>RAOY01000037.1:0-72239 GCA_009806085.1 Neurospora cerealis | reverse complement strand
GGGGGGGGCGAGGCGGTCGTATTTCCTAGTGAAAAGAATACCGCCGTGGACACCGAGGCTCTAGAGATCTTCGAAAAGAAGTATGGGAACGCCCGAGTAAACGATGGGCCGGTAGATCGATTTATGAAAGATAAGAGCAGGGGGAGGCCTGGGTAATGTAAATAATGACTGTGGCTCGCGACCGTGGCTGGAGAAAGGGAGGGGGGAGGGGAGGCTAATGTCATGGGGCTGGCGCCCAGTACTGGCATCTGGCACATCGTGGGCCAGACGATTGGCGCCAAAGACCTCTGGCATCCTAGTGACCACTGTGACCATGGCTTGTCCAGACTGGGCGGCTGCCTCGGGCAGTTAGGCACCAGTGGAGTCACCTGCGTACCGCTCTGCTATCCCCTTATAGTCTGCCACCGCCGTGACAGTACCCTGTCCTATTGAGTACACCCTTGGCTGCATCCTACAGGTTACATTTCTACCCTTGGTTTTTCCAGCACCTTCGATAGCTACACCTCTCGTATACCTATTTAACTAGTGTACCTATTAACTCTGTGCCCGCTTTCTCCCACCCTAGCACACAACCTTTTCCATTCCAAATCCACTTTACACATCAGACCAAGTACTCACTGGGTCCTCACTACTGTGCGTCGACAAGCCCAATCTCGCAACCTCAATCATCCTACAGAACAATGGGCCTATCGAAATTATTGGAAGAGCCTCCCTACCTCTCGTTCAAAGAGCTCAAATACGCGGGAGTACGTGTCTTCTTCTCTCCCGCCATCGAGCGACTCTATTGGGAGCTCGATGGTGTCTTCCCTACCGCAATTTCCGTCATGAAGACCCCCGACGGTGCGAAGGATAATCTGGAACCATTCTTCCGACCAGACACTGGCACGTGGCACGAGATCTCGCAGCTGCCCCTCACCGAACCAAAGGCCTCGTCTCTTGAGGTTTCAGTCTACGACCTCGGACAATGGGAATACCGTTGGGCGGAGGAACATGAGTATCATCGTGGTGCTACACACAACTGCGGCCAAGAGTGGGTCACCTACGGAGATCTTGACGACGACGTCCGGCGTTACTGGGATTTACAAAAGAAGGACGGTAGCTGGACGGAGCCCTCGAGCACGGAGTTTCTCATCAAGTGCTGTGGAGAGGACAGACCGCTTCGGAAGCTAGACCCGAAATTGGTGGTCACGGCTGGCAGCGAAGATTTTGTCACGGTGCGTGACTTTGTCAGCGGTAAGTAGTCGTGTCTCTTCTAACTGTTGGCTTCGACTTTGCTAACTATGACCTCAGCTGTTCATCCCTGGCTTATGAGCTTGCGCGGAGATATTTTCAAAGCGAAGGATGTCTCACATGAAAATCCGTATGAACCGCCGGAGCGATACGAATGGATGGTGGACTTGCACAGGCGCTGTTCGGAGTCACTCGAGATAATGGAAAAGAGGGAGTGGGTTCGTCACCATAGCCCGTACACGCCTCGTCCTTTGAATCCCTCAGAGTCGAAGATTATGGAAAAGATACGTGCTAACATGGCGGAGCAACGTGCAATGAGGAATGAGGGCGTGTTGGAAGTCCGTGCCCAGGTTGCCCAGTGAATGGCACTGGGCCGCCCATTCACCGGCACTCCCTTCCAGGTACTTAGGCTGCCCTGGTTTCCGTTTCTCCTCTTCCGTTAGACAACAACAATCAACCCCTTTTCCGTTGTCGCCTTTTCCAGCCCACCGACAGGTTATGAGCCCTCTCGCGCATCGCGCGCACCCTTTTCGGAAGCTATTCTAGCCTCCTGCACTTCCTCCATCTACGGGGGTGCAGGAGGGCAGCAATCCCCATCTTCAACGACGAAATGGCGACGACTTTGACTGTCGACTCAAGATCTCGACTTCCAGCGGCCAATTACCCGCTAACGACTTTACTGCCAATATCGCAGCAACCACAATAATCTCAGATCTCAGTCATCACTCGAGATCGACCTTAACCAAAGCCAAACGGTCACCTCTTTTAGATCTCATTAGAAGATCCACCTTTTGACCAAGATGGTCACCTTTTCCAGATCTCATTAGAAGATCCCCTTTGACCAAGATGGTCACCTTCACCTAGATCTTATTGGAAGATCCCCCTTTGACCAAGATGGTCACCTTTTCATTCACCATTCACTCAACCAAAGTCAACCTTCTCATCTACCCGGCTTTCTTTCTTTCAACCTTTGCCCTCGACGTCGACTCGACCGACAGGCACCCAATCTCGACGTTGCATAGCGACTGACAGGCACCCAACCTCGACGTTGCATAGCGACCGACAGGTCCCCCCCCCCCAACTGATCCAAAGAAGTCAAGAAATGGTAGCAACCAAAAGAAGAAGCCAACTCGAGTATTTTACCAACCCCGATCCCAAAGAGTAAACTAAGGAGATGAGAGGAGGAGTAAAAGAACCCGAGGAATCGATCCAAATCCCCGTCCCATAAGGCTAGGAAAGCCGGAGCCCGATTGTCGGCCTATGCCAGAGAGCACGAATAGAGCTATGTGACAATACGATAGCGAACGCGAAAGAGCCGGAGGACATTGATAGAGGAAAGGAGAAGGAGATGGAGATACCCTCATTTTCACCCTTTTGGGAAAGGATTTGACAATGTATATAGTTAGAGGTTTTCTTCAAAGCCAGGTCTCGTCAGGCCAGCCTACGGGGGTATATTGGAAGTCCGTACCCAGGTTGCCTAGTGAATGGCACTGGGCCGCCCATTCACCGGCACTCTGTGACGAACGGCAGTCTGATCTGCCTAAATAGGATAGCTGAAGGTGGTAACTATCAGGGTCGTTCGGTGAAGCCAAAGGGTTCACAACAAGTATGGTAGCGTTATACTAGTCTCGGTGATAGTGATCAATTGACTACTGTCGAACTATCTGACAATCTGAGTTCTCCAGTCGTCCCTTTATACCTTGGGTGCCTGTCTTGATCCCTATGCCTCAAGTGTCTACTTTGCTCGTGATGTTGGCTCACTCATGGTGTTGGCTCACTCGTGAGCCCCGGATCACTGGTGAGTACTGGCTCACCGTGAGCACTGGCTCACTAGTGAGCCCGTGCATTCCGTGAGCACGCTTATGCGCCCTTCTGATCCAGTCCTGTTCTCGAGGGTTACACTGTCCACCTTGAGCGGGGCTGTCGGGTCCCGATGGCTTGGGCGGCCCCTGTGTCGCTTAAGTTCGTGACACACTCCCTTCTAGGTACTTAGGCTGCCCTAGTTTCCGTTTCTCCTCTTCCGTTAGACAACAACAATCAACTCCTTTTTCGTTGTCGCCTTTTCCAGCCCACCGACAGGGCGGCATCCCTCCTTTCTAAAGGTAGTCTATTATTACTTCTATCGAATATATTTAATATTATAAAATAGTCTTTATTTACAAAGTATTTAATTATTAAAATAATTTAGAGTATATTACTTAGAAAATTTTAAAGAGTTTACCTACCTACACGTACTAAAATCCTTTATGTACGCACCTTCTTACATTTAGTAATTATTATATAAAATATACCGTTTTACTTATAAAAGTCGTAACTTTTAATATTTTAAATATAGTTAGCTTAATAATTCCCTTGTAAATACCCTATAAATTTTAATCTTTACTGGGTAAGTAAATTTAACAATTATAATTTAGTAATACATTTGTAATATTAAGGGGGTTAAAATAATATATATTTTCAAATACTTATATTTAATACTTCTACTAATAATTTTTCTAATAGCTTTATTAATTTAGAAACTTCGTTAGAGAGTTTAAAAAAGAAGGAAGGAGTTAATAATATTTTACGTTAAGTATAATACGAGCGATAAATCGTTATATAAATATATATAAAGGGGTAGTACAAATGTATATAAAATAATTATATAAAAATAAGCGGAAGAAAATTACTAAGTTAGTAGAATATAAGCGTATATTAAAAATACGAAATTTAGCGTGTAAAAACGTAATTTTTAAAATTAAAGATTGTTAAAAGAGCGTAATCTTCTCTTTAATTATACTATCTATTAAATATAGTAAATTAATAAACGGCTATAGGAAATATATACTACGAGCTTTTATAAATATTAATATTCGAAGTAGTAGCCGTCTTATAAGCGCTATTCGAGTAATCTTTTAAATTATATTTAAAGTTAGTATCTTTATAAAAATAAGAAGACGCCGGACTAACGTAACTTAAAGTTAAATATTAAGTTACTATATTATTAAAGTATGTTTAATTATAAGAAGGTAAAGTAGTTACGTCAGTAATTATAATAATATATCTAGCGAAAGTTATAAAATAATATATATATTTAAAAGCGATTATAATATTACTAATAGTAATCCCGTTTGAGTTATTACTAATAGTAATCCCGTTTGAGTAATTACGAATACTATTTTTAAAATTAATATTATTATATAAATAATATCTATTTCGAGCGGCATATTCTAAGGCGGAATATTAAGTAAGTATATTATTAAAACACGTTTAATTATATAGAGAGTATCTATTTATACGGACCTAAAAATTTATTTGTATGGACTCCTACTTTTTTTCTAATATATATATTTTTAACGTTAGCGAATCGTAATATATTAAATATATTCTTTTATAAATTTCGTTAAAAAATCGAAGCATTTTAATATTTTAAGCATTTACTTAAATTATTATATCCTACTTAAATATATACCCCTAAATAAATTATTTATAAAGCATTTTACAACGCACTTTATAAGGTACTTAATAGTACGGTCGTATATACCCGTCGGTTAGAGGGTGGTTATATTAGCTATTTATATTATAGTTAGTAGTAAAAACGTATAGAAAAATAATAAATAATTTCTTACCGTTAATAAATGCCTGCGCGTTTATTTACTTAGTAATATTTAGTAATGCGCGACGTAGTAAGTTAATTTTAATAAGGGTAGTAGGAATATATGTAATAGAAGAAGTAATATAACGAGGTATATATTAAAATAATTACTAAGTTTAGTTAAGTAGCTAGTATAATACGAAGGTAGTTTATAGGACTTTTAAATACGTATAATAGATTAAAATTTAAGAACTTAGCGGGCGCGGTACGTATAAATTAGTGCGAGTCGATTATTAAGCGTTAGAGTTAAGGATATATATAGGAAAAAAAGTAAAGGTCCGTACAAATACATTTTTCGGTCCGTACAAATAAAGCTTCTTATTATATAAGAGTAAAGTAGTTAAATTAAAGATTATAATATTAAAACGTTTCGTATTCGTAGTAATAGCTACGGTATTTAATTTAAATATTATAATTAGATTCGTTTTAATAGTAGAGGTAAAAGTAGTAGTTTTAAGGCTGTTAATAATTGTAGTAATTGAGGTCGAAGTTAAGGTTTTTAACGTATTAATAGTTATTAATAAAGCAGATAAATTAAGGGAATAATTTCCTAATTAATATATATTATATTTATATAATAAAAGGCTTATATTATATCTTCCAGCTACGTTATAATAATTACCTTATATACTAGTATATATTTTATAACTATATTATTTACTATATATACTATTTATAATATAAATAAAATCTCCTATATATACGGTTTTGTAGTAAGTTCCGTTTATATAATTTTTTTTAAATTTCGAATAAGGTATTAACTTAAATATAATTAAATTAACTAATTATTTATAACATAAGGTAACTTATAGAAAGCTACTATATTTTTAAATATTTACGTTATAATATTAATTAATTATATTATTAAAATAAGTAGTATTATTATTTAGGGGATTATAAAGCTTATTATAAGCTCTTAAAAGTTCGATAACTATATAATAGATAGTAATTATTAGTCTATTACTAATTTATTAATTTAAAAGGTACGAGTATTTTATAGCCTATTATATAATATTTAGTATTAGCTTTAATATTCCCGTAATTAAAATACACTATTGGATGAAATTTAAAAAAGGTTTTAATAAAGACCCTATATTTATTAATTAAATAAGTAAAAATATAATAATTAATATTTATATTTTCCATAATAGAAATATATTACTAATTAACTTAACTTAAGGTAATATTTTCGCTATTAATAAGAAGATTAGTAGAGACTAGTACGGGGATAGTAATAAACGTTATAACTAGGGAGTTAAAAATAATAATATTAATTAAGGTCCGTTTCTTAAATTAACCGGGGTTTTCATATATAAGTTAATACTTATCCTTTATACGAACTATATTTATAAGGTAAAAGAAGGTAAGAATATACTATATTATTGCCTAGCGTAAATATATAGTAAGTAAGTAATATAGTTAAGTAAATAGGATGTAGGATTAAAGTTCTAAGCGAGAATTAAGTCCGAAAATAAATAGTAATAATAGAGTAGTTATTAATATTAATAGTTAAGTAATTACTTTTAGTTTCTACCTTTAAAATATTTTTTAAAAGGGAAGAGCGTATATAATTATTTTAAGTAATTCTATTTACGTTCCTAATACCGATCGTTTATTCCTTCGTTGTTATAAAGTAGTTTAATTAACCCTTATATTATAATACTAATTTTACAACTTTAAATTAATAAATTAACGAATATATAACTTAAAAATTTAAATAAGTAAACTTTATTATAGGCATTGCTTGCTTATTCCTATATATATACTAGCTATTATATAACATAGTAGCCTTAAGTAGGTCTATATAGTAGGCCCACTACTCTATACCTTATATAGTTCTCGTGCGCACATAGGACTCTCTTCCTATCCCTCGTACAATAATTAAAGTCTTACTATAGTGCTTGCTCGCGCCTTATAACAATCTTTATAAGTTTTTAATTAATAAACGGATTAGTATATAATTTATAAGCCTAAATAAGTAAGAGTTTAAACTTTATAAATTTTAGCCTATTAAAATAGTTTGCTACTAAGCTTTTAGTACCTACTTAATAATACGCTAAGCTTAGAGTTCTTATACTAGCTTACTAATAATTTAAATTAGTAAATTGTATTTAGTATAGTATTTTAATAATATTTCGGTAGACTAGTAACTAAGTAGCTAGCTTTAAAGTATTTAGTAGAGCTTTTAATCACCTTTAACTAACGGCCGCGTATTCTAACTTAAATGTTCGCGAGCCGGGCCTTTATTTTTTAACTTTAGTATTTAGTTAATAGAAATTTCTTAAATTTAAACTATCGAATTGGATTTAATATTATATAACGTATAATATATATATTATAAGCTTTATTTAATTAAAATAGTTTAATTTAGTTCCTACGTCCTTTATATTTCGCTTCCTAATAAAACGTTCTAAATTCTTAAATACGTATATCTTTCTTATTATTAATATATGTATTATTATCCTAAAAATACTTTTATATTTTCCTTATTACTTACTTTATTCTTATATTACTCTTAATTTAAATAATATTCGTTATTTTACTTCCTATTAAATTGTAACTAAATAAATAACGATAAATAATAAACTATAATCAAAAACGACAATAGTAAATAAAAAATAACTTTATAATTAAAAAATAATATAAAAAGTAGTCCGGATACGCTCTTATTAAACTAGACTTAGGAAGTGTCCGAACTTTATTTTTATACTACTTACTAAGTAGTAATAGATTTAATAAATTGTAACGAACCGTTATAAGTATAAGAGTATATTATTAGGAAAACAATAATAATAGTAGTAGTTAAAAGGTATTAATTAATTATAAAAGCTATTACTTACTAAAGAATTAAAATAACAAAGGTTAGAAAGCGGCCTTTTTATATATTAGTCTTTAAACTTATTCCGTAGTCCTACGTTCTCGGGACCTCGGGACCGTAGGGGTAGTATCTTATAGTTTTATATTCTCGGGACTCTAAAATACTCTATATAATCTAGTCCCGTAGTCTTATATTCTCGGGACTCTAGGACTTTAATTTCTTTTTATTAATTAATTTATTTAGCTTATTTAAGAAGCTTCTAATTGGATTATAATATAAATTTATATTTAGTACGTACTTAGTTTTAAATTCTCTTCTTTTTATTTATTCCTAAGTTCTTTCTTATTTATAGTTCCTTCGTATTATAGTAATTCTACTATATTATCTTAAACACTTTTCTTTTTCAAGTTCGTATAGGATATTAATAAACGGCAGCTACTCGGAGTTAAAAATTTTTTAAATAGGTAAATATAATATTATTTAATCTATTTAAAGAAAGCGGTAACGAGTAAGTTCAGCCTTCTCCGGTAGCATTCTTATAATTAATAAATATTTATTTATATTATAAAATATATCCTCTTCCTAACTAAGGCTTAATATACGTCCAAGCTCGTAAATTATATAATTGTAAATACTAGAGACGATTTAAGAGTTCCTCCGTCTATAGCTTAATATTATTTTTTCGTATTTTCGAATTTAAATAATATAAAAAGAATAGTAACTAATTTACACGCGCGTTCCAAGTCCTACCTCGCCTATTTAATCGTATATACACTTTCCTAATAAAAATACAATTTAAACTATTTTCCGTTTCTAATACGAAGTGTTTAAAAATATTATTCCCTACTATGTATAAATTTAAATTTTAATTATATAAGAGGAATAGTATCTTCTTATTTTATAGCGGCTAATTTTACGCGCCGGTTCTAGACTCTACTTTATTATTGTCCGTTTTTAACTACTTTAAAAAATCTTTAATAAATTTAATAAAGAGACTAAAACTTAATATATAAGATATTTTATAAGAATAAATTATTATGTAATATTTTTCCTTTAAAACCTTTTACTATTTATTATTATAGGGCTAGCGCTTAATATTAGAATCTAGCATATTATAAGCTAAACGATTAACGTTAAAGACTTCTAATATTCTAATAACTACTATAATTATAGCTCGTTTAAACTAGGTAGCTACTTTAAATAATTAGGTACGTAAAAAGTTACGTATATATATATAACCTTTTAAAGACGAGTAGCCGAGTTTGCTTTGCGGGCTTCTCTCTTTTGCTCTTTTTCTCTTCGTAGAACCTTAATCTATCCTTATTAGCTACTACCTACGTACAACTCTATTGTCCCTTTATATTTATATATTTCTACCTACTTATTAGTATTAATTATACCGTACCTATAAGATAGTAGTATTATAGTTTCTTACGCTTTTTACGCAATTCTTTTAATTATTCTTTTTTTAAATAGTAGAGGCTTAATATATTTAAAATTATATTAAAAATACTATGACCGGGAAATATATTTAATTAGTTACCTCGTTTCCTTTTTCCCCTTTATAATTTTCTATATTATTAAAGTAAATTGACTTATTTAAATCCCTTATTTTGATAATTAAGTTACTATTATTAATTTTTTATAATTAAAATTAATTTACTTTAACCGAAACTTTATAAACTATTATTAATATTTATTCTATAGTAGTATACTTAGTTTATAACTAATATTATATAAGGAAATATATAAAAATGCTAGCAACTTTATAGCGACTATTTAAAGGAAGAAAATATATTTAAATAATAGCGTTCTAAATAAAATATATATAGTTATAATTTAAATATAGGCGACGCTAATACTACTTACTAGTCAGCTCGTTATAAGGTATTATGTTCGCGTAATTAGAAAAATACTTACAATTACTTAGAAATTAATTAGAAAAAGCCTATATAATATAATAGTAAGTAGTTTACAACTATAATAGAACTAAGTAATTTAACCCTTAAATATAAGTAGAATACTAACGGAAATATAATTCGTTATAGTATTATTTAATATAATTATAATAAGTTCCTACCGGCTATATAGTAAATAGGTTTTCGCACTTTCTAACACGGATTTTAAATATTTAGAGTTTGTCCTTTAATTATTAAAAATAGAAATTGAGAAAATACCTTCTTAAATATTAATACTAATTAAACATATTAATTATAGTTGAGAGTAAAAGCGGCGAGACGTTCTTTAGCGCGTTCGAAACTTAATATACCGCGATTTATTATATATTAAATAGTAAAAAAGGGGTTAAAGTAAAATAAAATTATAAAGCCTATTACGAATCGTTTAATATTCTATTTTACTATAAATTAAATAAGTTCTATTTTTCGTTAACTTATACGATTAATAAAGTAAGTAACTACTTACAAACGTCTTTGTAACGAGCTTATACGTAAAGTTAAAAAGGATCCGTAATATATTTGTAAAAGTTTAATTATTCTTTTTATTATAATACGCGAAAATAATAAAATAGATAATATAGTTTACTACTATTTATATTATAAAGGAAAAAGGAAATAGGACTATTAAAAAAGCGTAGGATACTATGTACGTTTATTAGAACGAGCCGGACTTAATTAAACGCTTAATAGGAAAAAATAGTACTTTTATTAGTAAGCTTTAAAGGCTTAATACGGCCGCAGAGCTTAGGGCCCGCGTTAAAGCGAGCGAAGACTATAAATATTAAGTGTACGCTAATTTAATTAAAATTCTATATTATATAAGTTAAACGAGCTCTAATATTATTTATATAATTTAGAAACTAACGCGAATATTAACGTATATTTAAGTTCTTTAATTAAACTTATTAAGTAAAACGATTCCTATACTTCGTAATAACGCGACGCTTCTTAGAACCTTATTAGAGAACGTTATTCCTTAGTTACGAAATATATTAAAATATAACGTTATATTACTATTTAAAAGGTTAATAACTAAAGACTTTAAAGCCGTATAGAATATTTTAAAGAAAATACTTACTAATTTGTTAAAATTAAACAAGGCTTAAATAGTTCGGCCCCTCCGCAATAAATATAATTGAAAGCTTAGGATTATTATTAGCGGAAGTAGCGTTATAAGTAAGTAAAATATCGTACTTAAAAGTATTAATTAAAATATACCGCCGCTTTTAAATATTATAAATAAAATTCTAGTAATTATAGCCCTTATAACTAAAGCTAACTCGTTAGGTAAATAAAAGAATATTACGAAGCGTACAGTTATAATAAGCGTAGGAACGTATTAAATATAAAAGTAAGTTTTATTTAAATTATTCCCGTCGTTAATATAAATTACCCGCCTACTTACATTGTAATATTATAATCCTATTTATAAAAGTACTATACTTTAAGAATATAAACTTAATTTTATAAGTTATTATTGAAATTGTTCGAATATTTAGTATATTTTATTTATTAATTAAAATATAAACTATTTTTAAAAACGGACTCGATTATAAACTAGTAGGAAATAGTTTTATAGTAAGTTCGATACGTTAAAAGAAAAGCCTAATATTTCTTATATACTCCTTTATATAATTATATTTATACCCAACTGTATTATATTAACCAGTTTATTTATACTTATACTAATTTACAACTGTATTTCTTTAGTATATAAAATAATATAAAAGTTATTAATATAATTATAAGGATAAATAGTACTTAGTATAATAAAGGATATAATAGGTCTATAATTAAGAACGCTATTATATATTTCCCCCTGGTGACTTATTTAATATCTTCGATTATAACTTTACTCTTCGGAATATAAATTATTAGTAATACTAATAACTAGCCGACTATTATTATTATTTTAAACTCTATTAATTTAAGTATTTTATTTACGAATAAGTATATTAGCGACGGAAGTTAGGGTATTAATAGCAAGGATCTTAAGTACGTAATAATTTGGACTTTAAATACTTATAAAATACTTTACCTTATATATCCGTTTTATTCCTTATAACTACTCCTTATTAGTACCTACTTATACGTATTCTATATTATTTAAATAAAAGTATTTTAAAATATATGAAATTAACTCCCTATTTACTTATTTTCTAAGTACTACGTTAATATTACTAATTTCGATTATTAAATTCGAAATACCGTTATAAATATTCGAAAGGTTACTTTAAGAACTATAATTACTTATTTATACTACTAAATCGCTTAAGCTATAAGCTTTTAAAACGTTAAATTAATATTAGTACTTAACTCGTCCTAAATAAGTTTGTTCGTAGAAAATAGCTCTAGTAAAAACATTTTTAATATTATATTTAATAAGGGTAGCATTAGGTTTAAAGGTAGCGAGCAGTAGTTTATTATATAACGCTTTAAGTTTAATAAATATTCAATTAGAATTTAAATTATTTAAGATTAGAAATAAGTATAGAAGTTTATTACTAGAAAATAATATAAAAATGGGATTTTAACTCGTTAGTAATAGTAGGGTTAATAATAGTAAGTATCTTACTAGCTCTTTTTCTCCCGCTATTTTAAATTTAGTATCTTTCTTATTTATATAATATTAAAAGCTCTACGAAACGTTTTTTATATTTCTACCTTCTATTATAATTTAAAAGTATTATACTAACTCTTTATTTTTTATAGTTAATTCTATTTTAATTATAGACTCTTCTTTTATAAACGTTAGTATTATTGTTATTATTAATCCTATAATAGCAACTTTTAAAAAGGGTAATATAAGGATTGCCTTTAATAATATTATTCTTTTAAATATTTTGGTTACTATAGCCGATACTACTAGCGCTACCCTTCTAACTTCGTTAGTTATAATAAACTAGTAAGTTGATAAACTTATTTATAAAAAATTAATAACAGCTCGTACTTTCTTTATAAGTAAGAAAATCGGAAACTATTAAAAGTATTTAATATTTTAAAATCCTTAAGGAACTTATTTTAAACGCTCTAAGCTTTAATATAAAAATTAAACTACTTTTATATTTATATATATAAAGGACTTTGCGTATAAAGGAAATAGTTCTACTAATAATATAACAATATTTTAAGCGGCGCTATACGTAAGTATAAGTAAAATTCTCTTCGTCGACGCCGGATTATATATTCTCACTTTAACTATTACTATCCCTTTTAATACTAAGATTATAAGCGAAGTATAACCTTAATTAATTACGTTAGGCTTATATTTTTCGAATATTAAATTCGTTATAACTCTTTATTTTTTTATTAACTATTTAAACGCTAATTTATATTTATTATAACAATTTTAAGGTTATAATTAAAGTTGGAAATATTAAAGACGTTAGTAATATAAAAATATAGGATCTCCTTTTTATAACACGTAGTACAACAGCTGGTCTAATTATTATTAAATAGAATATTTAAACTAATATATAAAGCTCCGCCGGGCTTTAAAATTACTACGTACGTATAAGAAGTACGACGGAAATAAAGTTAATATTTATAGAGTATTTTCCTATTACTAACGGTATTAACTTAAGCTAATTTATTCCTAGTTTAATAATATACTTTTTTTCTTAGCGTAAAATTACTTTAAAAATATATAACTATAAATAGCGGACTATATACTTAAGTAAGTTGTACTCTATTATTCTTCTAATATAAAAAAGAGTAAAGGTATTATCTCTTATAGTTAACTAAATTAATAAGTCCTTACTTACTACTAGTAATCTTAATTTAGTTATCGGAATAATAGTATAATATAAACCTTTATATATATTATTCGTAGTTTTTTAATTAAAAGTACGAAACTTACTTAATAAGCTTCGATATTTTATTTCCTTATATTATAAGAGAAAACCTATTTGTATAGACTCCTACTTTTTCCTAAATACATATTCCTAACCTTATAGAATTATAATATATTAAAGTATTCTTTTATAAATTTCCTTTAAAAATCTAAGCATTTTAATATTTTAAGCATTTGCCTAAACTATCATATCTTACTTAAGCATACACCCTTAAATAAATTATTTATAAAGTATTTTATAACGTACTTTATAAAGCACTTAGTAGCACGGTCGTATGTTCCCGTTGGCTAGGGGGTCGCTATATTAGCTATTTATATTATAGTTAGCGATTAAAACGTATAGAAAAATAATAAATTATTTCCTACCGTCAATAAATACGTACGCGTAATTTATTTAATAATATTTAATTATATACAATATAGTATATTAATTTTAAAAAAGGTAGTAATAATATATTTAATAGAGAAAGTAATATAATAAAGTATATACTAAAATAATCTTCAAGTCTAGTTAGGTAGCTAATATAGTACGAAGGTAGCTTATATAACCTTTAAATACGTATAATAGCTTAAAATTTAGGAGTTTAGCGGGCACGGTATATATTAAATTAATACGAGTCGATTATTAAGCGCTAGGGTTAGGAATATATATAGGGAAAAAAGTAAAGTTCCGTATAAATAGATTTTTCGGTCCGTATAAATAAATCTTCTCTATGATAATTTTAAAGTTTAAGAATTAACTTTATAATTAAAAGTTTTATAATATTACGTTCGAGTACGTTATATTCTATTAATATAACTTTTATAAGGTAGTAAATATATACGTTAGTATATTATAAACCGAATCGCCCTACGTTTATTTAACTTTACTACTACTAGCTCCCTTTATTATTATTATTCGCCTTTTACTAAAGGACCCTAATTATATATATACTAATAGAAATAAATATAATAATTATAATTAATTTTAATTTATTATTATAAGAAGTTTAATAAATATATTTATCGGTAGTATAAGTATTTATACTATAAGTAATAACTTAAATATAATTATTACTCCTTATATTTACTTTTAAAATACTAATAACTATTTAATTACTTAATAGTTTTTAATATATACGTAGACTTATATTAATACTTCTATAAAATAACTATACTAACGTTCGTTTTTAAAATCTTATTATTATTAGTATTAAATATATAACTATTATAAATAGTAAAGGCATTCTAACTATTAATAATTTTAACGTTAATATATACTCTATTTAGTTTTAAATTAATATTTTTAATATAGGTAGTAATAGTAATACTAAATTTAACAAAGCTATTTAAATCGACCCCGCAATATAAAAAATAAATTAATTTAAATTTATTTACTTTCCTCTTTATAATATTAAACTACTACTATAAAGAGGTATAACTTGTACTATTAACTACCTACTAATTATTATTAACTAAGGAACTTAAATAAGTACTATTACGTAAACGTTATTAACTATTAAAAAATAAGTATTTGAGTTAGTAATTATAATTTAAAGTATTATAATTAAGAATAAACGTATAGACGCTATTATTATATAGGCTATTTTAATAATAATATATATTTAACTTATTATTATTAATATAAGTAATAATAAAAGATTAATAATAATATTTACTACTAATACCTTCCCTAAGCTTCTAGTATCTATTGGTCCTAACGCGCTTACGCCCCCTTTAAAAGCTAGCTTAAATAATTTATCCGACTATATTTTAGCTCTTTTATAAACTTATTAATTAATAAATATTCTTAAACTAACTTTTATAATTTAAAGTATTTTATTCCGCTATAGTTTAGAAATATAATTAAGTTAGGAACTGTAAGCGGTAGTAATTATTTTAATAAGAATAGCGCGGAATTATAAACAATGTACCTTCTTATTTCTTATATAATAATATTAACTACTATTAAGCTTAAACTTACCGAACCCGTATAAGTGCTAGTGCTTACGCC
Organism: Neurospora cerealis; assembly: GCA_009806085.1. NCBI lineage: Eukaryota > Fungi > Ascomycota > Sordariomycetes > Sordariales > Sordariaceae > Neurospora > Neurospora cerealis. The sequence continues at coordinate 56,753 of RAOY01000037.1, read as the reverse complement.
TTCGCTCTATTAATAAAGCGACGCGTAGATTAAATCTATATAATATTATAATAATAAAGAGAAAACTAAAGGGAATCGAATATTAAACGTTATAAAGAGGTTTTATAACTCGATTATACATTCGAACTTTAAGTTTAAATTTTATAAGTCCGAAGAATAGGATTTTAAATATAATAGTAGCGTTAATTATATTTCTATTACCGTCTCGCTTAAAATAAAACTTAAATATAGCGTTGTATACGAGAAAAACCTATACGTTTACTACCTATCCGTACTAACGGATAATTATAATTATAAGGGGGTTAATTATAAGTATAAAAGTAAAGTAATAAATAATTACTATATATAAAAATTTAACTTTAATTATTAATTTAATTAAATATTACTTACTTCCACTTATTAAAAACTTATACTTATTTTCTTTTTTATTTTACTAACTAGTATATAATTTAGGCCGTTTAATTATAAAAACTTATAATTTTCTATAAGTAACCTTCTTTTTACTTACTTTAAAACCTACGCGCACTTAAAAGTTAAAGTAAGTAAGTCCGTATAATTATATAATAGTTAATATTATAAATTCCGTTTTTATTTATTAAATTTCGTCTTTTTAATATACGTAAACATTATCGCTACCTAATTCTAACTTAGTTACTTTTTCCTATTCCTTTTTAATATAACTATTTATATTCCTTTTATATACTATATTTGCACGTCGCGTACTATATATACTAATTAATACTTACTATTATAATTACTTTTAACGTATATAATCTTATTTAAATTAATTGCTTTTAATCGTTTACAAACGCTATTAATTGTATTTAATTATTAACGTTTAATAAATACCTTATTTAATCGTTTATAAATATTATTAATTAAATAGAGTAGTCGGTCCTTAGTATTTTATACTTAATACTATAAATATATTACGAGATTAAAGTTATTAAAGGTTGTAAAATTATATAAGAGTTTATTATACATATAGTTAAGTAACCTACTTAGTAAATTAATTAAGGTAGTAAATATTTAAAACGAGTAAAAATATAACTAAAATATAATAATTTTTATAATAGTTACTATATAGAATTTTAAGTACGCGTAGGTTTTTAAGTAAGTATAAAGAAGGTTACTCTTTTTTATATTTTAAATAATATTATATTACGAACTATAAGTAATACTACGGGCTAATTAAACTACTAATAACGTAATAACTACGTAAAAGTTAAACGGTATAATTATAGTATAATTAAAGTTTAAAGTTAGAATAGTAAGGGCTTATAGCTAAGAAATAGACTTATAAGCTAACTTGAAGCTTATAAGTTAATAACGGGCTTATAAGATAGTACGAAGCTTATAAGCTGGAAAAGAGTTTATAAATTAAAATTATTATTAATAAGTTAAACATATATAAATAATAAGTACTATAGTATAAATAGACGACTAGAGAATTTAAATTATTAAATAGTTTAATAGTAGTTAATTAATTACTATTACTAAAACTCATATAACGTTACTATACTTATTATAAGCCTTTTAACTTTATTAAACGATTTTAATAGTTACTACTTTTAACTATCTTATTTAAGTAAATTAAACTACCGTTCGTTATATATTAATTATTCCTTTTAACTTATTTTAAATAGTATTAAAAGTATTTTCACTTTATTATATTTTCCTCCGTCGAATCTATTTACGTCGCCCCCTAAAGCGAAGTTTTAAACCTCTTTACTATATAGTAGTAGTTTAAAACGCTTTAGGACCGTATTAATTAATTAAAAGTATAATTCTAAAGTAAACCCGGCTACTCTAAAGCGAAAGCGGGAGAAGGAGTCCTTCTTAAGGAACGTAAAAGAGTTAAGTTGTCCGTACTTAAAGAGTCCGACGGCTAGTAAGCTACCTTCGCTGGATTTTTAATTTAAATATAAACTTACTTTAACTTTTGTAAAAACTAATTCGCGTTTAAATACGAGAAGGTTACTTACGCGGGTATTTAACTTGTAAATAAAGTTCTTACTTAGTACGAGCTTATTTTTAAAAACTATTATTAAAAAGCAGACGAGGCTTCAAACTTTATTAAAGAGATTTTTAATTCCTACGCCGAATTTACTTAAGTACTCTTTAAAGTCTTTAAAGAAAAGGATAAAACTCAACGAGCTTAAAAACGCTTAACCTATTTTTAATAAAGAGAAGCTCTATTTGTACGGACCGAAAAATCTATTTATACGGACCCTTACTTTTTTCCTTATATATATCTCTAACCTTAGCGAATTATAATATATTAAATATATTCTTTTATAAACTTCTTTTAAAAATCTAAACATTTTAATATTTTAAACATTTGCTTATATTATTATACTCTACTTAAATGTACACCCTTAAATAGATTATTTATAACGTATTTTACAACGTACTTTATAAGGCACTTAGCGGCACGGTCGTATGTACCCGTCGGCTAGAGGGTCGCTATATCGGCTATTTATATTATAGTTAGCGGTAAAAACCTATAGAAAAATAATAAATTATTCCCTACTATTAATAAATACGTACGCGTTATTTACTTAATAGTATATAACGATGCGCGATATAGTAGATTGATTTTAATAAAGTTAGTAGTAATATATTTAGGAGAGGATATAATATAACGAAGTATATACTAAAATAATCGCTAAGTCTAACTAGGTAGCTAGTTAGTACGAAGGAAGCTTGTATAACCTTTAAATACGTATAATAATTTAAAATTTAGGAACTTAACGGGCGCGGTACGTATTAAATTAGTACGAGTTAATTATTAAGCGCTAAAGTTAAGAATATATATAGGAAAAAAAGTAGGGATCTATACAAATAGATTTTTTAGTCCGTATAAATAAATACTCTTTTAATAAATAAAGTCCGCTTTAACTTATACTACGCTCTTTAAATAAGACGCCCTTTGTAGTAATACTAATAACGATAAGCTAATATAATTATTCTATAACGACTTTAAAAATAAAGTTAAAAATAAACTATATAAGGAGGATAGGTTTAGCTTTATTAATACTTATATAAATAAGGCTATTTGTATTAATAATTAATAGTTTTAGTAAGAGTAGGAAAAGAAAAAGAAGTTACTTTGTTTTATCCTTTTTAAATCTAATAATAATAATATAAAAAAAAAAAACCTTAGAGTATATATATCTTTAAGACTACTTATTCTAAACCTATAGAAATTAACGGCTACGTAAGCTAATTAAAGTAAACGTAACTTTTTTTAAGTTAAGTATTTTAATTACGAAAGGAATAAGTATATAAAGAAAGATTATTATGCCCTTAAATAATTAAAATAAAATAAAGCTAAAACTATTATAATAAAAGAAGTACGAGTAGTTAAGATCGTTAGTATTAATTATTATTAAAACGACTTAGAAAATATTATAAATAAATACAATTAGGAAAATTAACAAGACGTAAACTTTAAAGAATAATAGTACGCGGATAATAAGCCTAATTAAAAGGACTTTTAATAGGAACTACTTGTAACGAACGGCAGTCTAATCTACCTAAGTAGGATAGCTAAAGGTAAAAACTATTAGTGCTATTTAGTAAAGCTAAAAGGTTTACAATAAGTATACTCGTAATATTAGTCTTAGTAATAATAATTAATTAACTACTATCGAACTATCTAATAATCTAAGTTCTCTAGTCGTCCCTTTATAATATATCGTAAACTTATCCTACTATTAAAGTTCCTTAGCTCGCCTATGGGCCTAGCTCGACTTGTAAGTTTAGCTCGACTCGTAAGCCTAGCTCGACTCGTGAGCCTAGCTCGACTCGTAAGCTTAGCTCGACTCGTGAGCCTATATTTGCTTATAAGCTTCTTCCCCTTATTATAATTACACTACCTAGCCTTTACGTAGCTATCGTATGCCGGTAGCTTAGTTGGCCCGTGTCCTTCGCTTATAGTTCGTAATACGATGCTTCCCCTCCCTAGCCGACGTCCTCGACGGCTTGTTAGTTAGTCCCCGGATTCTTCTCTATTCTTATACTCTACCTACCTATTATAGCTTTCTAGATATAGTAAGTTTTCTTCCCTTATTCTATCCTACTTATCGTTATGTCATTCCGCGTCGAAAAACGCCCTTCTAAGGCGACTGTGAAGCGACAATCCTTATTAACCCGTATCGAGTAGTTCGGGTCCCCCGGCGATCCTTGTCGCCGTTATTCCTAACGTTCTTTAACGTGCAAACGGCTTCCCGACGCTAGAAAGTATAGCGAGTGCGTTCGTTACGCTCGTCTTTACGTAAGCATAGATATTGACGCCGAATATCTACCGTTCTTCTATTTTTTAGTTCCTTATCTCGCGCTGACCCTTATCTTAGTAACTCGCGTCTTAAAAGAGAGGGCCTACGTAGTCCAAACTAAGTTGGAGGTTTTGAAAAGCATTTAAGAGTTGGCTTCTCGGTTGAGTTAGTTGGAGTAGGAGTAGGAGCGGTTAATTGCGAAGAGTCGGGAGTTGATTAAGCTCAATATAGCGGAGTTGGAAGCGTTAGAGGCTGAGGAACGGGCGGAAGAATAAGCTAGAGTATAAGTTGAGGAGCAAGCGGTAAAGACCGCTACTTCTTCTACCCCTACGCCCGAGTTCGATTGGTCCTTATTAGGCGTAACCGACTTGCCTACTTCTTAGCTACGTAGTCCTTCACCCTTGGGCGGTCCGGGTTCCTCCGGTAGAATTCCTCTAACTTCTTAGAGTAATTTAAATTCTTAACGGGTTCCTAAGTGTTATTTTCGGGACTAAATCCTTCCTATTTAATGAAGTATTCTAAATCTCCGTCTTCTATCTTTAAATTTAGGATTTATTCTACATCCTATTTTTCTTCTTTATTTTTAATATTAGTTTACGTATTAACTTATACGTTTTTAAGTGCTGGTTCCAGTAGCGAGATGTGGAATAAGTGTGATCTTAGTTTTATAGTATTAAGAATGTCTAATTAATATACTATATTAGAAATTTTCTTCTTAATTTTAAAGGGTCCCACCCGTCAGTTGTTAAATTTCTTATTAGGCCGCTTTATTCTAAAGTTTCTAGTAAATAAAAGTACTTTATCCCCCTCCTTAAAGCGAGGTCCCTCGAGCCTTTTCTAATTATAGTACTTACCTATTCGTTACCGTACGAATTTTAGCTCTAGTTTGAGCTTTTCGTACAACATATATAGTTTCTAAGCTTTAACCGCTACTCGGGATACGTTGGAATTAAATTCTTTTAAAAGTTCCGTCTTATATTTATAGTTAGCGAAAAAAGGCGTAACCTTCGTAGGTTCCGTAGGAGAGGTATTATATACTAATTGCGCTATAGGTAGCAATTCTATCTAGTCGCTTTATTCGAAGTTAATATAATTCCTTAAATATTATTTTATAATCTAGTTAATCCTTTCCGTTTGTCCATTTGTTTATAAATAGTATATAGTTAATAACTTGCTTTTAGTACCGAGTTTAGTTATTAATACTTATTAAAACTTAAATACGAACTTAGTATCCTTGTTTATAATTTACTCCTTCGGCTAACCGTATACCGAAGTAATATTCTAATAAATTACATTTACAAATTATTCTACTAATTATACTTCCTTATTGGGTAGGAAGTAGTTCTACTTAATTAACTAGTCTACTATTATTAAAATACTATTATATATAACTCCTATAGTAGTATTTATAAATAGAAGTAATTTAATAATAAAGTTTATAGTTACCGAACTCTACGGCCTTTCTACGACTTTTAAAAGTTCGAAAAAACCGTATAGTTTGTATCTTATAACCTTAGTCTTACTATAGCGTTCGCAAGCTTATAATATTCGAGCTACTTCGGCTTTTATTCTTAAAAAATTATAATACTACCGTATTTATACTATAGTTTTCGCAATACCTATATATCCCCCTATCTTCGAAGTATAAACTTCCTTAATAAGATCCTCTCGTTACTCTAACTATATATAGGCTTTATCTTAATACTATAGCTGGTTGTTTTAAAGTATAATTCTTTCTTTTTTATTACCTTCTTATTATTATTTATTTTCTAAGGTAGCGATAGTAGCTTAATATTTTAAGGCTTAGTTTTTAGCTCTATAAATAGCGTAATATTCTACCTATTCCTATAGGGAGTGTGCTAATAATCTATCTAGTTGTTCTTAAAATAAGGGTACTAATACTTCTATAATATTCTTTATATAATTTACCCACCGGCTTAAGGCGTCGGCCCGGGCATTTTCCGATCCCTTTTTATAATTAATTTTAAAGTTGAATTCTAATAAGAACTCGGCCTATCGAGTCTAGCGGCTATTAAGTACCTTCGTAATTATAAAGTACTAAAAGTTATTATAATTAGTATAAACTTATATTTTATACGTAGTACTATTGAGGTATAGCTTCTATTTTTAGAATGCTTTAATAATAGCGAGAAGTTCTTTATTATAAATAGGATAGTTGCGTCGGGGTCCTTCTAGCTTTTTCGAAAAGAAAGCTATAAGATATAATTTCCCTTACTTATCGCGCTATCCTAACTGTCCTCCGATCGCGTAGTCCGACGCGTCGATTTTTACTTCGAATAGCTTATTTAAGTCGGGAAGCTTTAATATTAGATTTATTATAATTGCGTTGTAAATAGTCTTAAAAGCTTCCTCTTCTTTTTTTTCTTATATAAAAATGACCTCTTTCTTAGTAAGCTTATATAGTAGTCTAGCGGTTTTCTTATAGTCGCGTATAAATATACAATAGAAGTTAGTAAATCTTAGGAATCCGCGAATATTAATCGTATTCTTAGGGGTTAGCTAATTTCGTACGGCTTTTACTTTATTTAATTCTATCCTAACTTTATTTTTTAAAATTAAGTACTTAAGAAATATAATTTCTCGTATATAGAATTTACTCTTCTCTATATTAACTGAGAGCTTATAATTATATAGCGCGTTTAGTATTTTTTTACGTATTTTTTATATTCTTCGAAGGTTTTAAAATAAATAAGAATATTATTTAAGTAGTAAATAGCTATCTTATTAAAGTAGGGCCGGATTATATAACTTATAACGGATTAGAATATTATAAGTATATTAATTAACTCGAAGGGTATAATAAGGTACTTATAATGTCTATAGAGTGTACGAAATATTATCTTTTATTTATCGCCTTCCTTAATTCGAATATAAGCGTAGGTAATAAGTAGGTTAAGGCGCGTAAAGTATTATACTCCTTTTAACTAGCTTCTAATTTGTAAAATTAAAAGTAGGGGATAATTATTTCTTATAGTCTTTTAATTTAGTTACTTATAATTAATATAAAAGCGTAGCTTTCCGTCCTTCTTTAATATAAAAAGGATAAAGTACCCTACTAGCAATGTAAATTCCCGAATATGCCCTCTCTTTAAGTTTTCGTCCAAATACTTTTATAATTCCTCGTTTTCCCTCTCGTTAGTATAATACACTTTAAAAAACTTGAGTTTAGCTCCTTTATAAAGTTTAATCTTATAGTCCTACGGTCCTCGTAGCGGCAGTCCTTTAAGATATTTGCTAACGAAAGCCGAGTATCTTTAATATTTTACTAAGATTATTATCTTCGACATCTTTACTTATTAGTTCTAATAATAGTTAAATTTATATTATATATTAACCAATAATACTCCTATTAACGTTATTAACCCTTCTTTTATAACCTTACCGCTTTATTAATAATATAAATTATAATTTCTTATACTACTTATAGTAGGGCCGTAGGAATAGTACTTTCGTAGCCTACTTCCTTCCGTACTTTAAGTTTCCTATTAGTAGTTGGATGCGTCCTAGAACGTAGGCGGCTACTATCTTTCTAATTAATATTTAGGTCGTATATTATATATTATAAGTACCCTAAGATTATATCCTTTATTAGCTTTATATTAACGATATTAAGTTAATTTCGACTATCTTTCCTTTTATTATAATAAGGAGTAGTATCGTTTCCCTTTTTATAATTTGGATCTTAAAGGGTCCTTTTATTACGAAAGGAGCTATTTTGTACTTTTAGGGAATCTTTAATTAATTAACGAATTTTAGTATAATAAGATTCAACTAAGTTTTAAAATTTACTAGCGCGAAAGCTTAGTAATTTTTTTAGTAGGCTACGATTTTAAGTCGTTAGTCGTCTTTCCTTTCTTCCGTAGCTGCAACCTCCGTAATTGCTACGGGGTCTTGGATTTTATTTTTCCGTCGGCTGCTTCGGCGGATAATTTGTTTCGTTTAGGGATTTAATTTTCAGCGGGCCTCCTTAAAGGCCTTGAGCCGTTTTCTAATTCCTAGCTGTAATTATTATTGGAAACGTCCTCCTATTTAGGTTCCTACTTATTTAGCAAGCTATATTCTTATAACTACGTTAAATAAGTAGCTCTTTTGTTTTTTATATTATTAAATACTATTAACTATCTATAATAGTATTTACCCGTAAATTTATAAGCTCTTACTTTCGGCCTTATATAAATAGGGTAGTCCGCTATTAAATAGTATCTTTAATAAAGGTCGGTATTCCCTATTGTATATAAGTATATATATTACGCAGCTAGGCGGCGAGCCTTTTAAGTGCTAGTTATTCTTCTTACCTTTTAAATAGTTTTAATTTAAATACGAACTATTTGTTAATAATAAGCGTATCCTCTAGCTAGCCTCGGCTAAACGTCTAGGTAACTAGTTTAAGTTATCCTTACGTATTTAGTTTTCTTATAGGCTAGAAGCGGTTGTTACGTTTCTTCTTATAATATTCGTAGTAATTACTAGTAATATATTAAAACTACAACACTCGATAGTATATAAAATAGAGAGGGTACATTTAGGTAGTGTCTCCGGCTACCGGTTAGTAAGCTTTTACTAGTGTGGAGGTACTATATTAAATGCGTATATTCTTTCCTTTAACGATAATAGCTCGTTTCTTTTAAAAGTCGTGCTATTTTTTATTTTCCTTATTTTTCTATTAGTAATCTTTTAAAGGTTCCGTTTAATAGCTAGTAGTTACGTTATTTAAAAGTTTATATAAGTACGAATTAATAAGATTATAAGTATCGTTACTATTAGTACTAGCTTTAAACGGGGGCGTTATAAGTAATAAAGTGCTTATAACGTATACGAGCGTAAGGAGCCCGCGGTCTACTATAGTAATACTATTAACTTCTTCCTATATAAGCGCTCGATACGTTAGTTCCGGGGTAGTAAGTAGCTAACTTAAGGATTCCTACTAGGAATTTTCTTAGTTAGGTCCTTTTAGCGTATACTATTTATTTTCGGAGTCGCCGTCTTCCTAATCCTTTTAACTATCCCTATTAATAGCGTCTTCTAAGGTATTTTAATTGTAATTAATATTAGCGATTTTAACTATTTATATTCCTTTTACTACGGCTACTTTAGATTTCTTCTACTTTAACTACTTAGGTATATAATAGTCGCGCTTTATATATCCCTTTTTATTATAATTAAAATATTTAACTTATAATATATTACAACGTCCTTTATTAAGCTAAACGGCGCTAATATTTATAGGGTTTCCCCTATTATTTTATAAGTTGCTTCGTTTCCAATTACGCTTTTACTTAGTATTTACTTAACGCGTAGTTTATTAGTATTATAATAGTAAGTTCCGTTGTTCCTAACTACGCTACTACAAGCGGTCGTCGATACGGATAGTACGCGCTACGTAATTATTAAAGCTAGCGGGGCGATCTTCCTTATACAATTTATTTTTAATAGAGTTCTTTAATCCTTAATAAAATATTTATATAAGGCTTTTATTATTAAACTTACTCTTAATAATATATTACTTAAAGGAAGTAGCGTAAACTAAAGCGGACGTAATCTATTAAAGATAGAAAAGTTTCTTTTAAGCCTTTAAGTCCTTATTATATTCTCCGAATACGCTAGTTAGAGCGTTTATAAAGTTTTAAAGGTTTATTATAAGGAGCTTAGTACTTTTTTTAACTTAGTCTCCGCGGCTATACTAGTCTTAGAGGACGGGTTTATATTAAGTGAGTACTCTATCCTTAAAGCGAATTCTAGTAAAAATAACCTTGTTAGTCTCCGTAAGGAAGCTCTCTAGGTAGTAATTAAAGTAGGTACGGACTTATAAAAGGAATCCTTATAATTTATCCTACTATCTTCCAAACTTGTTAAGAGCTTCGATTTTAATATTCTTCTTCGAGAGTATAAGTCTCGCGACTAGGGGGTCCGCCGGCTTATTATCCTCCGGGTCCTCGTTATTAGGTCTAGCTTAGGCTTTAAATTACTCCTTAAGTTGTAGGATTCGGTTCTATAGTTCTTAGAGGAGGTAAGCGGTAGGGTTAACGTTCGTAGCGTTACCTTTTATAGTAGTTGGTTCGATACGAGAAAATATAACGAAGCGAAAAAATACTTTTAGTTACTATTTGAAAAAGGTTAAAGGGAGTAGTTAACGTATAACGAACGGTAGTTTAATTTACTTAAGTAGGATAATTAAAAGTAGAAACTATTAATATTATTCGGTAAAGTTAAAAGGTTTATAATAAGTATGCTCGTAATACTAGTTTTAATAATAATAATTAATTAACTATTATCGAACTATTTAACAATTTAAGTTCTCTAGTCGTCCCTTTATATTATATCGTAAACTTATCCTATTATTAAAGTTCCTTAGCTCGCTTGTAGGCTTAGCTCGACTTATAAGTCTAGCTTAACTTATAAGCCTAGCTCGACTCGTAAGCTTAGCTCAACTCGTAAGCTTAGCTCGACTCGTGAGCCTATATTTGCTTATAAGCTTTTTCTCCTTACTATAATTATATTACTTAGCTTTTACGTAGCTATTATATACTAGTAGCTTGGTTAGCTTGTATCCTTCGCTTATAGTTCGTAATACTACTTTAAGAACGAACTATTATTAAAGTATAACTTTATTAAACGTTAATATAAGAAAAGGTTATTTATATTATTATCATAAATTATAAACTCCTTACGATCGTATATATTATAAGTACTTTTACGACAATTGTACTTCTTATAATATTAAAGCTTTAAAAAAATAATATCCGAGACCTTATTAACTTATATAGGTACGAAGGTCCTAATAATTTCGCTACTAGCTAATAAATAAGTCCCTTAGAGGACTATTGTTAAAAGAGTTAAGAGGACGAAAAGTAAAACGATTTTTAAAAGAAATATACAATTGTTATTAAAAGAGAATTACTAACTTCGTAAAACGATCTCTCTAAGGAAATAGAAGCTTATTAATTAATAAAAAAAATATTACTTAAATATATTCTTTATATTTATTATACTTTCGAATACTATAGTTCAAATATATTACTTACGGCTATTAAAAGTATTATTAAAAGAAGCGGAATATATACTTTTAGCTTATTAGGAAATTAAATATATAAAAATACTCTAAGTTAATTATTTGAATTTATAGCCGAGGTAAGCCTTATAATATACTTATTATTAATAAAGAGTTCGGTTTTAACTTATAATTATTTAAATAGTAAGAAGAATAATTATTCCTTAAGAGACTCGTAGCCTAACTATTTAATATATATATTTATATAAAATAGTAAAATAATAACCTTTATTAAAGACAATACTTAATAGCTAACTACTCTATATATATAAGGTAGAAAGTTAAAGTTTCTAAAAAGGAGATTATTAATTACTTTTAATAAGCTAATTCGGCCTCTAATATAAATAAAGAGAAAGCTACTTATTTAATTTAATTATAAGAATATAATTTACGAAATGAGTATAAATTTATAAAAGAGGACGCTTTTAATAATTATAATTAGGAAATAGGAAATAGCTTAGGGCTTTTAAAAAAGCCCGACGAAAATTAAATCTTTAAATAAAAAGGATTATTCGACGAAGTAGCCGCCGAAAGAATAAGATTTAAAACTTTATAATAATTATAGAAGTTATAATTGTCGAAAAAAGGAAAAAGGAGTACTAACTTAAAGTTATAGTTATTAAAGAAATTACTAAGCTTTTATACTAATAAACTTTAGAGTTTAATTAAACTTTATTTTATTTAAGTTCGTTAACTAATTAACGATTTCTTAAATAAAGAAAAAGGCTCCTTTTATAATAAAACGACCCTTTGAGACTTAAATTATTAAGAAGGAAATATAATTATGTTTTATTATAGTAAAAAGAAAGATAATTAAAGTTAGCTACGATATTATTAATATAAGGCTGATTAAGAATATAATCTTAAAATACCTATAGTATATAGTATATAACTTTAATATTAATTAGAAAGATAGTAGCCGCTTACGTTATAGGACGTATATAATTATTAATAGGAAATTCGGAATATAGAACGAAGTAAGCTATAATAGTATTATTCTTATAACTCTACCGTAAGTAATATAAGAAGTTATAATTTATATTATTAATAAAAGCGGTAAAGTTATAACAGAAGAATTAATAACGTTAGTAAAAGTAATTATAGTTAACATTTAATATAAATTCGATTATTATTAGAATTAATAAACGGAAAAGCCTATTATAAAGCTAGCGCTTAGCATTAGCATCTAGCACATTATAGGCTAAACGACTAGCGCTAAAGACTTTTAATATCCTAATAACTACTAAGATTATAGCTCGTTTAAACTAAGTAGCTACTTTAAGTAACTAAGTACGTATAAAGTTACGTATATACGTACAACCTTTTAAAAACGAGTAGCCGGGTTTACTTTACGGGCTTCTTTCTTTTTCCCTTTTTTTCTTCGTAGAACCTTAATTAATCCTTATTAGCTAGCACCTACGTACAACTCTATTATACTCTTATAAAGCTGAAAGTAGTAATTTTAATAAACTATTAAAGATACTTAGCTTTTATTAACAAGTATTTTAAAGAGAGTATTTATTTATATAGACTAAAAAATCTATTTGTACGGACCTATACTTTTTTTCCCTATATATATTCCTAACCCTAGCGAAGTACAATATATTAAATGTACTCTTTTATAAATTTCGCTTAGAAATTTAGGCATTTTAATATTTTAAGCATTTGCCTAGACTATTATACCCTACCCAAATGTACACCCCTAAATAAATTATTTATAAGGCATTTTATAGCGCACTTTATAAAGCACTTAGTAGCACGGTCGTATATACCCGTCGGCTAGGCGGTCGCTATATTAGCTATTTATATTACAATTAGCGGTAAAAACGTATAGAAAAATAATAAATTATTTCCTACCGTTAATAAATACGTGCGCGTTATTTACTTAATAATATTTAATAATACGCGATGTAGTAAATTAATTTTAATAAGGGTAGTAGTAATATATTTAATAAAGGAAGTAATATAACGAAGTATATACTAAAATAATCGCTAAATCTAGCTAGGTAGCTAATGTAGTACGAGGGTAGCCTATATAACCCCTAAATGCGTATAATAACTTAAAATGTAGGAGCTTAGCGGGCGCGGTACGTGTTAAATTGGTACGAGTTAATTGTTAGGTACTAGGGTTAGGGATATATAGGGAAAAAGTGGAGGTTTATACAAATAGATTTTTCGGTCCGTACAAATAGATACTCTCTTAAAAGACTGCCGCTATGAGGACTATAAGATTATAAAATTAAATTATAGAAGAATTTAAATTTAAATTCTTTAAAATGTACTATATTAACGAAAATAAAAAATAAAATTATAGAAGTACTTAGACGAAAACTTAAAACGAAGATACATCCGGGAATTTACATTATTAATAAGGTACTTTATTTTCTTTATATTAAAGAAAAATAAAAAACTACGCCTTTATATTAATTATAAGTAATTATTATAGAGCTAACGTTTAGAGGTTACACTTAGCTTGTACGAGTGTAAGTTAAGCTTACCTACCTTATTAAACTTGCTTACTAGGATAATCTTACTTATTAGAGGTATTTAAATTTCGGGTACGTTTTACGTACTACTTATATTTAATTAAGAGCTTTATATTAAACTAGTACAAACTTCTATTTTTTTCTTTATTAAATATTATAACTTTTATTAAAGCCTACCTACGTATATACTTCGTAGAACCTTTATATTATATTCGACCCTCTTTTTAAAACTTTAACTTCTTTAACGGTCTTTAATATATTTATTACCTCTTTTATTATCCGAAGAGTACTCTTATTCTTTCTCGACCGTTACACCCGCTAAATTTTTCGTTATAACTTCTATTCTATAGTCTTAGAACGCTTCTAAACGCTAGCAACAGTTCGCCGTCGCTATTTGGACCCTTATTAGCAAAATTAATCGTTTTTAAACTATTACTAATAGCTCTAATTAACCGAAGCTAATCCTTTTTTATTTTAATAAATTTATAAAGAATCAAAAGGAACTTAATACGTAAATTTATACGGCCGAAGCGAAGTTATACGTTAATAATTACGCTATTAGTAATTTAAAAGCCTAATTTTATTATGTTTACTTTAGCTTTTTACCCGCCGTCCGCCGGACTTTATTCCCTTTTATTTAAATTTCAAATAACTATACCCTAACTAAGCTTCTTAAGAAGCTCCGTATTAATTATAGGGAGGTTAATTAAAATAAAAAGACTAGACTCGAGCTCTTTACTCTATAATAGAAGTTCCGAAAGCTTATTATTAGCTTCTTCGTTCGCTTTAAAAAAGTTTTTTATTAAATTAAAGTTAATACGTAATTAAATTAAGCTATTATTAATTCGTTAATAAGTTCTCTAAATAATAAATAGCTCGAGCGCCTCCGTAAGCGTCCAAATACTTTAAATAGCTACTTAGAATTATATATTTACCTTTAGCGCCTTAATAGTAATAACTTTCTTAGGGAAAGTATAGGGTACTCTAGTATTACTATTTAAAATAAAAGGAAACTTATAAAAATCGTAATTATTAGGACTCGGCTTACTAGTAGCTCTAATTACGCGGGGAGCTCTAGTAACCCGTTTAATATATAGTAAAAGAAGTAGAAAAAGAAGGGTACTTATATAGCTTATAACTTACCCTTATATTAGTTAAAGGAGTATTTAAACAATTATAACTAAACTCGTATTCGGTATATTCGTATAACCGAGCCAAATAAGAGCCCGGAGGAAAATAATAAGATTTATAAAAACGATAAAGAATATTAAAGCGAGGATACTAGCTCGGTAATATATAAAAGGTAGATTTTAAAAATACTATTAACTTTAGAAACGCTTAGGAAAGCTAGTATATACCCTGCTTGTATATTATTAGTAGCGAGTCCTATTAAGATTATATTGAGATTTGTTATTCTAAATAAATTAAAATTAATAAGGCGGAGTAACCTTACGGATAGATAAAACTGGACGCTACGGAGCCGAAGGCTTAGCGCGGAAGTAACTACCGCGTAGTTTAAAGGTACTCGAACTTAGTAGTTAAGTACTAGCGTACGCGTAAAATAATAAGGTATTAAAATAATAAATAAGACTTTTCTAAAAAGAATCGTTTATTCTTTCTATTATTAATTGTTTATTTAATTATTTTCTCTTATAAAAACCCAGGTAGTTAAAAGTCAAGAGTGCTGGAGTGTATAAGAATATTAGAACGCTATTTAATTCTAAAAGATTTTATATTTAGCGTTTTTTAACTATATTAAAGGGGGAAAAAGGTAGTAATATTATAGGGCTAGTGCCTAAAAGTTATACTTAGCTTACACGAGTGTAAGCTAAGCTTGCTTGCCCTATTAAACTTACTTATTAGGATAGTTTTGCTCACTAAGGGTACTTAAATTTCGAGTTCGTTTTACGTAATACTTATATTTAATTAAAAGCTTTATATTAGACTAGTATAAACTTCCCTTTTTCTCTTTATCGAATATTATAACTTTTATTAAAGCTTACTTACGTATATACTTCCTAGAACCTTTATAATAATTAAATTAAAAAATTATAAAAAATAATTATTCTTTACTTTTTATTTTACGTATTTAAAGTTAATTAGGAAGAGTATAATACTTTACGCGCTTTAATTTACCCGTTACTTATACTTATATTCGGATTAAAGAAGGTAATAAATAAAAGATAATATTTTATATACTCTATAAGTACTATAAATACCTCGTTATACCTTTCGGATTCATTAATATATTTATAATATTTTAATTTGTTATTAATTGTATAATTGGACTCTACTTTAATAAATTTACTATTTATTATTTAAATAAAATTCTTATTTATTTTAAAACTCTCGCGGAATATAAAAAATAAATAAAGGAAGTACAAAATAAACTATACGAATATAAGCTCTTAATTAATATAGAGAAAAGTAAATTCTATATACGAGAAACCGTGTTTTTTAAGTATTTAATTTTAAAAAATAAGGTTAGAACAGAATTAAAAAAAGTAAAAGTCGTACGGAAGTAGCTAATGCTTAAGAATATAATTAATATTCGCGGATTCCTAAAATTTACTAATTTCTATCATATATTTATACGCGACTATAAAAAAATCGCTAAACTATTATACGAGCTTACTAAAAAGGAGACCGTCTTTATATAAGGAAAATTAAAAGAAGAAGCTTTTAAGACTATTTATAACGTAATTACTATAAACCTTATATTAAAGATCCTTAATTTTTTTATAAAGCTAGCGCCCAAAGGTTATACCTAGCTTACACTCGTGCAAACTAAGCTTGCCTACCCTATTAGACTTACTTACCCTATTAAACTTGCCTGCCGGAACAATCTTACTTACTAAAGGTACCCAAATTTCTAACACGTTCTACGTACTACTTATATTTAGCTATAAGCTCTATACTAAACTAGTACACACTTCCCTTTTTCTCCTCGTCGAATATTACAGCTTTTACTAAAGCTTACCTACGTATATACTTCGTAGAACCCTTACAAATTTAAATAAAGCTTTTAAAGTTAAAATTAATACGTTAGACTACGCTATTAAAAGATAATTAGAATAACGCGACGACTAAAAGAAATTATACTCTATAATTTTCTTTTTAAAATAATTAAAAGGACCCTAATGTAATTATTTTATTTATAATAAGGAACTTTTAACTATTATCGAAGTATTTTAAAAATAGAAATTATACTTTAATAATACTACTTAGGAAATATAAGTCTATACTAACTATAATAACTTATAATACTTTATAATTATAAAGGTATTTAATAGTTATCAAATATAATAGGCCGAGCTTTTATTAGAGTTTAATTTTAGAATTAATTATAAAAAAGGATTAGAAAATACCCGAGTTAATATACTAAGCCGAAGGGTAAATTATATAAAAGATATAGTAAAAGCTTTTATATTATTATTTTAAGAATAATTAAATAAATTGCTTATATACTCTTTATAAAAATAAGTAGAGTACTACGCTATTTATAAAGCTAAATATTAGGCTTTAAAATACTAAGTTACTATTATTACCCTTAAGGATAAATAGCGATAGGAAAGTAATTAAAAAGAAGAAATTATACTTTAGAACGCTAAATTATTATACTACGATAAAGCTTATATATAGTTAGAATAATAAGAAAACTTTATTATAGAAATTTATACTTTTAAAATAGGAAAATATATAAGAATTACGAAAATTATAGTACGGATATAATAATATTACGACTTTTTAAAAATAAAAATTAAAGTAACTCGAATATTATAAGCTTGTAAACGCTATAGTGGGATTAAGTTTGTAAGATATAAGCTATAAGAGGCTTTAAGGAGGAAGAGAGCGAGAGCGAGAGTAGGGAGGAGTAATTTTATTCTTTTTTTATCTTTTTCTTTATTTTATAGGTTACGCTATATACTAGGAGCTGGCTTACTAAGCGAACTAATTAAAACTATTAGGCCGCGTTTATATTATAAATAATACGTAATTTGTACTAGTAATAAGCTTCGAGTTGCCTTCAAATTAATAATTTTAATAAGTAATTAAAGTACTAAGCGTTATAAGGGCGCGCTAAGGCATTGTTCCTATTTTTATATATTAGATTTACTAATATAATACGTTTTATACTTTATAAGAGGCGGAAATAAACGTTAAAAATAATAATAATAATAATAATAAAACTTAATTATTATAATTTAAAAAAGCGGAAATAGTAAAAAAAATAATATAAAAAGAATATATAATACTAAGAATTCGTTAGTTGTTACTGACCTAACTACTAGTTTAGCCCTTACTAGCTTATTTATAAGAGAGCGGACGGGATTTTAAATTTTCTAATAAGTATAGTCGTATATACTTTATTAAAACTATTGAAGGCTTTAAAGAAGTATTAATATAGTAGCTAATAATAACGAAGGGACTTATTAGGTTATATTCGTCTTTAATAAAAATATTTTTTAATTTTTTAATTTGGACACTATTAATTAAAGCGCAAGTACTAAGTTAGTATTAGACGAATATTACTTATAATTTAAAGGTTAAAGTCGTAAAATTTAATAGAACTTTAACGCTTAATATTAACTTCGAAATACTTAATAGTTTTAAAGTTATAATATTTACTTTAATTAAACTCTTAGCGACCGATACTATTTACTTAAATTCCTTTCGATGCTACTATATTAGTAAGTTAATTTTAAAAGTACTAAAGACGCTAATAAAGTATTATAAAATAATTCTAATTATTTTAAAAGTCACTATAGCGAATTAAATAAGAAGTAAGGCGTTTAAATAAAAGATAGTATTAAAAGGGAAATAAAAGATAAATAAAGGTATTTAAGAAAACTTATATATATACGGACTATTAAATAGATACTTTAAAGCTTCTAGTAACAAAGTATAATACGTACTTTAAATACGTACTAATTCCCTTTAGTATAAGAAGGTCTTAAAGTTCAACTTTTTTTTAAAAGTTAAAAGGATTAATAAAACCTTCAAAACTAAAGAAGATTATTAATAAAATTAAACTTTTTTATTCGAAGCTTAAAATGTTACCTTTATTATAATAGTAATTAAAAGGTACTAATTATTTATTATTAACGTATAGCTAGTATTATACCTTATAACTACCGTATACAACTCTATAATATAGAAGGTTAATTATTAAAAAATTTATTCCTCTTATAAAATTAAGTTAATTTAGTCCTTAGAGAATATATTAAAGAGAAGATCTATTTGTACGGACCGAAAAATCTATTTGTACGGACCTCCACTTTTTTTTCCCTATATATATCCCTAACCCTAGCGTTAGTAATCAACTCGCACTAATCTAGCACGTACCGCGCCCGCTAAGCTCCCAAGCTTTACTAAATAGTTAGTTACTACTCTACTAAAATAACATACTAGTTTAAGTTACTAGCCTACTAGTACGGGAACGTTAGGCTTAAAACGTTTAAAAATAATATATTTTAAGTACTTAAAGCTTTAATAACAAATTATATTAATAAAATTAAAATAAATATATATAAGCCTTACGCTCCTATTTACTTAAGCTTATAAATTATATACTTTTCCGTTTATTAGTAAAAAGCTCGCAAAGTTTAATCTTTTACCTATTTAATTAAAGTTTATAAATTATATACTTATTTATTTATTAGATTAAAAGCTTATAAAGCTTATATTATAATATAAGGGTTAATTAAATAACTAATTAACTAACTACAAATTTAGCGTAGGAGATTAAGAACTAATATAACTTTATAGGAAAATAAAGAAATAAACGGTCGCTACCTAATACTTAAATAAAATTACTTAGAACAACTACGCTTAGTTTTTAAAAATCTTTAAAAGTAAAGAAATAATTTCTTAAATCTTAATATTACTAATATTATTTTAAATAATAACTACTTTATTATTACTACTTATTTTTGGACTTAGTTTTCGCTTAGAACTTTAATCCTATATTTTATTTACTTAATTACTACTTACTATATATTTACCCCAGGATATAAGATAGTCGCGACACTTTATATTTTATATTATTACCTTTTTCACTTTATAAGTATAGTTCGTATAAAGAACGAGTACGTACTTATACGTTAGGAACTAAGTAAATTTAAGAACGAAAATAGCTCCCTAGTCGTAATATTTAAAAGTATTACTATTACTACTATATTAGTTACAATTAGCCTCTGTATTAATAACGAATATATTATTTTAAATTAAGTTAATTATTAATATTATATTAGTGCGTAAGATATTGAAATTAATAATAATATTTATATACGGGGATAGTCGAATTGTACGTAGGTATTAGCTAATAAGGATCGATTAAGGTTTTATAAAGAGAAAAAGGGAGAAAGAAAGAGGCTCGTAGGGTAAACTTAACTACTCGTTTTTAAGAGGTTATACGTGTGCACGTAACTCTATAAGTACCTAATTATTTAAAGTAGCCGCTTAATTTAAATAAGTTATAATTATAATAGTTATTAAAATACTAAAAGTTTTTAGTACTAATTATTTAGCTTACAATATACTAAATACTAATATTGGACGCTAACCTTATAATATTAGCCCTCTCCCCCTTTTCTAATTATAGCCACGAGCTATAATTATTATTTATATTATTTAAATTTCCTCCCTTTTTTTATCTTTCGTAAATTAATCTACCGGCTTATTATTTATTCGAATATCCTTATACTTCTTTTCGAAAATTTCTAAAGCCTTAATATTTATAAAATCCTTTAATAAGTATTAAGATAGTTTGTAATAACCTTTTTATTTAATAAAGACCTTCCGGTTAGTTAAGGAGCCTTCCGTATATAAGATTTCTTTAATAAAGTATTCCTTCTCTCTTTTTATTTATATAAAAGGAAGTTAGTAATCTATTATAATTTAACTCGGTAAGGAGTCTTCTATAGTACGCCGGAGAAAGTTAATATAGAAGACGTTATAAACGTTATTAAGGAGGCTGGAGAGTTCTACAACTAACGGAAAAAGAATTCGAAATACTATATACTTCGTATATAACTAGTTAAGTTTCTTCTTTAAACGAGGGGAAGTATAATTTTTAAAATTAAGCTAGACTTTATTACTAACTTAAAATCTCTCTACTAGCTACCGGGTACGGTTAGCGTATTTTTCCTATTTTTAAGCTACTATAATTATAGTAACTTAATATAAGTCTATAATTTATAATACATTTTTAATAAATTATTAGGCCCGGACGTCGGCTGGAGTGTAGGATTCTCTAAGCGCCTCGGGGAATATAAAAATAATTAATTCCAGCTCGAAACTATAAATGTAAAGAAGGGGGATATATTAATAAAAGTATTAATACGATTATTAATAATTAACTAAACTATAAGGTACCACCTTTACTAGTCGTCTTAAGTTTAATTAATATATATTCTTAAAAAAGTTTATATTTTCTAATTTATCCTCTCTAGTCCTCTATTAGTCTATAGGTAGTATACTATATTAAATAGCTGTTTAATTCCTAGGAGCTTATAATATCTATTCTAAAATTACTTAATTTAATTAGAACCTTCTATAAAGATAATAAAAGTATTATAGCTTCGAAGCTCAGCTTACTATTTTTATAAATAGTTAATAATTATTAATATCTTTTTATTATAAATAAGGTAATTATATTCGGCGGGTACTAACTTTTAAGAATAAAAGGCAACGACCTTTTTCTAATTATTAACTCTTTAAAAAAGATAGCCGCCTAATACAAATTCGCTATAATTAATTTCTAAAAACGTTAGGCGCTCGGGATCTTATTCTATTAATATTAGGGCTTGAGTAAATAAAGTTTTAAGTAATTAAAAGGCTTCTTCGTATGCTACCGTATATTAGAACGGAACTCCTTTACTAGTTAATATTATAAGGGGGGCCGCTATAAAGGAAAATTCTAATATAAATATCCGATAGTAATTAATAAACTTTAAAAAGCTACGTATACCCTTTGAAAAAATAGAAGCAACTTATTCGAAAATAGCTTTTACTTTCTTAGGGTCCGCTTAAATCCCTACCTTTACGTAGATAATAAAGCCTAAGTATTTAACTTTCTTTACTACAAACCCGTACTTATTTAAGTCTAAATAAAAGCTGGCGTCGCGGAAGCGCTCGAGTACTAACCGAACCTTCTTTATATAATCCTTTTAAGAACCGTCCGTAAAAATAAAAATATCGTTTATATATATTAAGCAAAAGTCGTTTAAAAATTCGCAAAGCACTTAATTAATATACTTTGAAAATACTATTAAAGTACTATATAACCTAAAGAGTATAACTAACTACTCGAATAGTTCGTATTATATTCTAAATACCGTTTTATATTCCTCGCCTTTAATTATACGGATTTTATAGAAGGCTTATACGATATTTACTTTTAAAAACTACTTTATGCCCTTAAGTACTTTAAAAGTTTCCTAAATAAGTAGAAGAGGATGCTAGTTAGTAGGAGTAATAATATTAAGAGCGTAGTAGTTATAATAGAATTAGAAACCCTTATTAGGTTTATAAATAAAGAGGATTAGAGCGACCGCTTTAAAGCTACTAGTATAAATAAACCCTTTTTTTATAAAGTCTTTAAGAGTCTTCTTAAATACTAATAGTTCCTCTTAAAATATATTATATAATAATTTATATAGGAGGGGCAAATCGTTACTATCTAGTCCTTTTTTTAATTTAATTTTAAAGTTAATACCCGGTTTATAACTATTAAAGTAGTCTACTTCTTACTTCTTAAATAAAGAAAGAAAGTCCTAAAAATTTTTAAGAATAATCTATTTAAGCTCCTTATTTATATAAACTCTTTTAAATATTAGAGCCTTTTTAATATTTTTTATACGTACTATAAAGACGGCGGCTTCTATAATACTCCAGCCTTCTTTTTTTTTAATATAACGAATATACTTAATAAAAGTAGTAGTAAGAACGTATACTATTACGGGGCGAGAGGGCACCGTTAGGGGTAAGGTAAAATATACGTTATTATATAAAGGAGAGGAAAGGAAGTATACGTAGAAAACTAATTATATAGGTAAGAACTTAATAAGTTTGTTCGTGCGCGCGCACGTAAGATTGTACGTAATTATATAATATATAATTAGTACGTAAGTATATAGTTTTAAACTATAGTACTAGCTTTAATATAATATATATATAGTTAGTATAGTGCAATTATATTATAAGCTAGCCTTATAATATTATCCCCCCTTAAAAGAAGCTTATAGAATTGAAAAATCTATATATATATACAATAATAAACTTATCTTTCTAAATCTATCCTATTATAACTTACAAACTACGTTAGAAGTAGCTTTCCTAACTATATATTTATTAACCATCGTATAACCTTTCCAAATACTAAGTACAATTTATCCTCTACTTCCTTACTAACTATTATATTCGTTTTAACCGCTGTAACCGTATTTAAGAATAGCTTTATTATATTAATTACGAAGGCGGTCTCCCGTTAAAAGCGAGCGGAGCGGCGCCGCGGCGGTTTTAAAATAGGCTTAAGAGCGGAAGCGGAGGCTAGAGAGTCGGAAGCGAGGCGGTATAGTAAGCTCTAAACTTTTAGCGGGATAAGCTTGTTCGGGTTCTTATAATAGAACTACTATAAGCGGTATTTACAGTCGATAACGTTACTAATAAATTCCTAAGTATAGTTGCTAGTCTTCTACTTAACGTAGTAATACTAATATAAGTTGCCGCTTAATTAATTATAGTTAATAAACTTTTCGAAGGTTTATTCTTTGTATTTTTCTTAATTATTTATTCGAATTATAACGCGGCCGTTATTTACCTTCACGTTTAATAAAGTGTTTTACTTTAGTAATCCTTTATTAAATTATAATTATATTATAGAAACGTAAAAGATTAGTAAGTACTTTATATTAGTCGGTAGAATAAGGTAAATAATATAAGACTCGGCGTGTATAATTTTAAACGGGCCTCCCTAACAGGGAAAAAGTTTTGCGTACGGCCGGCTGTTAGCGAGGTTAGTTATATTTAGTAGAATTATATTACTAATATAATATTTAAGCGAATTAATACGCTTCTTATTACTATTGTCCTTATTTCGCTCCTATATACGCTATAATTACTAAATTACGAAGTCTTAAATCTTTTAGAAGTAGTTTACTAGCTCGTTAGCTTTATAGTACTTATAGAATTAAGCTAGTAATAAATTCGGCAGCGGCGGAGTACGAGGTTTAGTACTTATACGAGGGTAATAGCTATAATTTATAAAAAAGGGAGAAATATTTATAACCGAGGATATAGCATTGTTACTTACGAATTCGGCGAGGGGTAGCTACTTTACTTAATTTGTTTATACTTAGTTAATATAAAGCTTTAAAAATTACTCTATTTCTACGTTAATACGTTTAGTTTAAACGTTAGTCTACGGGTAAAAGGCGGAAGTTAGCTTGCGAATAACGGATAATCTCTTATAAAAGGTAGATTAGAATTATAATATAAATTAAGTACTCCTATTAAATAGAATACTATTTAATAAACTATTAATTAAATAAATACGGTCGATAAAATAGTTAATTAATTCTTTAACTTCGAAGGTTATAGTTGTAATATAATAACGTATTTTAGTTAAGTAGTTAACAACGATAGCAACGTGCTTAAATGTTTAGCCGAGGTGGGTACTCTTTAGTAGCGGAGTAATATAGTTAATTAAAATTGTAATTTAAGGCGCGAGAGTAATAACTATAGGCTTTAAGTAGCTAGCGGAGCCGCGTTTTAGCGACTTCGTCTTTACGTAAGGTAGATAGCCTTTATAAAAGAGCTTTACATTATTATATATACTTTCTTAATAGAAATCGCGTTATAGGAACTTATATATAATATTATAACTTAGGTAGCCCGCGCCGGGGGAGTTGTACTAGCGATTAATAAGCTAGAGCTAGAGATTCTTATTATAAAGGTCGATAATAACTCTATTCCGCTACTTTACGATGTTATTAATAGCGTAATATTTAGAGAACGCGTAATAAAAAACCTTTTTAATTATTAGAAGCTATTTTTAATAGGACTTATTTATTAAATATAATACTAACTCTTGTAAGAAGACGGAAGTTTCGTAACTTATATAAATTAAGTCGTTAGTAAACTTAGTATCGAGGTTCTTTTAGCTTAGTAAGTATAATAAAACGTTAGTAATAGGGTCTTCGGACTCGAAATAACCCTCTTCGAACTATTAAAAATTTAATAAAGCTCTCTTATAAGTAATTAAGTAGTCGTTTTCCTCGCTATTTAAGCGGTTATTAGGCTTACAACTTAAAGTATTTAGACGAAGGTTCTTTGAGCCGGGGGTATATTTAATTAAGAAGTTAAAGCGGAATAAAAATTAAAACTAGCGTATATACCGCTAAGTAAGCTACTTATTAATTATAAAAGTTTATAAATTTTTATAATCGGTTAGAATATTAAATAGCTACTAGGCTCCTTCGAGCTCTAGCCTCTACTCTTTTAAGGCCTTAATAATAGCTAGCAACTCTTTATTATAAACGTCGTAATTATACTCTTATAAAATATATTTAGTAGAGAAATAAGTTATAAGGTAAAAAATACTATCGTCTTTATATTACGAGAGGGTACCGCTAGCAGCCCAGTTGGAAGTATCTATTTCGATAATAATTTTCTTAGTTTAATTATAAATTTTTAAAACGGGGCCCTTGGTAAAAGCCTTCTTAAAGGACTTAAATACCCTTTAATAAGTATTATTCTAAGTCTAAACTATATCTTTCTTTGTAAGTTCGTAAAGTAGGGTCGCTATAGTCGAGAAGTTCTTAATAAACCGTTAGTAAAAGTTCGCGAACCCTAAAAAGGATTGTAAGGACTTTTTAAACTCTAAAGCTTACTACTCTATAACTACTTTAACCTTTTTTAAGTCTATTTTAATACTACCCGGAGTGATAATTAGGCCTAAATATTTCGTACGTATTGTATAAAATTCGCATTTATTAATATTAACGCTAAGGCCCGCTTTAGTAAGCCTATTAAGTATATTATTAATATACCGCTCGTAGTCTTATATATTATTTAAGTAAATAAGGACGTTGTCGAAGTATGCGGTTACGTAAACGTCGAAGATATTATAAAGAATATTATTAATATAATTTTAAAAAGCCCCGGAGGCGCCTTATAAGCTAAAAGGAATAATTAAGGATTTAAATAGGCTAAACCGTATTATAAAAGCGGTTAGCTACTCGTAGCCTTATTTAATACGAATTCTATTAAAAGTTACAATAACGTCGAACTTAGTAAAAATCTTAACGTAGTAAATCGCGTCCAAAGTCTCCTTAATAAGCGGTAGTAGGTATCGGGACTTAAGAATTATATTATTAATACCTTTATAGTCGATATAAATACGGACTCCGCTACTTAGCTTTTTAACCAATAGGACCGGTGCTAATACTTTAAATTAGGAGGTCCTAATAAACTTCTTTTTAAAGTTGTTATTAATTTACTTTTTAATACTATTAAACTCGTTTAAGTTAAATACGCGGCTGCGGAAGGCGGGCAGTATAGCTCCCGGACGGAGCTCAAGTTTAAAATTGTAAGAGCGGTTAGGGGGAAGGATTTTAGCGCCTTCCTACCTAAATATGCTAATATAGTACTAGTGCTACTTAGGAAGCTTTGTTTGGATTTGAACGTCGGTCTTTAAGGGTTTATTTACCTTTTTGTAGAATTTAATAACGTTTTTAGAAGTAATTTTACTAATACTAATGCCGTTAGCTTCGAAGTATTTATTAATAGCCTCTTTATAGCGCGGGAAATTATTATTAATACTATTAATTTATATAGAGTTAACGACTTTTATAGCGCGCAAAGTAATTATATTTCCTTTCTTTACTAAATTATTAATTTATTAATAATAATTACTATTAAAAAACCTCTTATACTTTTAACCTTAACTTAATAAAACTTCTTTAATTATATCCTCCGTTAAGTTATTATTTACAGTCTTAGAATTTAGAACGCTTCCTTCTTCCCCTACTTTATCTTCTTCTATTATGTTTTTAATATCCTTCTCTATATTAGCTTTAGTTATACAAATAATACGAAGTTTATACATTTCGGCTAACTAGTTAAAACTAGCTACAGAAAGCTCCTTAATATTATTAGGGTTAATAGGTCCGTTAGGAACGTTATATAAACGGATTAAGACCTTATAGTTTGCAGCTCTAGTACAAACTCCTTTAATTATTCGGTATAATATTAGAATTATATAGGGAGTTTATAATTCCGCTAAAAGAGTTAAGAGTATAAGCGTTTAATTAAGGCCGGCGGGGGTTTTATTAAACGGAGTAGTACATAAATAGTTAATTATACGGTTCTTAAACCGGCTAAACCTTTAGCGGGCGGCCCTTCTTATAATTATAGAAATAAATAAGCGGCGGATAAACTCCGTTTATAGTAGCTCTAACTCTCCTTTATTAAAAACTTCTTCGAAAGAGGGCTTTTTATAAACGAAGCGTATACCGGCTATATTTAGGAGTGCCGTTAAGAGGGTATACTATTTAAATAATAGGGTATAACGAAAGTAAATTAGAATTCTTTAAAGGAAGTAATTACGCTATTTATAAGTAGGGCCGAAGCGGAGAAAGTTATTAAGCTAGTCGATACCGGAAGTATAGTATATTAACTATAAGTAGCTTAAAATAATAAGGTTATCCTCTATTAAATTGTAAATAAGTAAATTGATAACTTTATAGTAAATACTTACTTATATTATTAGTTTGTAAAAGTAAATAATATTACCTTTAACGTAATTATTAATTAAATAAAAGAGTTTAAAGATTATTAATTTAAAATAAGGGAGTTAGTAACGATAAATAAAGCGGCGGTTAATAAAATCGAAAGTAGTATAACTATTATTAATAAGAGCGGAATAATATAATTTACGCGGTCCGTTAAATAAATAGATAAAGAGATTTAATAAATTAAAGTGTTTATAATAGTTATTTACTAAAGATCTATTTATCTTTATAATATTTAATTATATAAGGATAGGCTCCTATGTTTCTCCTTATCCTTTAAATTAGTACTTTTAAGCGCAATTTAATTAGGAAGCTACGTATTATCTTAGCTTTAAATAGAATTATTCTCGTTACTTATAATAGGGTTAATAAAGTTAAATTAGTAAATAGGAACCGGATAGTAGTAACCGCTAAGGCCGGGGGTATTAGGAGCTAGAGTACTTATTAATATATTTATAAAAAAAGTAGCGCTTATAGCGTTTACTTAATAGCTACCGCTATTATAAGGGCGTTATTAGCCGTAGCCGTATTAACTCTAAGCGGGCTAATACTATTAGCCGCTATTACTATTATTATTATTACTATTATTATTATTACTATTATTATTATTACTACTATTCTTATTCTTATTTTTATTTTTATTACGTAACTTAACTTCTTTCTTAATGTTAATACGAACGCGGCACTCCGCCGAAAAATAACCCTTTTTGCCGCACCGGGTATATATTCCGTTCTTTATACGGAATTTAAAAATATTATTATTAATTATATAAAAGAGCTAAATGTCGGAAGTAAATACAGCATTAAAGTTTATAGCGTTGCCGCCTTAGCTAATAGTAGCTTCGTTAGTAGAAACGGAAGTATTAAAGGTACTAGTAACGTTAGTACTAGTTTTATAGAAGGAGTTAATATACTTATTACGTTAGTTTTTATTTTCTAAGTTCTTTACGAGGTTGCGGGCGAGTGTTAACTACTTATTATACTTATTATTAGCGGACTAAGGGTTTTAGTACGTAATAGCGGTACGGACGCGCTTAAAGATCTTTTAGCGTAGGTAATAGATCTTTATACTATTATTGAAGCTACAATGGTTAATAAAGCGAGTAAAGTTGTCCTCGAACTCCTACTACTTTATACCCTTAGTTATCTTTAGCTCCTTTAATTCGCAAC
Organism: Neurospora cerealis; assembly: GCA_009806085.1. Taxonomy (NCBI): domain Eukaryota; kingdom Fungi; phylum Ascomycota; class Sordariomycetes; order Sordariales; family Sordariaceae; genus Neurospora; species Neurospora cerealis. Next base: position 27,952 of record RAOY01000037.1, on the reverse strand, counting down.
GCGAGTGGACAACGACGTCGACGTTGTCGGACTTTTTAGTAAGCTCGGCTAACAATTTAAAAGCCGAAGTCCACTTAGCGGGTTCGCCGCTTAGGAACTTAGTAAGCTCCATTTTAATAGCCTCGAAGGGGGCGCCCTCGATAGAGCGCGCGATTAGTAAGAACTTTTTGTACTTAGAATTAAATATTTAAGGGTTATTAAATTAGGCGAGTTGAATACGAAGACGCTAAGCACGATACTTGGTAGTACGCTCGGTAGCGGCGCCCTTACCGTCGAACGCGGGCGATATGGTAATACGCGACACCGACTTATAGTTGCTACCGTCGTCCGTGGTAGCTATAGTATCGGGCTCGTCGTTACTAGGATTGTTGTCGCTAGGTTCCTCGTTAGTAATAAGGGAAGTGTTAGGGGTCTTAGTTGCGGCGATGTGCTGGCGGAGGTCGTTGACTATCTTCTAATGCTTCCTTCGTTGCTTTTAGTAGGCGGCCTTAGAGTTAGCTCTTAAGGTTGAGTAAACGTTATAAAGGGTCTTAAGCTTAGCCGCGTGGTTATTACGAAGGTTCTTAAGTTAATTATTATAAGTCTTAACGACCTCCTACTCGTAGAGAAAGTACTTAGCTTAGATAGTAACGAGTGTTATTATCGGACATTAATTACTAAATTAATGCGCCGGGCAGGTAGGAGAAGGGAATAAGAGAGTGCGAGCTACTTTATAGTAATACTCGGCTTAGTAGTTACTTAGCTCGAGGCTAGGATCGCGACGCGGGGTCTTGATCGTATAGAGACGAGTCTTAATTATTTCGAGTCGATAATACTAAATTAACAACGTCGCAACGATTAAAATTGTATACAATCGCTCTTCCCTTAAGTGAGCGCGCGCAGCGCAATATAGTAATTACTTTAGTTATTACAATATAATTCTTGTACGGATTTTCGTTATAATAAGTGGGGTTTTAGCAATAGCTAATAACCCCCCCTAAATCGATGTTAGATTTTCCTAAAATGGTCGTTTTTTTTATATAAAATCGAGTTAGATTCGAACGCTAAATATCTATATAGAATTTCTACCCTATATTTATTATAAAGTAGCTTAAGTCTTATTATTATACTACTACCTTTCTACCTTCTATTTTAGGCGTCTTAATACTTGTATATCTTTAGACCCTATATATTCCTTCTCGAGTCCCTAATCTAATAAACTGTTAATATACTATACTACTTCCTTATTCGTGAGCGTGCTCACTGGTTTATATACTCCGCCGTCGTTATCCTCTTTTATAGGCTTCTTTTAATCCTATTATTCCTATTATTCATCGATAATAGCTTAAAGTACCTACTTAGCGTCTTTTAACTCTATTAGTACCTCGTTCTCGTTAGTAGGGTTTAGAAAGTTCTTTAAACTTATTCTATTTCGTACGGGGATATAATAATTAACTTCTTTAAAGAGCTCCTCCATATCGTGCGGTATTTCGACCGTAATATTATCGTTAACCTTATTCAAATTTAAGACGGTAGAACGAATTTAGTAATTACGTACGATCGAAGTTTTTATTTCCCTAAACTAGACTTATAAAATCTATTTGAGCGCTAGTTGTAAATTTATACTACTAAGAGGGAGCTAGGCGCTAGTATCGGTTGCGGGCTTTATAAATTCTTAATATATCTATTTTAAAAAGTAATAATAGTAGTAGGATTTGAAAGTATTAATAATTCCTTAATTTATAAACTAATATAATAATATTACGTTAAATAGAAAGAATATAATAGTAGTATTTTCGAAGGGAGGCGAAAGTTTAACTGCGAGCGTATATATAGAAAAATTGTCGAATAAAAGAAGGATTGGTTCTCCGGACTTTTTACGGGCAATATAGGCGTAGAACGACCGGAGCTATTCTTTTATAATTAACTCTATTATTTAAGAGCTTTTATTATTTCTCTAAACGATTTTAGCATTATTAAAGTTAAACCCCCGCAACGCTAGTAGCCTCTTAAACCTTCTAATAGCCTAAATCTCGAAGAAATCGTTACTAGTATCGTTTATTATAAACGCTAGTAATATACATAACTTATCTTTCTTTACGCTAGGTCGAACCTTAATAGTAAGACCGAATGAGGCTATACGGCGCTAATATAACCCCGTTTTATTTATATTATACCGGTTGTCTTTAAGTACGCCTAGCACCCCCCTCTTAATCTTCTCTATGTTATTACGAACGTATTTATTATTTTTAAAGGTAGCGCTAGCCTTGTTATAAAAGCTTCGGTTGCAAATATAAAAATACTTTCTAAATAATACGTATTACTTTTTACTAAAGGTAGGGTAGGCTTCCTCGTTAGCTAGTTTATTATTATAGGCTTTAAGGTACTTTAATTAAATATCCTTAGCTTTTTCCTACAAAAGCTCGATAGAGTTACTTATTTCCTATATTTTAAGACCGAGCTGCTAAGTGTAGAGCAATTATTTAAAAATAGGCTACTACTTAATACGGAAACGTTTTGCCTTCTTTTACGTAGAGCGCTTATAAACGTAAGTAAAGCTTACGGGGTTCTTCTTTTTATTAAAGTAATAGGAGATCGAATAATAAGGAATAACTATCTTCTATTACTAAGTAATTTAATTTAACGCGACATTAAAAGACGGGCGCGGGTTCTAATTGTTTGCCTACTTCTAAAGCTCCAAGCGCTAGTCCTAATTGAGAGAAGCGTACTTGTAAATAGGCATTTTAGTATTTCGAGTAGAATAAAGCGTTATTACAAGTAATAAAGAAGCGTTAACAAATTGTATAGAGAGGGAGGTTATTAGTAAACTCGTTAAGTAAATATATATAGTCGAAGGGGGTAAAATGCGGTATTAAAAGGTAATAGTACAAAGAAGTAGCTAACTAAGTACTAAAGCTAAGCACTAGAATAGAATTTAATTAAATTTAAAATTTTTACAACTTTAACCCTATAGTCTAACGGCTAAATGCAGCTAGTAATAGGTCTATTATATATAAGAACCCCCTATTAGCACCCTTATTAATATAAAAATTAGTTAATAACCGTTGTAATAAGTAGTTAGTAGTCCTAATATATACTTATAAATAATATACTTAGTTAGTTATATAATAAGTAGGGTTTTAATATTAGGGGGGGTTTATAATAATTAGAGTAATTATTGTAATTAGGTATAATAAACTATTACGGAGTAAGAGGGCACCGTTGGGGTAGGGTAAAATATACGTTGTTGTACGAAGGAGAGGAAAGGAAGTGTACGTAGAAGACTAACTATATAAGCGAGAGCCTAATAAGCTAGTTCGTACGCGCGTACGTAAGATTATACGTAATTATATAATATATAGCTAGTACGTAAGTATATAGCTCTAAGCTATAATACTAGCTTTAGTATAGTATATATATAGTTAATATAGTACAATTATATTATAAGCTAGCTCTATAATATATATAGCTTATTCGAACTCTTTTAAAAAGGAAGATTCTAGCTTACTATAGTTGACGTAGTCTATTTATAATTTAGTAATATTATATTAGAGTCTTTTCTTATAAGGGATAGAATATACTTTATTAGTTATAAGTTATAGCTTCTTTAAAATAATAAGATATTCGAACTTCGGAATTATATAAGTACAAATTAGGAATATTTAACTTTGTAATTTTATAAAGAAATAAGCGATATTTTAAATAGTAGCTCCTTCTATAGTAGTTAATACTCCTCGGACCTACTAGCTTAAAGTTAAAATAATAGGGATTTAAAAATTCCGAATTATATTTTTACTAATTATAATATAGTACTAGTAGCCTTTATTAACGAGGACGTAAAATAAGTTTATAGAGTTGATAATAATTAATATTAAAATAAAATTTATTTCTATTTATAATTTAAAGTTTTATTTTACTTAATACTTCGGGTAAGGGCTCCGGCGCGCGACTTCGCGCCGGAGTACTCCTTTTCCTATTCTATATTAATATTTAAAATTTCTTCCGCTTCGTTATTTAATAACGGAGCTACTTAAGTAGTTTAAGTATAGACTCTCTTATTTTAAAAGTTAATTATAAAGAAGTAAGGGTATTTAATAATAATATAACTTATAGTACTATAACGAATATAATATCCTTTTACCTTACGTTTATCCTTTTCTTTTTAAGATACTTACTTCGTACAGCGGCGTATTCCCTACTAGGAAGAGGAGTATTTACTACGGGTACTACGTATATTAATAACGTTTATAATTACGTTGCCGTTAGTATCGTACCGAGTATTAAAAAATTAGGGCTATAAATAATTTTCGGGCTATTAGGAGTTAAAACGGCTTAAGCTAATAGTAACGGGAAGGTATAAGCTAGTATAATAATTCTAGTTCGAATTATTTTAATTCCTTAAATAACTTTAATAAAAGTTATAAAATTTAGTAATCTTCTTATACTTATAAGAGATATTTTAGAATTAATTTACGTAAATATAATAGTTATTAGAAAAATTAATAGTAAAGAGGTAATTATTAAACTCCTTATTAATAATTCGGCGTAGAAAGCCGAGTTTAGCTAGACTATTCCAATTGTAATTACTAACTTTAAGGAGTTCGTTATTAAAGTTGGTAAAAAAGATAAAAAAGGGCTCGCTATCTTTTTATTTTATTTTAACAAGGTTGTCGAGGGCATAATTTTAAGTATAATAAGTATTAAAGACTTACCGGATTTATTTAAACAACTCGGTTGGGTTGTTATTACTAGAGAAAGTTTAAGTAATTTAGTACCCCTTAAGCTATTATTATTTATCGATCGGTAAAGTATTAAGGATTTCAATCTATACCGTATTAGGATTTATATAGAATCCTATTCAAAAGTTAGTATAATACGTCTTAACTAGCTTGTTATAATAGAAAAGGAACGTAGTAAGTTAATTATCTTACTTAAGGAACTATAATAGCTTCCGTTAGTATAGGACTTTAGAATTAAAAAACTTTAAAACTATTAAATCTTCTTCTATTATTAATACTGTTAGGGTATTAGTAGTAACCTACTTAATAAAGTATTAGAATTTTAATTTTAAAGTAGGTTGGGAATAGAAAGAGAAAGGAAGTAATAACTTAATTTTATTTTTAAATTCGAAGCTCGTTTATAGAGTATTAAAGAGTATACTAAGTAGGCCGATTATATTAATAGAAGTACTTCCGCCGTTACCGTTACTATTACTATTGCTAGTAGTATTTCTAACTCTTTAAGAAGGTTAAATATTAAGAAATTCTTTTATATTAATATTATTGTTAGTAAGTATAGAAAAAGATACTATTTTAGTACTAATATATTACTACGTTAATACCTACAAGCAATCCTTGCTTCTAATAAGTAATAAAGATACTATTTTAATACTAATATATTATTATATTAATAGTTATAAGCAATCTTTCTTAATAATAGTAGGTAGAATTTAATATAAAAGGATAGTAGAGTTATACGTAAGTGTTAGTTAATAAGAATCGATTAAGGTTCTACGAAGAGAAAAAGGGAAAAAGAGAGAAGCTTATAGGGTAGACCCGACTACTCGTCTTTAAAAGGTTGTACGTATGTACGTAATTTTATAAGTACTTAATTATTTAAAGTAGTTACTTAGTTTAGACGAACTATAATTATAGTAATTACTAAAATATTAAAGGTCTTTAGCGTTAGTTATTTAGCCTACGATATACTAAATGCTAAAACTAGGCGCTAGCCCTATAACAATTTATACTACGCTAGCTTATAAATATATAATAGATACTAAAACTTTCTTTATATTAAATTTAGTATTATATTTTAATTGCGAGAATATTAAAGCTAATATTAAATATTACGTAGTAGGTTATAAAATACTTACGAATTTTAAACGTCGACGAGTGTGTTTTTAAGCCGATAAATTAATAATAAATTAATAATTTCCAATTATATAATTATTAAGCTTCTAAGAGTTTATAACGGTTTTTACAATCCTTTAAATAATAATATTATTTATTTTAGTACTAAATTTAACAAATATTGTAATATAAATACTTTTAAATATACTAACTCTCTATAAGACCGCTCTTAATTATTAATAGTTAATTTAATTAAGTTTAAATTAATATTCTATTCGAAATTCAAAAAAGACTATATACACGGAACTTACTACGAAAGTATATATATAAAAGATTCTATTTATATTATAAATAGCAATTATAGTATAAAGTATAGTTATAAGTTATATACTAATATATAAGACGATTATTATAACGAAGTTAGAAAATATAATACTAGCCTTTTATTTTACTAATATAGTATATACTAAATAGGAAATTATTCTTTTAATTTAACTTCTTTTAAAACTTTATTTTTAGTTAATAGTATTCGTAGCTATTTAATAAGGGGTTAAGTGGTATATATAAGAGTATAAAGTATTTCTATATATATTAAAGAGATAATTAACTTTAAATATATTAATTCCGGACACTATACTATTATAATTACCGGCTTAACTACTCTACTCTTTTAAAATTAAATATACTTTAATAATATAGTACTTAGTATTCGGCTTTAAGTTCCGTTAGTCCGGCGTCCTCTTATTTTTATAAAAATACTAACTTTAAATACAATTTAAGAAATTATTCAAATAATACTTATAGGACGGTTATTACTTTAAGTGTTATTATTTATAAAAGTTCGTATTATACGTTTATTATAGCCGCTAATTAGTTTATTATATTTAGTAAATAGTTATTATAATTTAATTAAGAATTCTTTATATAAGCTAAATTAAATAGAACTAATAAACTAATTAAGTAGGACCCAAAGCGTTCGGGTCTTCGAGGTTAATATATTTAAGTTTTTAAAGGCTTAATATATAAGAAGGCTTCCCGGCCTTTTTAAATAGAAAGCTCTTTAGTAAATAATTAGTTTTTATAATTAACTAGTACTTTTTAGCTACTATAATTGTTATTTTTATTTCTAATAATATATTCTTATATTTATAATAGTTCGTTATAATAGTATAATTAAGAAAAGGATTACGCTCTTTTAAAATATTCTTTAATAATTATATACTTTATAAATAAAGCTTATTTTATAGTACTAAATATACTTAATAAAAATAATAATAAACTACTTTTAAATAGGAAGGATTAAAATACTAACGGAATATTTACTTCCTTAATTGTACGTTTCTACGCGAGGTACGTTATTAATAAAGGAGGTAAAAGTAAATTATTAAGACGAAGCGTATACGAGGTATAGTACCGAACCTACTCCCTCTTTTCTTTTATTTTAAATAACTTTAAATAGTATTTATATAAGTCTACTATTTATTCGTATAACTCCGGCGGTTTATATTAATTTTTATATAAAATATCCTTCGCTTTAAAAATATTGTTACGTAAGCTTATAAGCTAAAAATAAATAATTAAAGTTATAGTTAGTAAAGTCGAAGTTAATAATTAGAAAAAATATAATTACTTACTACTAATAAAGTTACATATTGTAATAAAAGATTCGCTGCCGGCTATAACTACTAACTTTAAATTTACCTTCCGAAGCGGTCTATCCTTTTTATAATACTTAATAAAAAATTCCGTATTCGAAGGCTCTATTTAACTACTATCCTTCTTTTATAAATCCTAATAATATTAAACGTTATTATTAAAATGTCTATAAGTAACTTAACTTTTAGCTGTAATTAAGAATATTACTACTATAATACTTAAAATCTTCTACTTAATAGTATTTTTATTATTCGAAGTTATAAATTAAAATTTTAAAAGACGAAGCTTTTAATTTAATAAAAGGTAGTTATGAAATTTCGTACTACTTGCTAATATTTAATTAGAAAAATAATTTTATATTATCCTTCGTACTATCGGGGGTTTTTATAATAGAAATTATAATAGGAAAGATACTATCGAGCTCCTAATAGAGTTATTTAATAGCGGGAGAAAAGAAGATACGTACTCTTACGTATTTAAGTTTTTTAAACGAGAAGTAAGGAGGCTCTTTTAATAATTTTAATAAGCTTATTATTTTATAGGACAATTAAGGTTGCGAGATTAAGCTTGTCGACGTATAGTAGTAAGGACTTAGTAAATACTTAATTTAATATATAAAGTAAATTTAGAATAAAAAAGGTTATATATTAGGATAAGAGAAAGGAGGTATAGAGTTAATAAGTATATTAATTAAATAAGTATATAAGAAGTATAATTATTAAAAGTATCAGAAATCTTAAAGGTAGAAATATAATTTATAAAATATAAATAAAAGTATATTTAATAAGATAGAATATTATTATAGCAGTAGTAGATTATAAAGGGATAGTAAAGTAGTACGTAAGTATTAGCTTATAAGGACCGATTAAAGTTCTATAAAGAAAAAAAAAGGAGAAAGAGAGAAGCTTATAAAGTAAACTTAATTATTCGTTCTTAAGAAGTTACGCGTATATAAGTAACTTTATTAGTACTTACTTACTTAAAGTAGTTACTTAATTTAAATAAGTTATAATTATAATAGTTATTAGAATAGTAAAAGTCTTTCACGTTAATTATTTAGCCTATAATATATTAAATGCTAATATTAAGCGCTAGGTTTATAATATTAGCCTCCCTTCCCTCCTTTCTTTTTTTTAATTATAGTTACAAACTATAATTATTATTTATATTACTTAAGCCTCCTCCTATTCTTATTTTTATAAATCAATTTACTACCTTACTACTTATTTAAACGTTCTTATATTTCTTTTTAAAAACTTCTAAAAGTTTAATATTTAAAATAGTATTTTTTTTTACTAGAAAATACAACCGCCTTACCTCCTTAAGAGTTAAAAAGATATTACTACGTCTTTTAACGAGTTACTTAATTATAATTTTACCCCCTCCGGATTCGAAAATTCTAATAACTTTAATTAAACTTTGTTCTTAATTAATAAAGATATAATAGAAGTTTAATTAAGCGAGGTTTTACCTTTTAACCTCGTAGTCCGCTACTTTAATTATTATAAAACGCCTTTTAAAAAGGCTATTAAATTATAAATAAATATTCAACCCTCTCTTATAATAGCTTAAGTAGTTTTAAAATATATATTTTTTAAATTAACGTAGTATAAATATATAATACGTACGAAATTGTCTTTTAAGCTACTAGTAAGGTTGGAGCGAACGTAATTATAATTTAAAAACTACGAGCGTAATTTTATAAAGGCCGATTTAGTATTTTTAAATACTCCTTTTACGCTTTTTATACTCTTATTCGTATATAAATAAAGGAGACTACTACTTACCTACGCGTTATTATATACGTTTGTAAAAGAATAGCAGCGGGAAGGTTTATCTTTAATTATATTAGAAATTTACTATAAGTAAAGACGTAAGGGGTTACTTTCGTTAATATTTACCGTTAGTTAAATAATATTTTAGCCCTCGAACTTTTATAAAATTAGTAACTAATAATAAAGACACTCCTCGCTAACAACTTTAATATTAAATACTATACTTAATAACCTAATAAAGAAATATTAAAAGGTACTATGCGTATTATTAATTATATTACAAAATATCATTTTAATTTACTAACGGCTCCTAACGTCCTTACTTATAATTGTTATAATACTATCGACTTTAATTTTTTAAATATATTACTCTATTTAATAAGGATTACTTTAAAGGCGAGCTACGGTTTTAATTATTAAATTTATATTATTAATATCCTTACCGAGTTAATAAACCTTCCTCGCCGCCGCTTTATTATTTATAAGGATCCGGAAGCTATTAAAGTTTATATTGAAAACGTTTTTTTTTTTTATAAGTTTAGTTCCGCTCCTTCCTATAAACGAAGAAGCTTTAAAGAAACTTAACGAACTCGCTAAACCCTTTTATAATATTCTTATAAAAGCCTTTTAAATTTCTTATAAGCTTTTAAAACTTAAAGGAAACGTAAAGTACTAAAATAAAACGTATACGTAAGTATTTAAAATATATTACAATTATTAATATAAAAACTTAAATTTTATCCCTTAATAAATATAAGTGCTTTGGTAAGAATTTAAAAGGATAGTTAAAAAAGTAAAGTAATTGTTTTTTAATAACTTTATTACTAAAGCGCAAGATAATAAAGATATTTATTAAATTATAACGTAGTATAAACCTTATAATTAAATAAAGGCCCTTCTATTAATTATTAATTAGTAGATTATTATTAAGCTAGAGGCTAAAGCGGAAGCCCTCCGTATAACTTTATTAAAAAGGAATAACGAAGACGAAAACTTGGAAATTAATTAAATACTTATAGTACTACGCGGTCGCTTACTTTAATCGTCCGTTAGTTACGCGGACGAAATTTATAAAACCTTATATAATATTAATAATACGTCCCTTGGTACCGACGGTATTATAGTCTGTATATTAAAAGTATTTTAAGAATTTATTAAAAACTTTATTTAATAATTTTATTAAAGCTACGTTATTACTAGCTACTATCTCTAAATCTTTTAATAAGCAAAAGTAATTATAATACTAAAATTTAAAAAAGATTAAATAATAATTAAAAAATAATAGCTTATTTTATTCCTATTTTACTTTAAGAAAGGTATTAAACGCCTTATTAGTAAGCGAATTACTTAAACGGCTATTTCTAACGGAGTTTTGAATCCTTAATAGGCTAGTACCTTCCTAAAACGTCCGGTTATTAATATTATAAAGGCTCTCATTTATAATATTAAAGTTATATTCGATAAAAGATTCGTTATTATACTAATAACTATAAATATTAAAGGCGCCTTTAATATAATTGTTTATTATAATACTCTAATTAATTTATAATAATAGTAGTAATATAGGGTTACTATAGTAACCTATATACTTATAACTAAGTAGAGCGGAAGTGGTAGTACGATAATAGTATTAAAGGAAGTAACGTAGTTATAAATATAATAGATAGATATTACAAAAGATATTTTAAAAAGGACTCTACTCTTAAAATAAAAAGTTATAATAGACTGTATATTATAAAAAGAAATTGTATTATATTACTTAAGTTATACTTACTTACTTAAGAAGTAATTAACTAAAGGACAGAAAAAGTTTTTATATATATATATTTAAGAATTTAGAAACTTCTAGAGTATAAAAGCTTCCTATAAGTTAATAGAAGTACTTATAAGAACTCTATATTATAAAAGGAATAAATTAAATCTATGAGCTTCTATTAAATTCTATAATAATAAATTAATTTTAAAAGGAATATTAACTAAATTAAAAGACTTTAAAACATAATAGTAAAACTTCTATATTTTAATATATTTTATAAGAACTAAGTTAACTTAATTTTGTAAGAGGAATAGCTTTTTTAATAATTAACTTTCTATATTATAAAGTTATATACCGTAGTTATAAAGTATAGTACTAACTATACGTTAATAATAGTTTTAGTAAATAAGCTAGTTTTACGTTTGTAGAAATAAAGGTAATTAAATTATATAGTCCTTTAAATTAAGTCTTTTATAACGGACCGTATAACTTACGTTTAATACTTAAAAGTAACTACTTTTATACGTTACTTTAAATATAAACTCCTTTAAAGCTTATTAACTTTATTAATTATTTACTTACTCGATATAAACTTAGTATATTACTTTAAAGAGAGTAAAGCGTAATATTTTAAATATATAAACGACTATATAATTATTATTATTAATTATTTAAACGAAGAGGTAATAAAGAAGGCCTAATAAAAGTTAGACGTTATAATTTAATAAGGAGTAAATAATTTTATCGATTTTTCCCTAAATGAAATAGAAATTTAATTTTTCTTTAAAAGAAAACTAACTACGCCTTTCCCTACTATTACGTACGGAGGAGTCGAGGTAGTTATATAATTAGTAATATATTAACTAGGAATTTAATTCTATAATAAATTAAATTAGAAGTACTATATTAGATATAAGCTCGCTTCTATTAAGTAAATAGTTTATTATATTCGTAATCTTAATAGAATTTATTATAACAATCCTTTAAGCTCTATAATAAAGGCTATAAAGGCTACTGTCTTACTAAAGGCCCTATTTAGTTTTAAAATTTAATAGATAAGTTATAAAAAGTACGCCTTTTATTATAAATAAGAGGATTTTCCGCTTATTAATAACGAATTAACAAACTACGTTCGTAAAGTTTAAACGGCGGTTAATAGTACTATCCGCGCCGCTTACTAGTATAAAGAATAACCCGTTTTACTATTTTTATTATAAAGCTAGCTTACCCCCCGCTCCCCTTCTTCTAAAAGCGGCCCGCCGGCGGTACGCCGTACGCTTCCTCTTTTTAAATCCCGCCTACCCGCTCGTCCTACGTTTTTTTATAATTTCGAGTTACGCCGTACAGCCTACTTCGCTACCCTATAACGCTACAAACGGCTACCCAACTCGCTTTACCTTTCCCTCGGCCGATTCTACAACTGCCTATTTATAATAGAAATACTTATAAGGATCTAACGCCTACGTTTAAAGATAAAGCTATTAAGGATTTTAAAAAATAGCTTCTCTAGTTAAATTCTTCGAATATCGTCGTTTATACTAACGGCTCTATAGTAACTAAGTAAATAGGCCTTCTAACGTACGCGGAGGACCCGGACGCTAAAGAAAAAAGATTAGAGAGCGAGTACGTAGGCTTTAACTACGTAATTTTCTAAGGGCAAATAAAATCTAATTATAAATATAATTAGTTAGAATATATAAAAATCTTTAATATAGAGGCGGAAAGGACGCGGTATAGTTTTAAAGCCGCGGTAGCGCTCTTTCTAAAAGTATAAGCCCGGCTACGCATTATAATATACCTTAATAATACGTCCGTTATTAGAGGATTGTAAGGAACCCTAAGTACGTCGTTATAAGCGGCTTTTTTTAATTTCCGCGCTACCCGTAAGAGTTATAGCTCCAATTTAATAGGCGTCCGCTAGGTTCCTAGCTACAAGGGCATCACGGGTAACGAGATTACTAACGAGCTCGCTAAGGCGGGCGCTAATGGAGGAGAAATAGTTAATAAAGGCTTAACTACCCTTATATATTCAAAGTAGCTTGCTAAGAGGGAGGCGCGTACGGATTTCAAGGCATAGTAGGCCGCGAACAAGCTAGAGTCTTATACAGACTACCGGCAAGGGGTCTCTATCAAGCCTAACAACGAACTAAAAGAATTAGACAAACGCTCTTTACACTATCTCCTCGCGGCTAGGTCTGGCCACGGTGATTTCAAGAACTATCACGAAAGGTTCGAGCACGAGGACGCGCTGCTGACATGCTATTATGGCAGCTGGAAGACCCCCTTCCACCCCTTCCACTGCAGGAAGGCATATGCGATTTCCCCCGTTACAGGCGAAGCGGCTACGCAGGAGAATCTCTCCCTAGCTATTGGAATTTACTGGTAGCGCTTCATCGCTAGGATCCAGACCTCGCACTTCTTTTCGTGGACTTGCACGAGAAAGGCATGGCGCCAGTCACTCTGGCAACAGCACATCGACGACGCGGGCACCGCTAACGACCTTACGGGGTTTTTATAGGGTGAAGGGGTGGAGGTTGGCCACGGCTACGACATCGAGAGGGTTACAGTGGACTTGGACAGGCTAGTTCACCGTGTAAGGAGACGGGAGGAGGCCTTGCGGGAGGAGGAGAGCGAGAGCGAGAGCGTGGAGGAGTGATTTTGCCCTTTCTTCTGTCTTTTCCTTTATTCTACGGGTCCCGCCATATACTAGCGGCTCGCTCACTAGGCGATTCGATTGGAGGTATTGGGCCGCGTTTACGCTATAGGCAACACATGATTTACACTGGCAATAGGCCTCGGGTTGCCCTCGGATTAATGGTTTTGGTAGACAGTTAGGGCACTGGGCGCCACAGGGGCGCGCCAGGGCATTGCTCCTAGTTTTGTGCGCTAGATTCACCGATGTGGCACGTCTCATGCCCTACGGGAGGCGGAAGTAGACGTTAAAAATAACAACAACAACAACAACAAAAAAAAAATCCCTATCCCGCTCAACTGATCCAAGCCGTCGCCGCCCTTTCTTACCTCCTCTCGCCCTCCTCCTCGAACCTGTCCCTTTCCCCCTCCGACATCATCCTCGCCGGAGACAGTGCAGGCGGCCAACTCGTCGGCGCCTTACTGGCCCACCTAGCGAAACCCAGTCCTTACGCCCCGCCCGTAGAACTGGAACAGTGGAGAGATGGCAAGGATCAGTTCAAAGCAGCAGTCTTCATCTCCCCCTGGGCCTCCATGCAGCGACCGGGCGATTTATGTTTGTTCGAAAAAGCAGACGATAAGTGGGATTACCTCACGCAAAAACAATGTGGGCGATATCAAGACCTTTGGGACCCGAAGGTGGATGAGGTGTGGGCAAATCTGTGTGGTTTCTCGGAAGACCGAGATGCTCAAGAGGAGTATGTTTGGGGACGGGTGTTTGGGCGAGATCATGCGACGGTGGGCACGGCCGAGGTGTTGTTGGATAGTTGTCGGCGGTTTGGGAGGGAGTGTGTGGGGGGTGACACGGTGGTGGTGGATGGGGATACGGAAGACTTGGAGAAGGAGGTCAAGGGGAGGGAGATGGTGACGGTGGAGTGTGTCGGGGAGGCACATGTGCAGCCGGCGTTGGATGCGGCGCTGGGGTATGAGGAGGGGGTGATGATGAGGGTTATTTTGGCTTGGTTAGGGGGTATTGCCGTTTAGAAGTCCGAACATTAGAGGTATATTAGATGGGCAGCTGGCGATGCGAGGGGACCTGGATGTGTGAAAAGGAGAAGAGTAACCGTCCGCATAGCCACCTCAAAACCTACACGCACCCAAATTTTCACATCCTCCCAAAATTTCACAAGAACCAGCTACTTCAATAGCCAAAAAAAGGCCTGGTGTGAGGTTTATATATTGAATTTAATCTTTTCACCTCTCTTTCAAATTCCTTAACGTTATATTTTGCGTACTTTGCAAATATCGGACGCTAGGATTGCAAACACCTAAGTTCCAAAATTCCGATGGTTAGGGAATATTTTAAATTTACGTCGAAAGGTTAATCAATTACAGACCAAGACTAATACCAAGTTTTATGAGGGTAGCAAAAATTTTGGTGGAGATATTGAGAAGTGTTTAGGAAACTTGGGAGATTTTTGGATGCGTGTAGGTTTTAGGGTGGGTGTGCGGCCTAGAGGGTTACTCAAGGGGAAATATCCTTTGATATGCACCTAGAAAAACCTCCCACTCTCAGCGCGCACCCCTTCACTAAGCTATTCTCGTGTTCATCTTCATCCATGGTGTCCCCGGACAGGACTTGGTGTGCTTTCCCGCCAACTTGGCTACAAATTCTTTCATTCTTGCAGGCTCCGTTGGCCAGGATTCCTGAAGGACATTAACACGCTCGAACGTCTCTGTATGGCTATCCGTTGCTGGAAGTTTCGTGAGAACCATGTAGTAGACCTTCAAACTGTTATATCCAAGGAGAATAACCCGGAAATTGAACGTGGACGAATGGAAGGTCTCGATATCCGCCACTGCCCGAGACTCTCGTTGCAGTTGAAGATGATATGTATCGATGCTCAGATTGCGTGATCTAAAGTCCCACCGCCGTGCCCAGCACCATGGCTTCCGCAGTTGGTCTGTCTCAAATGGCTGCTGAAGATGCTTGCCATCAGCATCTATCAGTACCCACTTGTGGCCTCTGTTACAGCCCAGCAAAT
Source organism: Neurospora cerealis (assembly GCA_009806085.1). Taxonomy (NCBI): domain Eukaryota; kingdom Fungi; phylum Ascomycota; class Sordariomycetes; order Sordariales; family Sordariaceae; genus Neurospora; species Neurospora cerealis. The sequence continues at coordinate 12,258 of RAOY01000037.1, read as the reverse complement.
GACCACCAGATTTACAGTCGTCGTCATCAGGATCCTGCTTGGTATCAACAAAAGTTCTGTCGCATAATTCTCCCCATTCTCGCTCGGTTATGTATCGCAGCTGCGGTTGAGAAGTATACCCGTGAACGTGCAGAATGCGTGGGGGTTGAGACAACTTTGTCAACCGTGATACATCCCACTCGAGCCCCTGGCCCCAGGAGATTATCCTGCCATTATGTAGTTCAACACTCAGATCCACGAGGCAAGTAAACGTTGAATCTTGGTAACTGAGTCCAAGTTCATGATTGCTTGTAAAGTTTTGGCCGTCAAGTGCAGTCTTCGACCTCCAATCCACCCATGACCAACTCGGGAAGATGCCTTTCCTCGGGAGTATGGTTGGTTGTCTGAACTTGCCGAAGTGACTCTGGATAAAACGCTGGTCACGTTTATATACCCAGGCTAACCCACATACAAGGTTATAGGTGATTCTTTGTCCAGAGGCCGTTGATGTGAAATTCGGAAACATCAAGACGCCCCACAGATTGTGAACTGGCGTACTGAAGGACTGAAGATATTTCAACATACCCGAAAATGCATTTAGGCTATCCTCCTCGAACGTCATGTTCCGAGGGAAATACTCCGTCACCACTTGCAGGCACCAGCCAAACTCGAAATATCCAACCCTTCTTCCGCCCTTGGTCAAGATTATAGAGTCGTGTATTTGGCTCGATGATTCACTTTTAAGGTTCAGTAGCGCTGGAGGCTCATGGATAGACTCGAAGCGGTGCGATCGAGGTGAGCTGCATTGGAAGTATGCCCCACTTTCCAAGAAAACGAGGCATCGGCATGATAGAAAAGCTTCTTGCATCGTCCAAGCTCGAGTATTCCACTTCGAATTCTTCAAGGTCTCGGGAGCATCAGCTGTCCCCACTGTGACAAATGTTCGGCATCCAATTCGAACAGAAGTTGATAGATTCTTTTGAAAACGCCCAGATCTCGGCGAGACACCTGGGAGTCCGTAGGATGGATCGTTTCCCGCCGCCGCAATGATTGTCAAGGAAGCTGACCCGTATATGATGTCCATGTTGTGAATCTGACTGTGTCTTTCTTCTTGATTCTCTTGGGGGATACAGTACCGATCAACCCAGAGATATCTGAAGCATAGCTTGATGACCGCAGTAATGGCATCTTCGATGAGAAGAGGAAGCTTTGACGGAAGTTGCCCATTGGCTGTCCAATCCGAACTGGCGTTTGGCGTCTCCATTGTCTTGGGGCCCCGAGCTTCCAAACCAGCCTTCTTAAACGAGTTTGGCCAAAAAGCCTTTCCTTTATTCTCATTATCCGGTTCGGTTCCCCAAACATAGCTTAGAGCAACATAATCGCGATCTTGGCTTCTCGGTATTTGCGACCAATGAACGAGCGTCCGAGACGAACAGTCTATTACCCTGAAGCCTGGAATTTCTTCAAGAACGGATGCGTCGTTCTGGCAGATATTGCCATGATGCGTAGCGCAGTCGTCGAACCATGACCTGACAAGCTCGAAGTCTGTTTGAGGTGCGACAAAGCGGCCACTTATCTTGCCTGAATCATTGCTGAGTTCAAGAGCCATACCAGAAGACCCGTACTTGTCATCGAGGTAGTATGGTAACAATGGGCCAGAGATGAGACCCTTTCGTGTTGATGGCCAAATCCACAAGAAATAACTCTCAGAAATTTGGGGGAAATCGGGAGGAATGCCATAGTCACTCTTTGCTGATCCGATAAAAAGAGAGAGTTCGCTTGCAGTCCACCACAGGCCAACACCGTAAGCTTCGACCATGCGAGCCAGGAAATTGCAGAGGCTGCATCTCTTTCTCTGGGACTTATCGAGAACGTGCTTCAAAGCACCATATTCTGTAACTCTCTGCTTTTCCCTGCAGGCCCTCCGAAGCCCTTGGTTAATGGCTTCCTCAATGTTAGCACTAATTGCTTGACATTTTGAGCAGAACTTTGTCCCACCCGAGCGTTCGGAAGCTTCCTGTGTTTTAGGGTCAGTATACAAATCCAACAAAATATTGGCGAGAAGCAGTCGGGGACCTACAGAGAATGTTTCAATGCCCCTTTGAGCCCATGGCTGTCCTAGGTAGCCCCGAAGACGGCGGCGTTGACTTTGCAGAAATGCGGCCATTGCGGCCACAAGCGACTTATTCAATGAAGGGGGTTAGGGAGAGAAGCCGATAAGGCAGAGATAAAGGACGAAGGCGAGATCGTGTGCGCTTGAAGGGCGATGGAGCGCGCTCAATTTGCTGCAAGATGCTAATGTCTCTGGCGTCCCTGACAAGATTGTGCAGAGGACTGAGGCAATGTCAAAGCCAGAGGAGATCTCTCATTTGGGCCGGATAATGGGAAGATGTTTCCAATGGAGACAGAGTGGTCGCAAGAGTGGTTTTTCGGCTCCCTCCTTAGCCCCTCAAAAGGTCCATCGATGTTGTTGCCGGCTGCGCATCGTAGACATGACTTTCGCACATTGGGCAGCGCCGGTCGGTGTCGGGCACCCACCACAGCTGGGAAATGGACGCGTGTGTCAGCATGGGGGCTGAGGGGGCTGGTGGGGAGCTGACCGCGGGGTCTCGGGGGAGCGAATCAGAGGACGAAGTCGTAAGAGGATCCGGGGCAGAGATGAACTGACCACTGAGATCAGAAGGTAAAGGAGGGCGTGTGGTACTTCGATCGTATTTGCTTGCCAGTGGGCGATCGGGCCTGACGACTGAATTGGTGAATCGGTGATAGTCACTTGGTGGAAGAAGAATCGAGCTCTCGAGGAGACGCCGGGAAATGGGGCTGGCGACAGTTCGCTTTTGTGCCCCTCAAACCTCACCTCTCCGAAAAAAAATCCATACAGCGAAAATGCACCTTCTTTCGCTCGAGGATTGAACGAGTTTCCTTTACGAGGTGTTCTTGCCTTTTTCTCTGCGAGTGTTCCTCCCTGATTCGGCGCTTTGTCTGTCGATGAGATCTTAGCAACTTTTCGACATGATGCCTGCTTTCCAGCGTTTTTTGTGCCGTTAGGCGCTACCCGCTATAAGCCGCTAGAAGGCCAGTGGACCAACGTGAACAGAGCATCAATGTGGGGCTCCACCACGATGGAACACCAGACCAGCCCACTCCCACTTCCACTTCCTTCCACTTTGACTTCTCACCCTCGGCCCTGTAATGAAATGTTATTGCTATCCGCAATGTGTAGAGGTATCCATCCCTTAGTCCCCTTCAATGTTGCCAAAGTTGATAGTAATTTTATTTTGGCCGTCAAACTGCCGAAGAGTGGCTCGGGTGTGCTCGAGCTTTTTATCATGAGCCAAGCGCAAGGAAGCTTGGCGGGCCTTCCCACGAGAAATGCTGTTAGATGCAGACGCCTGTAAAGCGCTATAACCCCACTACACGTTAGCACACAGTGAACGATACCGTTTTTGTTGTTGTTGTTGTTATTTTTAACGTCTACTTCCGCCTCCCGTAGGGCATGAGACGTGCCACAGCGGTGAATCTGGTGTACAAAGATAAGAGCGGTGCAGTGTCCCTATTCCATCCACCAAACCAGTAATCCGAGGGCAAACCGAGGCCTATAGCCAGTGTGTCTCACGTGCTGCTCATAGCGTAAACGCGGCCCAGCACCTTCATCAACCGCCCCGTGGACGAGCCAGCGATGTGGCGAAATTCGTAAAAACATAGAAAAGACAAAGGGAAAAAGGGAAAAATCAAAAACACTCTACTCCTCACCGCTCTCCCCCTCGCTGTCGTCCCGCATGGCTTCCTCCCGCCGTCTAACACGATGGACCAGCCTGTCCAAATCCACCGTAACCCTCTCGATCTCGTGGCCTTGGCCAACTTCTATCCCTTCGTCCCGTAGGAACCCGGTGAGGTCGTCAGCGGTGCCTCCGTCGTCAATGTGCTTTTGCCAGAGTGTCTGGCGCCAAGCCTTCCTTGTGCAAGTCCACGAAAAGAAATGGGAGGTCTGTATTCTAGCAATAAATCGTTGCCAGTAAATACCGATAGCAAGGGAGAGATTCTCCCGCGTAGCCGCCTCGCCTGTGACTGGGGAGACCGCGTACGCCTTCCTACAGAAGAAGGGGTGGAAGGGGTTCTTCCAGCTTCCACAGAAGCATGTGAGCAAGGCGTCTTCGTGCTCGAAGCGCTCGTGGTAGTCCTTGAAATCCCCGTGGCCTGATCTAGCCGCCAGAAGATAGTGCAAGGAGCGCCTATCCAGCTCCAACTCTTCATTAGGCTTGATAGAGACTCCCAGCCTATAGCCTGCATACGACTCTGGCCTGTTCTCTGCCCACCATATCCTAAAATCCGTACGTATCTCTCTTTTGGCTAGCCGCTTTGAATGTGCAAGGGTAGCTAGACCTCCGTTGACCACCTCTCCCCCTTCGGCGCCCGCTTTAGCAAGCTCGTCAGCGATTTCGTTGCCTGTAATACCTTTGTGGCCGGGGACCCAGCGCACGTCTACCAAGTCCAGGCCGTAAGATTTCCGGGTATCTCTAAAGTCGAGGAAGGCTGCCTGAGATGATGTCGCCGGGGTGCCACGATGTATTGTCAAGACATACTGTAATGCGTGTGCGTGCGTGTGCCTCCGGGAAAAGCGCTACCGTGGCCCTAAGACCATGTCTCGCTCCCTCTGCCTCTGCATCGAAGACTTCTGCATGTTCTAGCTGACCACAGCCGCGGCCAAGCTCTGCCTGACCTTGGAAGATTACGTAGCCAAAGCCTACGCACTCTCCGTCCGGCCGTTCCTCCTCAGCATCCGGGTCCTCCGCGTGTACTGGAAGGTCCATTTGCTTAGCAATCATAGAGCCGTCAGTGTAAACGACGACTTCCGTGGGATTTCGCCAGAGGAGCCACTCCTTGAACTCCACGGCCGCCCTGTCCTTAGACGTAGGCGCTGGGTTTTTATGAGTGTCCCCATTGTAGACTGGCGGCTGCAGAATTGGCCGCGGGAAGGGCAAAGCCAGTTGAGCGGCCGTCTGTAGTGTTGTAGGGCGGCGGGGTAGGCCATGTAGCGTTACTCGCACTTTTGTAAGGCGTGAGACAAGTGGGTGGGCGGGGTCTAGGGCGAGGAGGCGGACGGCGTGTCGCCGGCGGGCCGCCTCTAGAAGAATGGGGGTTGGGGGGAGGCTGGCCTCGCGGTAGAGGATAGCACGGCGGGTCGTCTTCCAAACCGGCAAACTGGCGCGAATAGCGATATTAACTACAGTCTGGACTTTACGGACGTGGTCCGCTAGGCCGTTACTAACAAGCGGAAATTCCCCTTGCTTGCGGTATAGGGCGTGCTTTTTGTGGCCCGGCCACCAGATTTCGGAGCCAAAGAGAGCTTTTGGCAGGACAACAGCCTTCATAGCTTTTACCATAGAACTTGAAGGGGCGCCATAGTAGATCTTATTGAGGCCACGGATGTGCTGGACTACCTGTTTAGCCGAAGCGAGTCTGTGTTCAATATGGTGCTTCCAGTTTAGTTTGCTATAGAGCCAAATCCCTAGCCAGCGCATCGCTGGCTGTGCAGCAATTACAACCTCGCCGTATATAATAGTCGGGAAAGGAGTAGTTAATCTCCTTCTAGTGAAGAACTGTATCTCGGTCTTATCCGGGGAAAAGTCGACGGCGCTGTCTACCCCCCACTGGACCATAGCATCCAACTCCCGTTGGGCTTTCTCGGCAACTTCCTCATTAGAAGAACCAGTAACAAGGACCGCACAATCGTCGGCGTACCCAAAGTGTTGTGCTTCGCTTTCTCCCAAGCGATGTACTGGTTCCGTATAGAGTAAGTAAATAATCGGCAAAGCAGGAGAACCCTGGGGGAGCCCACATTTGAGGCGACGCATAGGGGTAGTCACCCCCGGGTAGCGAACGCAAGCCATTCGATCCGTCATAAAAGACTCGACCCAGCGGACTACGCAATTTGGCCATCCCTGTTCCCGCAAGCGTAAGACCAACCTATTTACTAATACAGCATCGAAAGCACCCTTAACATCCGCAGCTACCAGTGCAGCCACGAGCCCTCTATCGAGTGTATCTTTGATGTCGTGTACCAAAGCTTCCACAATATCAACAGCCGAACGCTTAGGGAGGGCACCCGCCTGTTGAGGATTTAATACCCCGTTAGAGATAGCCGTCCAAGCGATCCATTTGCCAATTAAACGCTCAATACCTTTTCCAAGGCAGGATAGGAGTGAGATCGGCCGCCATCCTTTGGCCGTTGTTTGGTCTTTTCCCAGTTTTGGTATCATAACCACCTCCGCTTGTCGAAAGACCTGAGGGTGGTAGCCGGTAGCGACGCAGCCCTGGTAGAGTTGCTGGACAGAGTCTTTAATAGACTCCCAAGACGCTTTCAGCATACGGACTGTAATGCCGTCGGCGCCGGGGAACGTATTGCCGGTGCCGCAGAGGGTTTTATAGACTTCGTCAGTGTAAACGACCGGAGACCAGGGTAAACGACGACGTGGCACCGTAGGCACCCAGCCGGTTTCAAGGTCTTCGTCTCCGTCATTCCTTTCTAGTAGGGCTGTACGGAGGGCTTCTGCTTTGGCTTCTGGGTCTATAAAAGCCCGCCCGTCAATGACAAGCGGGGGGGCTTCTATACGGTCGCGGGGCTTGTGCCACGCTACGATCCGATATATGTCCTTATCATTGCGTGCTTTGCTAATGAGGTTGTCGAAAAACTGCTGTTTTGCTTCCCTAACTACCCTCTTAAATTCCTGCCGAAGCACTTCTACCCGTTGGGGGATGGGATTCGGGTTGTTGTGTCGGTAGTTGCGGAATATTTTAGATGCCTGCGTACATGTCTTATTCCACCACTTCGCGTTCTTTTCGGGTCTCGAGGGCCTGCAAGTAATTTGGAGGGACTCTGTAAGGACGTTACAGAGGGCTTCAGCAAGCTCGTCGAGCCTTTCTAGGGAGTTCTCGCCTATAGGGAGGAGTGGTACTAAACCTATAAGAAAGGAGATATTTTCGGCATAAAGCTTAATAGCCTCTGGGTCTTCCCGAAGGACTAGCCGGCGGCGGGGAGGCTTTACCGGCTGGGTGAACGATACCGTTGTCTCTACATACCAGTGCCACGCAGCCTATTTGGACTGGACTTGCATTTCTCTGCTTGCACGTATAATGGCCGCTCCCCATTCCCAGAATGTCTTCCCGTCCCGTTCCAAATATCCCACATCTTTCAATAACTCCGATAGCGTGATGCTATCATCATGGGGAGTGACCCGCGTGAGTTTCCTTGCACGCAGCGCCTTCCTGGGGAATTTCAGCATTTTCAGGGGCCAATCATAAATGGTAAGTTGCCGCTCACCAGATGGGAATGAACGATCAATGAGGTCAGACGCGAGAAAGGCAGAGAGATGGAAATGGTAATAGGAATCTGGAGGGGAAGGAGGGTAACTCAAAGCCGAGAAGACGGGCAGTCATAAGGCAGAGCCGAAGCGTATTCAGTAGCAATTGGACCTCGCACTCGACCAAACCACTTCAAGGCACATCATGCCGCAGTTATAAGACCTTGACTCGATGGCTTGCCAGTGCGTATCATATTGGCAATTGTCAACATCGAATTTATCTAACCTTCCCTGTTTAGAGGTATTCAAGCATCACGACCGCCTACAACTCAAGTACCCCATCCCGTCCTCACCCAACCGCACCTCTCTACCCTCTCTCCAACTTCTCCCACACCTCCCTCCAAACAAACGACAACAACCCCGTCTGCCCATCCTTACAAACCCAGATACAACCCGGTTGACTAGGCACACACACTCCCACTTTCCAGAGCTTCTCGCATCGACACTTCCATTTTTCCTTTATCATCTTGTTTCGATGTCCAAGGTTGAGCACCCCATGCCAGCAGAACCATTGGTCTGGAGTACCGTCACGCTCAAATGCGCGCCAGTACTTCAGCCTTCGTCCGTTTTCTGGTGCGAATAGGCTGGATATGACGGATGTGATGAGTGGGGTGTGGATGTTGGGGTCACGTTGACTGGCCCTGGAAATCGTGTAGGGTCGCTTGAGGATGTGGAGGTCGACGACCTTGGTTGTGGTCCGCACACAGGCTTCGAGTTGGGTGATGGCGACTGGGGCTGGTTTGCCGGGCTCGGAGTGTTCGACATATTGGTGCGGTAGGTTGAGGTTCTCGTCGAGCCCGGCCTGCGATCTGGTCCGTTTGCGGACTTGGTTCAGAGTGCACCTGGTGAGTGTGTCCTGGGCATTCTATTGAACATTCAAACTGTCAGACCCAGCCATGATGATGTTAGATCTCCGTTGAGTGGCACGTATCTCATTGTCCTGTCCTGGTTCTTGTTTGATACCTACTACCTTATAGATCTCCTCTTCTTGTAATGCCGAGCTTGCCTGAGGTACCCTGTCCTGCTCAAGCATTGGCATCTCAGGGGAGAACGCGACAACCGGAACCTCCTGTCCAGCTCTGCCAATTTTCTTCTCCGCCTCGAAGTGGAGGCGTTCAACGGCCAATTTCCGTTTCTCGTCGTTCAACTCAGCCTCTTTGGCAGCGAGACACTGCCTTTGCAGCGCCAGCTCCTGCCTGCCGAGCTCCATAAGCCTTTCCTCGATCAACCATTTTTCCCGGTCAAGGGCGTAGGCAAAGTGTTCCTTCTGGAGGAACTCCCGGGCAAATTCCCGCGGCGCATAATGGAAGTCATTGGCCAACTCTCGCTGGGTGAAGCGGACCGTCATCTTGAACAGCTGCCACATTCTGTCGTGGAGTTGCTGGGGAGATAAAACTCGGAAGGACATTTGTTGCGATGAGTCTGCAACGAATTTGCGGATGTCTTCATTGGTGACGGGGCCATTATCATTGTCGAGTCTGGCGTTGACAAGCATGGCAGGGCGCTGGTTCTGGTTGTTGGCGTTGGACATTTTGCTGGTTATGTTGGTTTGTGGTTATATACACAGATAAAGGAGAATGGAAGTGGAAGGGTTGCTGGGTTTGTGGAAGGCGTGTTGTGAGTTGGTGGTTGGCGGAAAGATCGAAGGGCTAAAGGGTGGAATTTCTTCCACGACACCAACGAAATATGGAGGGGGGAGAGAAAGGGTGGTGGGCCAGGTGGTAGAGGGCAAAGACTGGCCTTACTGTCACCTAGCAAACCTTCCCGTTCCTACTGCGTAATGTCCTAACCACCCGGCGGCTTGTTATATCGTACCTCCCTTATTCGAAAGACCCTTCACAAACCGTCAAACTCCCGTTCCGTTTAGGTCAGCCTGCAGGTGTACTACGTAATCAATGGAGTGAACTTGTGAAGGAAGTGAATGGCATTTCGACAGAGGAGGGGAAAGAGAAGAAAAGAATACCTCTATATACACCGGGTGACGTTCATGTTGGTCCCCCGCATGATCAGATCTAGATGTCTATATCCTTCTAACACTGATATGTTCTTTCATCCATACCATATCAGCTTCCGTCCCCAATCCCGCTTGAATCTGACCGAGTGCAATCTTGGTAGTTGCGTCGGTGACGACCAGCGAATCTCAGGTGCAGTATGTCAAGTGTAAGAAGGAGGAAGAAGGAGTGCATGTCTGATTGCACGAAATACAGCAAGAATCGGGAAGTGGGTCCAGAATGTTGAAAGCGGAGATCGCACAAGTGACAACGCAGCGGCCCCCGCACGGCACGTCACTCCATCTCGAGACTCTTCCCCGGACACATAACTAGGGCCTCGCTCTCCTCCCCATTCTCATCGCCATGGCCCACACTCGAGCTCAAACAGCGGCCCAAAGGGCGCTCCCATCACCGGCATCAAATTATCAAGGTACTTGTTCTTCGCAGCGCCAAACGACATCTCCCACTGACGCTTGCAGGAAATCGACCCCAGGGCATCCGGCCGCGCCAAGGCAGTTTGCGAAAGCGCGCCTGGTTGCGCGCCGAACGCAATCGCCTACGTCCAACTACACCCAGCGAGACGCCGACCCCACAAGTATGCCCTCTATCCGTTGTATTATATGGTTCACAAACTAAGTTGGATTATGGGATTCATAGGAACAACCGGCGCCTGTCCAGAGCAGAGGTCGCAAGCGCAAGCACCCAACCGGACACGCACTCGAGGGAGACCCAGACCCAGACCCAGACCCAGACCTAAAACGACAGCAGACATCTCCTCCACGCCCTACAGAAGACGCATTTGGCGAGCCAGCGATTGGCAGCGGCGCCCATAAACACACTGACCCAGTTGCTTTCTGGGTGAAGGAAGGGCGCTGGCCAGAGGAGCAGGACTGGCCGGAAGATACCTCAGAGACGGATTTTACCATGGAGCGTCTACTTGCGCGGAAGAAATCCTCGTCCAATCTGCGGAAGCGGTCGGTCTCTGCCACATCCACGACGCCCAGCGACCAGAAGCCGAGGGAGGAGAAGAGTGCACCATACCGAGACCCACGCTATAAGACGCTGCTTGAGACCAAAGGCAGCTTTATGGACAAGTCTGAACTAGGGATCATCGACGAGAGCAAGACTTTATGTCAGACATTGCTTGAAACGGTGCAGACGGAGCCTCAGGATTCCTTGTTTCGCTCCGACATCTTCGAATCAACCTGCCGGAAGGTAGAAGATAGGAACGAGACAAGAGTCATCCGGGATATTACGCCGTTAATTGTTCCACCAGCGGAGATCCTTTGCACATATGGTGCCAGCCACCTCAAACATCTCATCGAGAGCGTCAACGAAGGGTGGAACAACTCGATCCCTCTCACCAGCACCCGTCCACAGCCTGACTACTCCGTTGGGTTCAGACGAGACGCATTCACTGAGAACCAGCTCGCCAAGTTGTCGCCATTCATTGGCGACTTTATCACCGGGGACCAGTCTTTCTTTATGGCCACGTACTACATGTACTTCCCGTTCCTGACTTGCGAGGTGAAGTGTGGCGCAGCGGCGCTCGACATCGCAGATCGGCAGAACGCCCACAGTATGACCCTTGCGGTACGGGGCATCGTCGAGCTCTTCCGTGCTGTCAAGCGCGAGGATGAAGTCAACCGGAAGATCCTCGCCTTCTCCATCTCGCATGACCACACCTCGGTCCGGATCTACGGCCACTACCCGGTGATAGCCGGGAAAGATATCAAGTACTACCGCCATCCGATCCACAAGTTTGACTTCACCGCGCTTGACGGAAAGGACAAATGGACAGCGTACCGATTCACCAAGAACGTCTACGATATATGGATGCCCAAGCATTTCGAGAACATCTGTTCTGCCATCAATCAGTTGCCGTCGGAGTTGAACTTTGATGTCCCACCGCTTTCCGAGGCGACCGGGCTTTCCCAGGATTTGGGGAACCTGATGCAGTCAGATGCCAGCTGCGCTTCTCTGCCTGACGAGCGGGGCAGCCAGTCGAGTAATGCCGGGCAGCAGGCGGTCACTCCAGGTACCTCATTCAGTGAGCCGAAGAGGAGGAAAGGATAAGGCCCGGAAGGGCCGTAATGTGTTAGCGGGTAGATAGTATAGGATTCAATTGACCGTCATCTTCACCTTAGCTACTTCGCTTCTTGCCTTCCATCATTTATAAACAAGTCACTGTCCTGGCTAGGTGCTTTGAGTGATCACCCTAAATATTCGGGTACCTTCGTTATGGCGGTCCCTAGAGCCAGAGGTTTGTAGCGTGCGTCGGCTCAAATCTCAATGCTCCCATGTTTACCGAACCCTAGGTGGCATCAAGCATGGCATCAATCCCGTCTGAGCCCACATCATGGCTCGAGGACGAGGAGTATACTGTTGCATGGTGATCTCAGGCGGATTGCAAGGCGTAGTTCCTAGAGTCTTTCATCCAAAGCCGCCCCTACCGCAAATCATCCAGTCCCTCGGTCAGCCCGACTACTCGCCCGACCACAATCTTCCCGTCCGTCCGCTTGAAGCCTCAATGCCTTTCCCTTTGGGTGGAGAAAGGCGTTTTTTGTACCAAACTAATAAATAAACCAGGGTTAGATTGTACAACTTTTGATAAACGGACCTTCAAAACGAAAGACGACAATGAAAAGAACTCAATTATGTTGATAGGAAGAATTTTATACTGATAGTTTCAAGTACGCTGATTTCAAATCCACAACCGTATTTCTTGTATCTGCCCATTTGGTGGAGAGACAGGCAGATGAAGTTTTGTTCGTTTTGTCTCGAAGGTCCGTTTGCCACCAAGGTGTCGGAAGGGAAGCTCAATATTTCTTGTATCTGCCCATTTGGTGGAGAGACAGGCAGATGAAGTTTTGTTCGTTTTGTCTCGAAGGTCCGTTTGCCACCAAGGTGTCGGAAGGGAAGCTCAA
>RAOY01000036.1:0-288469 GCA_009806085.1 Neurospora cerealis | reverse complement strand
TTTTAACACCATGCATTTGAGTCTGAAGAAAAGTTTGGCAACAAAATTGCCCTTCGGACAGAATAAGACACGCAAACTCCACAATAAGTTGCGTTCTGGGACAGCAGAAAACTCCCTTCGACATATCAAACCATCGGCAAGGCGCACCGTTCCCAAGTCAAGTATGGCGACCCCAACCTTGATCTCATCCCTTCCAGACCTCCAGGTCTTCCTCTCTTTGATCCCTCCGTCCAGCACGTTTTATCTGGACCTTGAGGGCAAAAGTCTCAGCCGCAATGGAACCCTCACGCTATTGACAATTCTCGTCCTTCCCACGCGGGCAACAAGCATTGTCGATGTCCAAACCCTCGGCGACTCTGCTTTCACCACTCCCGGCACAGACGGAAATACCCTCAAAGCCATCCTCGAGGATCCCCACACTTCCAAATGCTTCTGGGACGTACGCAACGACGCGGACGCCCTCTGGGCGCACCACAGGGTCCGTCTCGCGGGCGTCACAGACGTCCAGCTCCTCGAAAACGGATCCCGCGTCGGCGACAAGACGTACCTCTACGGGCTCGACAGGTGTGTCGAGAGGGATCTTGGGCTGAAATACGTGGAGAAGCAGCGCTGGGTCAGAACCAAGCAGGAGGTGCGGGCTCTGATGAACATGCCCAACAACGATATCTTCTCCCGCCGCCCTCTGGATGCCAAAACGCTGCAGTATTGCGTCAACGATGTCGTTTACCTGCCTGCGCTCCACAACCTCTACGCCAAGCGCATCACTAAGTCTAGCGGATGGCTGGGAAAAGCTATGGATGAGAGCGCGCGTCGCGTGGTCGAAGCTTGCGGCCCTGGGTACGTGCCTCAATCTGAGAATAAGAAGTTCGGACCTTGGGGCTCGGGGTTGAGCAGAAACTTCTGGTACTGACGATGGAGGAACGGCTTGAGAAGATGGAAGAGGACGAGTTGTTTTGGCTATAGAGGCCAGCTGAGGCTCGGGGAATCAAGGCAAGAGATAACCTAGATGTAGTTTTGTCCGATGCAGGATGGCCCAAGTTGGATTTAGCAATATGACGCTTACGGCCTTTTTGCCGGTTGACCGAGCCTGTACTTGATCTTGTTTTCGAGACGCAAACTTATCTTGCATTATCGAAGTCATGGTGCAAAGCCAGAATTCTTCGAGTGTTATCTGACTCCCAATCGGTAGGAGAACCTCCTCCGGGGCTGTGTATCAGAGGTATGACTACCTACTCCTCCAGAATCTTGGTCAATTCATTCTTCGTCTCCGCAACCATCTCAGAGAGATTAATTCCGTACTGATATGCACCCGTGTAAGGGCAGTGTCGGTCGTTCTGCGGACATAAAGCATGCAAGTCCCGCATTCCTGGTATTTCGTCGAGGCCCGTACCTACATACCTTATCTTTTGGCCTTTTTGCCTCTCCGGAAAACCTGATGATGCCTTCTTTTATTCCTGCAAGTGTGAGTCTAATGCCCACGGACCACTGTCCTTTTGGTTTTTTGGTTGGCATAAAGCTACAACTCGAGTGCCCTTGCCTCTTCTTCCACTTTTCCACACTATCCTTCCGATAGCAATGTCTACCACCAATGGTAAGCGAGTGTAGGCGTCCCTAACGGCGTCGGGGAAGCCGTAGTTGTCTTGGCACGCGCTGATGACTTTTGAGACTGCGTCGACGATTGAGATGATGCTGGAGGCGACGCTGAGGACTTCCAGGCCTGACATGTTCGGTGAAAGTCTGGGGTGGAACAAACGACACAAAACTGGGAAAATGGGAGAGATGATGTCGGTCGTCAGGTGTGTGAGAACCCGGCCTAGCTATTAAGCCGCATGTTGGGGAATGAGGGGTGTTTTAGTAATCGTGTTTAGGTGGCGCGAGTCGACAGGGCTCTGGGAAGCCAACGAAGATTGACATTAGGCGCAAGTTTTGTCTCATTTTGAGTGGTTCTACGGAGAGTCCCGGCGAAAGGGGCTTGGGTTTTAATTTCGGGTGAGGTACATTGTTAGATGCGGAGCAAGAATGGACACTCTCCCCAAGGCCCTGATCCACAGCCCTCGTCATGCTCACGGCGAGGGCAGTGGCCCAAAGGAGGACCTCTTTTCTGTCTCTCTCCGTCTATTCTTATGTCTCTATCCGTCTCCTTCGAGCTCCCAAAGACTGGAAGAGATAAGAGGGCAACCCCCTACGGCACCTGTCCGCTCAAAGCCTCCCGAACCTTACCCTTGCTTCCCCTGCCTTCAACCCCCTATCTTCTTCCTCCCTCTTCCTCTAACTTGCTCTTCCTCTAACTTGCTCTTCCTCTAACTATCTTGTCAACGAGGCAGACAGGCTCGTATTCTGCCTTGCCTAACGAACTTGCACAAATACCAGACATTTAGCTAACACCCACCTCCCTCCTCCAGGCAACAGCCGCTCAATATTACAACGCTTATCATAGTTGTAAGGACTTCCGTGCGAGATACCGGGAGAAATTTGGCCACACGCCATACGTTTCCAACGTCGATAGGACCTCTGGGCTCTGAATGCCCCGTACTAAACTAACCGGGGAAACATAACCATAGTGTGAAGGGAGAAGGCCCCTTTAACTACAAGGGTCTGCTCAGCCGGACCATCATTTACCTTACGATGATGGAATTTCTGCAATATTATCCGGATGGTGCCAAGAATATTCGCATACTTGGTACCCGAGTCCCTAAGAGGGAAATCTAAGCTGTGAAAAAGTACATGGAGTCCCATTCTGCTGAGTTCACCAACCTGCCTAGTGCTGAACGCTCAGTCAAAAACAAGTTTTCAAACATGTTAGCCCTAAACTACGAAGACGTGAAAGCCTTTCGTCTCAATAGGATACAAATATACAAATTAGAAACTTTACCGGTAGTTTAACCGAATAGAGGCTGAACTTTAGATTGCACTCTGCAGCAAGAAGAATTAAGATGAGCCTAGCTACTCCATTCCGACACAGTAGCCAAGGACGACAGCGTGTCAGGATGCTCAGGCCCAAGGACTCGCTGCCGAGCTTCAATACAGTCTTGCATCAACGCTAGGGCATCTTCATGTCGACTTTGACTATTCCACGTGAAAGCAAGGTTGGCCATGCTCGTCAGCATGTGTGGGTGGTCGGCCCTGAGCTTCGCCTTGCTCGTCTCTATTACCTATACAAACAGCTTCTCGGCCTCCTTCTATAGTCCTCTATCTTAAAATATTAATACAAGTAATAACGTACTCGAGAGAGTCGCTACATCGTCCTTTCCCAACCTCCTCTTGCGTACCTTCTTCGCCTTGGCTAGCATTTGCTGTATATCTTCATATTTCCCTTACGACTACGCGTACCATCCCCCGTTGTACAAAAAAATCACCTATGATTCGATTGTATTTTCGCTAAGTCAATAATCCGAGGCTACTCGGGCGTGCGCAAAGAGGGTCCGATATATAGCCTAGTTCTCGAATTAGCCCGTTGGGAATGAAGCTGCCATCCGCTTGATATATTATTGCTTGAACGTCTCCTCCTACCTAAACGTTTCTAGCCACTTCCTAGTCGATAGTTGTACGAATCCGTATATTTTAAACTTATCCTTTATCTCGTTCGCAATAATAAGATAATAGTCCTTTAGTATTACTATATTATTTTCGAAACTAATATCGTCTATATTACTATCTATACTCTAGCTATTATCGTCCGACTTTATATTTATAGCGTCGTTTAAACCTATTACTTATATTCCGTCCTAAGTAATTATTAAAGGGTTTAATACCTATTTAAGAATACTTTATTAGTTAAGAAGTTTATAAACGATAGTAGATTCGCTATAGAGGGCCGCTTAAACTAAATATAATTAAAGGATATTTACTACGTTATAAGTATTATATTAAACGCTCCTCCGTCCTACTATAGGTCCTTATTATTATATTATAGAAGTTTTATCCAATTTTATTTATTCTTTTAAAATTCGTTTAAGTATTTTTCGAGCAACTTTCGTAGCGATATTTTCTAAACGTCGCTACTATTTAATTAATAGTAAGCGGTATAAGGTCCAGCGCTCGTACGAAATCTATTATTATATTAGTATCCAAAAGCGATCCTAGTTTCTTTTTTAAGAGTAATAGAGTATTACTTTACGCTATTAGCTTAATTTCGATTATATTTTTTTATACCCTCTTACTAATTTAAAAGTTAAATCCTTATTATATATTATAATAGGAAGAGACCCGTTTAAGCTTTACGGAAAATAAGTAGTTATCGGACGTTATTTAAAGTTATTACTAACGTTAAAAAATATATTATAGTCGTTGGTACTATTAAGGATTATAACTTACTTACTATTTTATTTACTATATAGTTAATTGTAAATAAGTTATAGAATATTAGCTTTAAAATAGTTTTAATTAAGTAATTTAATAGCGTTAGTAATTGCTTAAAAGCCTTTATCGACCCGCGCTTACGTATTAGTATAAACTTAAAATACTTACGTATTTAAGTACCGCGTAGCGATTTAGTAAGCGAACTTAATAGTTAGTTACGACTTACTAATACCACTTAAGCTTACAAGCGTAACCCGAGTAGCCGGCTTCGAATATTATTAATTAATTTAGTTAAGAATATTTTTATAATTAACGAAGTTAAAGTCGTAGAAGAAGGAGATAGTCGCGGACGGCGGCGGCGGCGTTTCTAGTCGCTTTAAAACGCTATAATAACCCTTCTTCGAACGAGACTAGAATATAATTACTTTTTTTAAATTTCCAAAGTATAACTTAATATTTTTTATTTTTTATTCTAAATTTATTTATTTTATGATAGTCGATTAGGAAATTAATATTTCAAAGTTTTAATTTATAATATATAGAAGACTACTCGCGAATATTTTATAATTACTATTAATATCCCCCGCCTTTATTAAAGGACTTTACTTATAAATAGTTTTTATTAAATTAATTAAAATTAGAAGGTTAACATTAGTTATTGTTCGAAAAAGTTAAATATATATTAATCGTCCCGAGTAATTTTTATAAAGTTGTTATATAAGTCGAATAGCGGAATTAAATTACAATTTAAGTTAGTTAAAATAGAGGGGTTCGACCTGAGTAGTTAAATAGTTTACGGTACTAACTAATTCAATTTATTAAAACTGAATTTATAGTATAATATATTTAAAAAGAGAATTACCTTAGTATATTCGGCGATTTAATTAAAGTTTCGGTTAATATAATTATAATTTCGATTCTTCTAAACTTAAACGAGTATTTAAAACGATTAACTTAATTACTTTAGAAACTACTAATTAACTTACTTACTTAATTATTAAGCCGCTATAATTATATTTTACGAAAATTAAGTTTCGGCTTCGCTATTAAAGTTATTAATAGTATTTTAAAGTTAAATTAATTATTATACTTATTACCTCGGTTATACAAATCCTCCTAATATATTTTAAAAGCTTTTTCCTAAGGAGTTCTAACCGTATATATAATATATTCCTTTATTTATATAAGTTGTAATTATAATAGAAGATACGGACTTTTTAACGGATTATAAAAAGTAAATTATTAGAAAGGAAGTTACTAACTTAATTTACAAATTAATTAGTTTCGAGCGTTGTATCTTTAAGTATATTAGCCGTTACTATAAGTTTTACTTTTATAAGTTTCTTCGTTTATTATATTATATTAGGGTTAAATTTTAAACTATATAAGAAAATAATATTACTTTTATTAGTACTTATTCTAATAAAGAGTTAACGGATTACGCTTATTTAATTTTATTAAATTATAGTAGTAAACTATTATTATTTACTAAAATAAGCTCGGACTTATATTTTAAAGCCTACTTAAGGTCGAGCCGAGTTAAGATTCTCTTTATAATTTAATTATAAAGGAACGCTAATAAGACTAAGGTAATAAAAAGGAAGCTAAAGCGAATTAGGATTCTCCATATATATTAATTATAAAAGAACGTTAGGAGTAAAAAAGTAAGAAAATATATTGTTATAGTAAAGTTTATAACGGCTCGCTTTTTTAAAGTAGGGTTAGCCTACTTTATTAAATTATTTATTATTTATTAATTTAACTATAGCGCTAGTCGCGAGCTTACGTAAGTAATAATAGTTATAATAGCTCTCCGTAGCTCTTAATAAATTTAAAATATATAAGTATATTATAATTAAATAACGCGTTAATTTTTTATTAACTTCTTAAACGTACCGTAACGTTTAATAATTAAAATTATTAAGCGGCTAACTATAATTTATAATTAACTTCTATAAAGTAATTAAATCTCCGCTTACTATTTAATTAAGTTACTTTCTTATTGCCTTTTTATAATTAATATATTATATAATTAATTTAAATATAATATTTAATTTTTCTTAAGTACCTTTTTAATTATTATACGCTCTTAATAAAGACTATTTAAATTTATATTCGGACGTAATAGTTTAAAACGTCGCTATCGAGCTAGCGTATATTATATATATATTAACAGACCCCGCCGTTAGTCTTCGTCTTAAAGACGTTCGCGTTTATTTTTTAAATTAATTAATAATACTATTACTTAACGAGCTCTATAAAAGACTATAGCTTATTATTAAAAAGCGTAATTAAAGTATCAACCTACTTTATAAATAAAAGTTAAAGGCTGACGAATTATTCTTATTAAAGATTCGAAACTTTATTTTATTTAATATTAAAATAAGATTTATATTAAGCTTATTTTAACGTTCCTATTTAATTACGATTTTTAAATAATATCTTTACAGCCGGTAATAAGAGAGTCGACTATATATAACCTTAAATAGTCTTCTTACTCCGGCTCTATATAGCCTTTAACCGTTTAATTATAATAGGATTTTTATAATCGTATATATTATTCGTATTATATCGCTTAAATTTCGCGTTAATAAAAGACGCTTACTTAATTAATACCTAATAATATATAAGACTAACTTTAATAATTGAAATTTATTAACTACTTTTATTATATTACTAACGAGTAAATTATAAAGCGGTATTATTATAAATAGTTACAACTCTTATAATTAAATTAAACCGTTCGAATCTTCCGTCCTTAGTACGCTAATATAATATAATTCTATAAAATTCCTTATTAGTTAACTAGCGACTTCGTAGCGAAAGCGATAATACTTTTACTTTTTTTATTTACTAACGTATCTTTCGCTCTATTATTAATATAAGTTATCATCGTAGTACTAGCGGATAACTTATAGTTTTTTAAATTAGGTAATTTTAAGTTATAAAAAATAGGTCGAACGTTTTAAGTATTTTCTACCACTATAATACTAGCTTAGTTAGTAGCCGGTACTTTAATTCTTAACATTCTACTTACTATTATAAGGTTGGCGCCTAGTACTAGCATTTAGTATATCGCTAGCTAAACGACTAGCGCTAAAGACCTTTAGTATTTTAATAACTACTATAACTATAGCTCGTTTAAGCTAAGTAGCTACCTTAAGCAATTAAGTACTTATAGAGTCACGTGTATACGTATAACCTTTTAAGGACGAGTGGCCGTGTTTACCCTACGGGCTTCTTTCTTTTTCTCCTTTTTTCTTCGTAGAACCTTAATTAATCCTTATTAGCTAGCACCTACGTACAATTCTATTATCCCCTTATATTAAGTTCTACCTACTATTATAAGGTAGGACTGTCCGTAATTATTAGCGCGGCAATATATTAGTATTAGAATAGTATCTTTATTATTTATTAGAAGGAAGGACTACTTATAGCTATTAGCGCGGCAATATATTATCACCGGAATAGCATCTTTTTCTATACCTACCAATAATAATACTAATATAAAAGAATTTCCTAACCCTTAACCCTCCTAAAGAGCTAGAGACACCACCGGCAACGGCAACGGCGGAAGTACCTCTATTAATATAACCGGCCTACTTAGTACACTCCTTAGCGCTCTATAAACGAGCCCCGAATTTAAAAACAAAGTTAAGTTATTACTTCCTTTTTTTTACTATTCCTAACCTACTTTAAAATTAGAGTTTTAATATTTTACTAAGTAGGCTACTACTAATATTCCAATAGTATTAGTAACGGAGGAAGATTCGGCAATCTTAGAATCCTCTAATTTTAAAGTCTTATACTAATAGAAGCTACTATAGCTCCCTAAGTAGGACGGCCAACCTATTACTTTCCTTTTCTATTATAATAAGCTAGTTAAAACTTATAATACTAACTTTCGAGCAGGACTCCGTATAGATCCCGATGTAGTATAGATCGAAATCCTTAATACTCTACCGATCGACAAATAATAACGGCTCGAGGGATATTAGACTGCTTAGACTCTTTTTAGTAACGAAAACCCGACCGAATTACTCGAGTAAATCCGGTAGGTCTTTAGTACCTATTATACTTAAGATTACGCCCTTAATAACCTTGTTAAAATAAAGTAGAAGGATAGCGAGCCCTTTTCTATTTTCTTTACCAACTTTAATAATAAATTCTTTAAGGCTAGTAATTACGATTAAAATAGTCGAATTAAATTCGGCTTTCTACGCTAAACTATTAATAAGAAGTTTAATAATTACCTTTTTACTATTAATCTCTCTAATAATTACTATACCTACGTAGATTAATTCTAGAATATCTCTTATAAGTATAAGAAGACTACCGAGTTTCGTAGCCTTTACTAAGGTTATTTAAAGAATTAAAATAATTTAAACCGGAACCGCCGTACTAGGTTATACCTTTCTATTACTACTAGCCTAGGCCTCTCCAACTCCCAATAGCTTAAAAGCTATTCCCAGCCCCAATCCTCTAATATTTAGTATAATACTAACGGTAATATAATTATAAACGCTACTAATATACGCAATACCCGCGGCAAGGGCTCCTTTCCCTAATAGGGACTACGCGGCCGCGCGAAGTAAGTATTTTAAGAAGAAAGGAATAAACGTAAGGTAGAAGGATATTATATTTATTATAATATTATAGGGCATATTATTACTAAATACCCCTACCTCCCTATAATTAACTTTTAAAATAAAAGTCTATATTCAAACTACTTAAGTAGCTTCGTTATTAGTCGACGAAGCGGAGGAAACTCTAAATATTAATACGGAGTAGGGAAAAGAGTAGCTCCGGCGCGAAGTCGGGCGCCGGAGCCCTTACCCAAAGTACTAAGTAAAGTAGAAGAGTTTAAGTTATAAATAGAGACAAATCCTACTTTAATACTAATTATTATTAACTCTACGAATTTATTTTAAGTCCTCGTTAATAAAAGCTATTAATACTATACCGCGATTAGTAAAGATATTATATAGGATTTCCAAATCCCTATTATTCTAACCCCGGGCCGGCAGGTCCGAGGAGCTTTAATTACTATAGAAGGAGTTACTATTTAAAGTTTTACTTACTTCCTTATAGAATTATAAGATTAAGTATTTCCGGTTTGTGCTTATATAGTTCCGAAGTTCGAATACCCTATTATTTTAAGGAAGCTATAGTTTATAGTTAATAAGGTATAGTTTATCCCCTACGAGAAAAGACTCTAGTATAGTCTTACCGAATTATAAGTAAACTACGTCGGCTATAATAAGCTAGAATCCTCCTTCTTAAAAGAGTTCGAGGGGGCTATATACGTTTTTACTATTACCTTTATTAAGTATATTTGTTGTATTGAAAAGGAAGAGGGCCGGGGTACTATAGAAGCCGCCGTCTTTATAATACGTATAAGAGATATTAAAAAGGCTCTAGTACTTAAGAGAGTACGTACGAACGAGGAGCTTAAGTAGATTATTCTTAAAGGGTTTTGGGACCTTTTCCTTTTATTTAAAAAGTAAGAAGCGGACCGCTTTAACGGTTATAAATTGGGTATCGACTTTAAGATCGAACTTAAGAAGGGATTAGATAGTAAGGATCTCCCCCTCCTATACAGACTATTATATAGTATATTCCGAGAGGAACTACTAGTACTTAAAAAGACTCTTAGGGACTTTATAAAAAAGGGGTTTATTTATATTAGTAGTTTTAAAGCGGGCGCTCTAATCCTCTTTATTTATAAACTCAGTAGGGGTCTCCGGTTCTACTATAACTACTGGGCCTTTAACGCTATTACCCGTACTAACTAGTATTCTCTTCCGCTTATTTAAGAAACCTTTAGAGTATTTAAAAGTATAAAGTGGTTTTCGAAGGTAGATATTATATAAGCCT
Organism: Neurospora cerealis; assembly: GCA_009806085.1. NCBI lineage: Eukaryota > Fungi > Ascomycota > Sordariomycetes > Sordariales > Sordariaceae > Neurospora > Neurospora cerealis. The sequence goes on along the minus strand of RAOY01000036.1, from coordinate 278,293 downwards.
TTTATAAAATTTATATAATTAAAAGCGAGAAATATAAAATAGTATTTAGAATATAATATAGACTATTCGAGTAGTTAATTATACTCTTTAGGCTACGTAGTACTTTAATAACATTCTAAAAGTATATTAATTAGGTACTCCGCGAATTTTTAGACGATTTTTACTTAGTATATATAGACAGTATTCTTATTTTTATAGACGGCTCCTAAAAGGACTATATAAAAAAGGTCCGGTTAGTACTCGAGCGCTTCTACAACGCTAGCTTCTATTTAAACCCAAATAAGTGCGAGTTCGCGGTAAAGAAAGTTAAATACTTAGGCTTTATTATCTACGTAGGGGTAGGGATTTAAGCGGACCTTGAGAAAGTAAAAGCTATTCTCGAATAGACTACTTCTACTTTTTAAAAGAGTATACGTAGCTTTTTAGGGTTTATTAACTACTATTAGATATTTATATTAGAATTTTCCTCTATAGCGGCCCCCCTTATAGTATTAATTAATAAAGAAGTTCCGTTTTAGTAGACGGCAGCGTACGAAGAAGCTTTCTAACTATTTAAGACCTTTTTTACTCGAGCCCCGATATTAATAAAGTAGGATCCCGAGCGCTTAATATTCTTAAAGACTAACTATAGCGGATTTATATTAGGCGGCTATTTTACTTAAGAAGTGAATAGTTAGAGGAAGGTCGTTACTTTTTATTTTTAAAAGTTAGTACCCGCCGAACGTAACTACCTTATTTATAATAAAGAAATACTAGCGATTATCGATTATTTACAAAAATAGTAAGCCGAGCTTCGAAGTTATAATACTTTTATTATCTTTACGGACTACCGGAATTTTAAGTACTTTATAAGCCGCTAATACTTATTAGAATAGTAAGCCCGCTAGGCTGAATACTTCTCCTAATTTAACTTCGACTTTTAATATTACTTTAGTAAGGAGGCTATAGTCCCCAACGCTTTATCCGCCGAAATTAGGATTAGCCTAATAATAACGACCGGGAAGCTCGAGATTTCTAACTTATTTCTAATTCGGCTTTCTATAATTATGTTTATATTTCTATTATAACTACCCGCTACTCCTAATAGGGGAGGGGTATAAAAGTATTTAAAGATCCGGATTTATAACAATTTTAGGATTTTATAATTAGTAAAGATACCTTTTATTAATAAGTTTTTTAAATAATTAAGAATAACGACCGGGACCTCTCTTTAATAAAATTTAAAATTTAAATTGTAGACTACTTAATTAATAACTAAGGTTGACTCCGGTACTAAAGTCGGCTATAAATCCCGGAATGTTTAATAACTACCGAGTTTAATACTATTAAACGCTTTAGCTCCGATTAAGAACTTAATACCTTCCGAACTAAAATTATTTAGCTTATATACAACTCTTAAACTCTCGGGCACCCTAGTAAAAAAAGTACTATCGTAGTTCTAATCCGTTACTTTTATTAGCTTCTATTAAGTATTTACGTACGCTAATTCCTACGTAACTACTATATTTATAACTTTATTAAGCACTAAAGAGACTAATAGAGGGGGCTGCTACAATTTATACCGGTCCCGAATTAATTCTTCCGTAATATATAAATGGATTTTATTATAGACCTACCCCTATCGGGCGGTAATACTTGCTTACTAATTATTAAAAATCGATTTAGTAAAAACGTTATATTAGAGCTTATACCTTCGATAAATGTTAAGACTTACGCCGAGAGGTTTATAAATTATTTTATAAAGTACTATAGTTGGCCGCGGTCGATTGTAAGCGACCGAGGTTCTAATTAGACCGGGCGGTTTTAGAATAGACTTTGCGAGCTCTTAGGAATTAAATAGTTACTTAGTACAATATACTACCTATAGACTAATAGAAGACTAGAGAGGATAAACTAGGAAGTATAAGCCTTCTTAAGAGTATATATTAACTAAGCTTAAAACGATTAATATAAGTAGTGCCTTATAGCTTAGCTAGCTATTAATAATTGAATTAATACTTTTATTAATATATCCCCCTTTTTTACCGCACATAGCTTCGAGCCGGAATTAATTATCCTTATAGTCCTCGAAGCGTTTAAGGAATTTTATACCCTAGCCGACGTCCGGGCCTAACAATTTGTCGAAAAGTTGTTGCAAATTACAAACTTATATTAAGCTACTATAATTATAGCGGCTTAAGAGTAGGAAAAGTACGCTAACCGCACTCGTTAACTAGTAAAGAGATTCTAAGTCGGTAATAAAGTTTAATTTAACTTTAAGAATTATACTTCCCCCTACCTAAAGAAGAAACTCGATTAATTATACGCGAAGTATATAATATTTTGAGTCCTCTCTTTATTAGTTGTAGAGCTCTCCGGCCTCCCTAATAACGTCTACAATATCTTCTATATTAACCTTCTCCGGCGTACTATAGAAGACCCCTTACTAAGTTAAATTATAATAGACTACTAACTTCTCCCTATATAAGTAGAAGGAGAGAAGGAATACTTAGTCGAAGAAATTTTATATATTAGAAGCCCCCTAATTAACCGGAAGGCTTTTATTAAATAGAAGGGGTATTACAAACTATTTTAATACTTACTAAAGGATTTTATAAATACCGAGGCTTTAAAGGTCTTTAAAAAGAAGTATAAGGATGTTCGAATAAACGACGGGCTAGTAAACTAATTTAGAAAGGATAAGAGTAAAAGGAAATTTAGGTAATGTAAATAATAATTATAGCTTACGACCGTAGTTAGAGAAGGGGAGAGGGTTAATATTATAGAGCTAGCGCCTAATACTAACATTTAGTACATTATTAGCTAAACGATTAGCGCTAAAGACCTCTAGTATCCTAGTAACTACTATAATTATAACTTATTTAAGCTAAGCGGCTACCTTAGGTAGTTAGGTACTTATAGAGTTACGTGTATACGTACAACCTCTTAAGGACGAGTGACCGTGTCTACCCTACGGGCCTCTCTCTTTCTCCTCTTTTCTCTTCGTAGAACCTTAATCGATCCTTATTAGCTAGCACTTACGTACAACTCTATTATTCCCTTATACTTACTATTTTAACTTAGTAAGTTCTTTAAAAATATAAGAAGGAAAGGAAAAGGAACGCGGGTGTTTTTAATATTTAAGTAATTTCGAAAGTGCGACCAAATACTTAGGATTGTAGTAGATTTAACCGTCTTTTCTATTAGAAAGTAAATTAATACGTATAATACTCTTAAGCGATTTTAAGTAACTGCGCCCGTCCTATCGCGCGTGTCGTTACAATTTAATTTTCTTATACTTATAGTCTCTATAATAATGTAAAATTGTTAAGCTAGCGCTTTAAGTATAATTATAATAATAAAAGTAGTAATTATAAGAATAGGAGATTTTTTATCCATACTCGTGTCCGCTAAAGAGAGCCTAGCGTAGTATTAAGTTAAAAAGTCCTTGTTAAATTATAAATAAAATAAGTAAACGGGGTTAGTAGAAGTAATTTGTTAGAAGTATATTTTAGTAAGAACTTTTTATACTACTTAATTTTTTGAAACAAAGGAGCTTAAAGGAAATAAAAGTATAATTGTAATTTCAACGCCGTTCGTCCTTCTTTTTTAAGTTAGTTATCTACGTATAATAATTGTAGCGGCACATACCTTATTATATTTATTATAGTAAATTTCTTTAAATTTTTTAACTTCTTTAGCTTACTCGACCGGATTCTATAATAGGCACAAGCGATAGTAATAACGAAGCGTAGAAACGGTAATAAATTATTATTTAAAACTTACAAGGAGAAATAAAAAGTTTAAAAGGCTAAATATATAAAGAGTATAGGAGCCTTACTAGTAGGGTAAGGCGTATATAGGCTACTTTAATATACTCTTATAATTTAAAAGATTAATTAATTTATATATATATATAATCTTTAGTATTTTCTCCTTCTTTTTTTAAGCCTAAAGTACCTTTTACGTAATAAAACCTATTATTTTAACGAACTTAATATACTTATTACTCTTTAAAGGCTTAGTAAGTCCGTCGGCTAGTATCTCGTCCTTAATAATATAAATTACTTCGAATACCTTCTTTTTAACTTACTTAATTAGCTACTTATATTAAATATTAATATACTTATTATAGTTAGAAATATTAAGGTTTAAAACGCGGTTTCTAGTATTAATATTATAGTATAGAAAATCTTATAAATGTCTTCCGAGGGTTCGACGATAATTTTTAAATTTTAAAATATACTACCGATTTATTATAATAATTTAGTAACCGGAATTAAATTAGTAAATTCGGCCTCTATTGTACTTAGAATTATAAATTCTTACTTTTTAAATTTCTAATAAATAAGGCTATAAGTTAAAAACACTATATACCTTATAATACTACGTTTAAAAAGAATATTATTAGTAAAGGAAGCGTTCGTATAGGTTTTAAATTAGAAGTTACTATTAGTTAGTAAATATTTTATTCCTAAGATAATTCCTAAATTAAATAATCTTATAAGGTAGCGGAAGAAATACTTTGTTACTATAATATAATAGTTAATTAGCTTATTATTTCCTTTATAAAATTTACTAATAGTAAACCTAATATTAAGTCTCGTACCTATTAATAGGTAGTTAAGCGAGCTTATTTTCTTAATATATAACTTTACTTCTTTAAAAATCTTAATACACTTATATATTTTATAATCGGAAGGCTAAAGAGTTTTAATAAAGTATAACTCCTTATTATTAAATTTAATAATAATTATATAGGTATATTATTTTTATAATATAAAGACGGTACGCTTTTATTAGTTCCTAATAATATTATAACTTAAAAATGTCTTAACTTTGCTTAAATATTTAAAGTTAAAATATTTTTGAAAGTCTATTTTAATATTATTAATAATTATTAAACTAACTATAGCGACTAGAAAGTAGTTAATATAGAGTATAATAATAGCGCCCAACCTATTATTAAGAAGAAGATAAAAGTGTATTTTAATAAGTATAAATTTTATATTTTTAAATATAGGAAGTAAAGTTTTAAATTAAAAGAGTAAATTATAATACAAGTTATATAATACCTTCTATAGTAAATAAATTAATTTACCACGTTTACTCAGTTTTAAGTTAATTAGCTATTTAATATAATACTTCTATCCTTTAAGGATTATAACGTTTAAAAAGGCTATATTAAAATCGAATTAATAATACTTAAAGTTGTAAACTACTATAATAATAAAAAATGACCTTACGTTAACTAAATTAGTAATAGCCGCGTAAATATTTAAATATTTTAATTACTAAAGTCAAAGTTATTATATACATTTTAATAAGTACGTAGTTAATATTCCTTTTAATTAATATTATATTTCTCGTTATAAACTTACTTTTTAAGGAGAACTTTTGTATTTAAAATTTTCTGAATAAGGGAATGGACTTCCTAATTTTCTAAAGCCTTAACTTACTTTTCTATTATTAGGGACTAATAAGTTTTAAAGTAGGTAAGCTTCTTAACTTATTAATAATTTTTAAAAATAATTCTACCCGTGTTAGAAGTTTAAAAATTATAAATAACTTTTATAATTATAAGGTAATAATTTAAAAGACGACGAATTCGTTAAGGTTCTATAATACTATAAAATAAAGCCGGCGGTTTATTATTAACAACCTTACTACTACTATTAATAGCAACTTACAATTTTTATTTAAAATTAAATACCTTAGTTAATATATAATAAGGGCGGCTTTTACTTACTTTTATAAGTCCTATTATTATAAGCCCTTTAGAAAGTTAACTTTCTTACGTTTATTAAGTTTATTTACTCGGAGTTTCTAATATTTAAGGAAGCTATTAGGGAATACGTAAGACCGTATTAAGTAACTTTAATATAAAGAGTCTTTATATAACAAGTAATAGTTTATATATTAGTATAGAAAGCGGTACTAAAGGCGGGTAGTATATAGGACTTAACTTACTTATAATTAACTCTTCGTCTTCCAAATTAACTTTTAAAGTACGTAACCTTACTAATAGTAATATAAGTTCCTCTTCTTTAAAATCCTTTAAATCTACTAACTTATTTACTTATTTAACGTTATTAAAGGGGCTAGTATAGAATAGGATTTCTACTTAAGGTAATTTAATACGTAGAGTAAGTATTACTTTTAAAAATAAGTAGTAAGGTAGGGTAATAACTATATTAGTTAGCTTCTACTCCTTTTATACGTTAATAGAAGTTTAAAATAAAAATAAAGATAATTTATTTATTACTTTACGTAAACTTATAATTATAATCTAAAATTATTAGGCGCTTTTAACTACGTTATTAATTTCCTAAACCGTTTAATCGCTAAAAATAATATAATATTCGATAGCTTCTTCTTTTAAATAAAGAACATTATTATCCTTCTTAATAAAGCGAACTACGTTAGTACGAATAATAATACTAGTTTTTAAATTTTAAATTTAATAAATACGGCCGTAGGAATTACCGTAGCTAATAAATTATTTAAAACGTACGCGCGCTACAAACTTTTTACCTTTAATACGTTTTTAAAGTTTAATAAAGTAGTAAATAATATAAAAGTAACTACGAAGGTAATAAATTTAAAGTTTAATTTCTTCCCTAAAGTAATTAAAGAACTCTCTTATTAAGAGTTCGTATAAACTTTTACTTTCTAAATTAGCTTTAGAAAGTAGAAAGTTTTTAATATTATAATTATACTTTAAACAACGTGCGGTTAAAAATATACTAGAATTTTAAAATCTAATATTAAAGCTTTAATACGTTCTATAATAATAATACTTACTCTTTTAACTTTTTTATTTGCTTAAAGAATATAAAGTATAGTTTTATAAATTTCGGTTTTATTTTTCTTAACCTACTTAATCAGCGAGCTATTTTAAAATTCTTTAATAACTAGACCGAATTTAAAACCTCTATTAAAGCCTAAAATCTTAAGTTATAAACTACTTTATTTTTTGACTTAAACTTTAAAGTCTTTAATAATTTAAAATACTTCTATTTTATTAGTAGCGAAGTAAGCCTAATAGTATTTAAAAGCTTTATAAACGAAGTAAATTATATGTTTTAAACGTATATATTTAAACTCTTTATATAAGACGACGTTAATATAAATAAACTAAATAAGTTTAGTAATTATATAATATAATTACTTAAGAATAGTATTAGTAGCCTTTATTCGAAAATAACTATTATAAATATAATTATTAATATTATTAAGTTTAATACTAGTATTTTAATAAGCTTTAAAAACTTATTTTTTACTAGCGTATATTATACGCTTATATATAATCAAGTAATTAATAGAAGTAAGTAGGGCGTACTTTAATATAATAGTATTTTAATTAAAATTAAACAGTTAAATATTAAATAAAATAGCTAAGCTATTAACTTAATTATATTAAATAGTGAATTTACTAATAGAAATTCGGTTAATACGTATATTTTAATTTAGACTATTATTAAAGAAGGCCTTTATTAATAATAAGTTAGCTAGTATTAATAAGTTATAAATAACGTCCTTAATACGAACCCGTACGTTAATACTAATTATTATTTTATTACGAACTTAAACGAACATACGGGCTAATTACATTAGTAGGATATAGTAGAGCGAGTATAACCCTAAATTAATAGGACTATAAGGAAGCGGGCTTACGCTAATAAAGGTAGGCTTACGTACTAAGTAATAGTAAGCTAAGCTTATAAGTAGTAAATTAGGCTTATAATAGGAATACGGTTAAGTTAAGCTTATAGAGAGTAAACTTAATAAAATATTAAAGAGACTATAGTAAGTTAGGATCTCGAAACTATAATAGGATTATTAGGACTAGGTATAAAGGGACGATTAAAGAATTTAAATTATTAAATAGTTCGATAATAGTTAATTAATTTTATTACTAAGATTAGTATTACGAATATATTTATTATAAACCCTTTACTTTACTAAATAGTACTAATAAGTTTCTACCCTCAACTATCCTACTTAAGCAAATTAAACTACCGTTCGTTATATATTCGTATAATTAATTTAATAATACTAATATAATAAGTATAAATAATCGTTCCGTCCTTAATCGTATATATAGTTAGTTAAAAAAGGAGTTAAAGGTTTATAAACTACTTAAGGTAATTGAAGATATTAAAAATATAATTTAAGTTGTATAAAATAAGATTTTTAATATTTAGAATTACTTCGGAAGCTTAATAGTCTTTAGTAATATTATACGTTAAATACTAGAGTTAGAAATTAAAAAATAAAGTAGAATTAACACGTTGTATAAATTTCGCTATAGGCTTTAGTAAAAATCTAAACTACTAAGGTTAGTTATATTAAATCCTCTTCTAAATAATATAGTAGAGCTAATAATAGAATTAGTAAAGGTATTTGTTCGTATTATTAGTTAATACAGTCGTAATAATAAATTTAACTACCTTCTCGTTTATAGCATCCTTTTTCTTAAATTAAAAATTAAAGGCCTTATCGAGTTTACACTACCAATAGGTAATAATCTTAAGGTAACAATAATAGCTACAAACGTAATAAATATAACCTTTAACAATAGTAGTACTACAAGTGCTATTAGTAACTTACTCTTTCTTATTATTTTCGGACTTGTTATTGCCGTTATCTTTATTGTTGCTGCTATTAGTAGAGGCCTTGCCTTTGTCGTCCTTATTCTTATTGTCCTTCTAAACTTAGACTGTAAAATTAGTCTAACGAGCTTCGGTGTTGCCCAAGACGGAAAGCTGGGCAAGTAGGGTGAGAGTAGTCAGCTGGCCCTTGGCTATGTCTGCGGCCCAAAGCTTCGCATCGGTTGGGTAGGAGCGCTTAACCATATTGAAGAGGTTGAGGCACTCAACGGTATTGTCGATAATGAGGCCGCAGTCCCTAACGCGCTTGCGCAGCAAGTTGTAGCGGAAAAGGAAAGAAGACATAGAATCGAAAGCTGAACGTTTCAGAGATTGATACTCTTCGAGGACATCGCTGCGCGCCTCGTTGGTGACTTTGCCAATCGTGGTGCGGATGAGGTCGTAGAGATACTTGGGATCTCTATTCTCTTCGTCCCAGCCGTTGATGCGGAGGGTGGTGATGACATTGTCGTCTTTGAGAGTGGACTGAATAATCTTCACGGTCAAGGCTCTGTTGGTGCGCCATTCTTTGTGCTCTTCCTTCTGGGTAGTCTTGTCGGGCTCCGGAATGTCTTTGATGATGTAGTCGTAGAGGTCGGCGCAGTCGAGCTTAACGCGTAGGGCGCGTGCCCAACTGTCGAGGTTGGACTCTCCCTTGAGGATGATAAGCGAGGAACAATCAGGCGACATCTTGGGTTTGTTATTGTTGATTAACGAGAGTAGAAGATGGATATCCGGTATCCGACAAAGAAGAGGAAGACTGGTTTACCGTGTTGGTGTTGATGCTCGAATGAACTTTGTGATGTGAGGTCGATATGATTGACCTCTGAGATTGTTGTGATTATTGTGATCGCTGTGATCGTTGTGATGGTGGGGTATTTTGTCGCGCTGGCTGGCGACCGAGGAGGTTTGAAGCTTTGTCGACGACGAATTTTAACACCCGGACGACCAGGCCGTTCTCGTACGAATCGACGTCTAATCTGGTGATAATCACTGAAGGAAGGGGCTCATAACCTGTGGGAGGCACAAGCGACAGCAATGAAGAAGCGTGGAAACGGTGATGAATTGTTGTCTAAAACCCCGGAAGGGGAAATGGAAAGTCTGGAGGGCTAAATACATGGAGGGCATGGGAGCCTTGCTGGTGGGGCAGGGCGTGCACGGGCCACTCCAACAGATTCCCCTCCATTGGGGTTTCGTTGGGGCACTAATTATCAGTCGTTGTTTCAGGGGGTTTAACGGAAGTCGTTGCCCTTCTTCTGCAGCAACATCTCGCTGCATTTTCCTTTCTTGCATCCATCTTGCGAGTCGGCCGTTGATGCAGAATCCGGAGCCGCTCAACAGTCGCGGACGCTACCATATTACGTAAAGTATACTTCCCCAAGTTCTCCAGCACGAATACTCAAATTACCGATTGTCAACCCCTGCACTTATACGGCCCGATCCGATGATTAGAGTTGACCTCTCACGGTACACGTGGCTGCGGTCTCGGTACCCTCTTAAACACTCTTGGACAATCCGGCTTAGTATACAGTTGAGAACAACAGGGGAACGTTCGAAACTAGTATCAAGATGATCACTTGACCGAACTCGCGCAATGCTCTCTGCGACACGCAGATCTCTATACATCTTCCAACCTTCACTATACCCTCCTCTCCTTGGTCTCCTTCATCTCGCAACTCAACCCCAGATTTGGCCATTCCCACCGCACCTACAGAAGCTATACAACTTAGCGGCTGTGCTAACCACCAGACCGCCGTGCCTTTAAGTCCGTGTATGGAAGGTTAGAGGATGATCCCCTCCATGCCTTATTAGGGAACCCGCATAAGGTGGGCGGTGGTGTTCTCGCCCAGGCTGTGGTTCGGGGGGTGATACATAGGAAGCACAACTATCTTAACAACTTGTAACAGGTGGAGCTGCCCAGACTGTCCTGACCATAGAAAAGAAACTCCCAGAAAGTCACAGGCAAAAAAACAAAGCAAAACAAAACCCCTTGCCCTTCAACTTCTCGCTTCGCCTCAGGACATGGCTAATAGAAGTGTGCCTCTCGTACTGCACCCACTTCCTCTCCAATGGTTAGCTCGGCTGACGATCTTATCCCGGTCTAATGTATCAAGCCCGGTCATTTGTATTTACTGTATAGCGAGACTAAATTAGTCTCCGCACTGTTTGGATGTTAGCTGCCGTGTTTCTGGCGGCTCACGCCGAGAACGATCACCGGTTCCATCAGTGTTCATCTTGATTTCACCGTACCCTCCAAGCGAAGCGCGGTATAATTTCAGGTCCTCCTGAGCGATGGCAGGCTAAGCGGGCCAAGCCGGGTACGGCGGAAGTTGTGTGAACATCGGCGTTCTAGGCTTCGGATCGTTGTTGGAGGAATTGAGACAAAATCCTGGTTGGCGATACATCGGGAGGGAGGAGAAGGGAGTAAGCAGCGTAGGTGAGTGGTTGGGTCTATGGAGGGCGACGCGGAGGAAGGGATGTTTGTCCCCTCTTCAATAGTTCTTCGACGGACGGCCACATAGTGTTTCGGATAGTGATGGTGTTGGGTATAAAGATCACGACAATGTCCGCCGTCTCCCTTCTCGAATTTCCCGTACAGCAGACACAGGTTCAGCGTTACTCCTGATTCTCGGATCCCGTAGGCTGTCTTATCTTCTCTCTGGAATAACCACTTCTTCAACACAAGATGAAGGCATCTCTGTTTTTGGCTTCCGCCCTGGCGGCCACCGGTTTGGCGGCGCCCTCGACGAGCCCCAACGTGGCTAAGAGAGGTAAGCCTACAATACTTACACCATCTCCTGATGTCGACTTGAAGCTAACCAGCCTTGTCTAGTCACTGTCACCGACAGCGAGCTTTCCAAGCTCCATTACTGGGCTGAGCAAGCTGCTACCAGCTATTGCAACAGCAACAACCCTGCTGGCACTCCCATCGCTTGCTCTAACGGAGTTTGTCCTACCGTCGCCAACAACAAGGCCATGACTATTGCCTCTTTCACGTAAGAGACTCCATAAAGACACAGTCCAGATAATGCGGCTTCTAACAAATCAAAAGTGGCTACACCACTGATATCCGCGGCCTTGTCTCAGTTGACCCTGTCAAGAAGGTTATCGCTGTTTCCTTCAGAGGATCCTCTTCGGCCCAAAACTGGATGGCCGAGTAAGTCGAACACCGAGTCCGTATCCCGTACCACAGCAGGACCCCAACTGACATTCATCCAGCGAAAATTATGTCCAGGTCCCCTGCAGTGACCTCGTGAGCGGCTGTCTCGTCCACGCCGGCTTCTACACCGCCTGGAAGGAGGTTGCAACCAAGGTCACCGCGGCCGTCCAGTCCGCCAATGCCACCAACCCCAGCTACAGCATCGGTGTCACCGGCCACTCGCTCGGCGCCGCCGTCGCCACCCTCGCCGCCGCCTACCTCCGCAAGGCCGGCTACACCGCCGATCTCTACACCTTCGGCTCGCCCCGCGTCGGCAACGAGGCCTTCGTCGCCTTCATCACCAACCAGTCCGGCGACGAGTACCGCGTCACCCACGCCCAGGACCCCGTGCCCCGTGTCCCTCCCATCTACTCCAACTACCGCCACACCTGCCCCGAGTGGTGGATCATGTCGGAACTCCCCGAGCCCACCACCAGCCAGGTCAAGATCTGCACGGGATACGCCAGCATGACCTGCAACGCCGGCACCCTCGGCTATAACATCGCTGACCACCTTCAATACTTCGGGAACATCGGGGGCTGCTTGGTTGGCGGCCGCGGCTTCAACTGGAGGAGGGGTGACTTTAACGTTACGGCTAGCAACGTCACTGATGAGGAGCTCGAGGCTCGCTTGAACCAGTGGTTTGCCAAGGATGTTGATTATGTTAATAGCCACAATCTTGAGGCTGAGGCTTGAAAGCCTTGGTGTTGTGAGGATTAAATAAAGTAAAGGGTCTTGCTCGGCGCGCAGTGTCACTTTTCTACGCGGGCAGTGTGTACTGCCCGTATAGCCAACCCTACCCTGATATTCCTGCGCGGACAGTGTCACAGTAATCTCTGACCCTGTGATTGCTCCGTGGTGTTCTACAATCTGGTCTTGAGGGTTGATATTTGGTGATAGTTTCTTAGTGTTAAGGTCGTTACATAGTGCATTAGCTGAAAGGTGCAAATCCAAGTAATTATATTCATATTTTCATAAATAACTAACTAACCTCTTCGACTCTCTCTTAGCAAAATTGTTGTCGGCGAAGCGATGGCGACGTGGGAGCAAGCTCGTCCTCGCTAATAGTGTAATGAGAGTTAGAATCGCGGTTGGTTTCGATAGTTAGTATATTGTATAAGTAAATAGTTGGTATAAAAGTCGCTGCCGTGCGATGAGAATATTCATGTTGGAATTGTGTTGATGCGATTAGATTTAGTAAGATTATAGTGGTTTGGCGCAAGTAATTCTCGATGGGACCTCACGGTAGCTGCATATTACTAAATTAAACTTGTCGAATTAGGATGTATTAGGGTTGGTAATTACTGTGACACTGCCCGCTGAACAAGTCTCGAAGTAAAATAGGGGTGCTTTGTGCAAGGAAGCTTGGGAAATAGTTCTTCAAAATAGTATTTCTATCAACATAGAGACGTCTACCCCACGGCCTCCAGCCGCTCCGTCTACTGGTTCCGCTAATATAGAGACGTCCGCCGGCGCGGATAACACCACTGTTCGCTTCCCAGCCGCTCCGGCTACCAATCCCACCAACACAGAGACGTCCGCTAGCGCAGATGACACTACTACCAGCTTACCTATAAAACTCTAGGACCGGGCCTACAATAAATTTAAAAAAGAAGAGGCTGAATTGGTGGACGCATATGAGAAGATACTGTTCCGACAGCTACAAAATGGCTCCAGCTCAATGGAGCTTGAGTCTCAGCCGAACATCATCGCCCAAAACAATTCGGATAGGCGCCGCCAAATGACTCAGCTTATTAATGCTAGCTTAGCCAAGACTGAGAGAGAGGCCAAAGGGAAAGAGAGTTGTAGCAAAGTTGTGGACGTTATTTTATCCGCTAAGAACATTATAGGTGCGGCAATCCAGACCGTGCTACAAACCGCGCTCGCTTGGACCGGCATTTGTATCGCTTTAGAGGTAAGTTTATTTAGAGGATAATATTTCTTATGCTAACTTCTGGAAATGTTTCTCAATCTTATAAAAGCGACCGAAGCTAACCGCGAAGGGATTGACTACGTTGTTTAGAGAATGAATTAGTATTGGAATTTGTTTAATAGCCTTTTTAACCCTACTAACATCAGCGAACTAGGCGCTAGCCTTATAACAAAAGGAATTTAAAGAACCGGTAGTAGAATACTTATTTAAATTTAAAGATAATATATATAAAATATCTAATATATATATATTCTTATATTATATTAATTTAATTATATTAATTAAACATTTAAATATAATAAAGTAGAAAATATATTATATACTTTATAAAAGTTAGAGTTGATAAATAAAGGCTTAGTACTAAGGTACTTTATAATAATATTCTTTTATTCCTAGCGGAAATAATTAAATAGATAATTTATAAAATAATTTTATTTAGTAGGATTATTAATATTACTTAAAGTATAATATTGTTACTAAAACTAATTACTATTATAAAGTATATTTAATTTATTTTGGCCGAAGTTTATATAGAATATAATTAAACGCTAATTAAGCGGCTAAGTTAAATAAAATTCGAATAATAGTATATATAAATCGAATTTAAAGCCTTTAAGATTTATTTAAGTACGTATATTTAATAACGGTGGCAATATATTACTACGTAATTAAATTAGAAGCGGGTAAAATAATAAGGTTGGAATACGATTTATAATATTAAATAAAGCTTAAAATTTTATTAAAGGTAGGGTTTAATTAAATTATTATTAGTACTAAATTTTGAAGAAATTTAATATAAAATAATAAATATATAATTCTTATTCGTTAGGGTAATAATTATTATATTTAACGAAGAAACCCCCTAAAGGATATTTAATAATAAATATAAATTGTAATAAAAAACAAAATTAAAATTAAAATTCGAACTTACGTAAATATAATAAACGGCAGTCTAATCTGCCTAAATAAGATAGCTAAAGGTAGTAACTATTAGAATTATTCGGTAAAGTTAAACGGTTTATAACAAGTATAGTAGCGTTATACTAGTCTCGGTAATAGTAATTAATTAACTACTATCGAACTATTTAATAATTTATATTCTCTAGTCGTCTCTTTATACTTAGCACTCTTACCTAACTTCTTATATTCTTCGTATTAGCTTATAATATCCTTTTACTTACTATAAGTAGTAGCTTACTATAAGTAGTAGCTTACTATAAGTAGTAGCTTACTATAAGCACTCTCTTATAGTGAGCGCCTTTCTATCCAATTCCCGTCTAAGGTTACATTCGTCCGCCCTTTAGTAGGCTGTCGCGTCCCGACGGCTTGGTTAGCCCTTGTGTCGCTTAAGTTCGTAATAGTAAAGCTCAATATATAAAAAGGGTTTGGATATATATTATTATAATTAAAATAGTTACATATAGTATTATTAAATAGAGTTTTACTTATATAAAAATTACTACGGTTAACGGCCTAAATACTTAAAATTATTATAGACCGCTTCTTATAAAGTTTGAAGAGATTTATATTTTATATAGGGCCGAAATAACCTATATAAAATGTAAGGCCACGTGATTAGAGGTTAATGTAATAGAGATTAAGAATCTTTATATTGTCTTTTCGGCTCCAATATTAGCTCGAGATTTGGGTTGGCGTTAATAACCTTCGGGCTGGAGACGGAGTAGTGTAACAAAGAGATGGATCCGGACTCGGACTCTGATTCGGAAGAGTAGGAGTTTGTAAATGGTTTGTATGTGCCGTTAAGGTCGAGCGTTGGCTTACGTCTTCGCTTTGGCTGGTTCCTTGGTTTCGTATTTGCTACTTGAGTTGCTCCGCTTGCTTTAGTTGGGTTCACGCTCCCAGTTACAGTCCCTAATTTTGGAGGGTTCTTATTCCCATCGGATTTATCGTCGTGCTTCTTTAACCACTTCTTCTTGTTCTTGACATCCAACTCAGAAGACTCCTCAGAATACCCAGAACTATACCACTCATCGCTGTACTCGTCACTAGTACTCGTGTCCTCCGGTGGGCGGAAAGATTGGTCACTGGTATGTCGTCGTCGTCTACCTCTACCTCTAAAAATTCGAGGGCGTTTTCGCTCGGACTTTATCTCTTCCAGCATCAATCGTATAACTTCTTGCTGCAGGTCGCTAACCGTTTGCGTCTTAGGTGCCTTTGGCTGGAACATGAACTTTTTCATCATCCGTTTTTTTTGGGTTCTTTTGTTTTTGTTTTTGTTTTCGTCTGGTTTCGAAAAGCTCCAATTGCTGTTGCTGTCATTATCGTCGGACGTTGAGGTTGTTGTTGTCCCTAATGGTTTGTAGGAGGGATCAGAGATGCGGGCCCTGCGGGGAGGCTTGCGCCTGCCTCCGAACTTGGGAGGAAGACAGGGAAGTGCTTGGCATGGAAGGATGTTTTTTTTGGGATCACCGTTGAGGATGACATTGCCTTTTTCCTTCGTCCCATCTTCACCCTCTGGCACCACACGAATCCTTTTCCTTCTTCTTCTTCTTCGTCTGCTCCCGCCATCGGTAGAGGTGTACTCGTCGTTGTACTCATCGCTGTCGTCTTCTTCGTCGTCTCTCGGTGGCCTGTATGAAGGATCCAAAACTGATTTTCCCTTCTTTTTTGTCGTTCCTCGCTTGTCTGTCGGTGGTATGACGTCTTCCTCATCCGGCAAATTTCCTGGCCGCTTCCCTGCAATCTTTCCCTTGCCCGTCCTGACGTTTGTAATATCCTTCACCCGTGCCAGCCCTTCCAGCGCTTCTACCCCTTCATCTTCCTTATCATCGTCGTCGTCGTCGTCGAAACTTGATTCATCGCTGTCCTTAAAAGGCCGATAAGTGGGATCGTCTATGCGCTTGGGCTTGAGCTTGAGCTTGCGCTTGAGCTTGAGCTTGTTGGGAATCGGAATCGGAGGCGGCGGCGGCGGCGGCGGTGGTCGTGGGGATAGTGAGGTAGTACTCTCGTAAGAGGTGAGGTTTGACTTGTGAACGCGAACGCGGGGAGATCACCCGGCACAAATTTAAAGTCCCATTCTGAATCAAAATCCTCCTCGGACTCGGATTTGGATTCGTCCAATTTGGATAGAGGACGATACGGGGCATTTTGTGTACTACTAGCTGCCTTAGTTCTTTGTTTGTTCGGGGGCTTGTCTGCTGTCTTCTTCACCACGGCGAATACGTTCAGCGTTGGTTTTCGAGGCCGAGCGTCTTCCACTTCTTCTTCATCCACGACCAGCAGTTTGCGTAGTTTGGCTTTAAGGTCTGTCCTCCGGTCAAATGATCGCTCGTCTTCGGGAATGCGGCGCGCCGTCGCCGTTATGTCCGGTCCCCCTGTCGCAGGGACAGTGGTCAAGCTTGTGCTGGTGTTCACAACAGCAGTAGTAGGCTTTGGACTCGGAGCAGCATTGTTGATGCTTTTCGCTGAGATCCTATTGAACCGTTTATCCGCTATGAGCTTCTCCTTTCTCTTTCGGCGGCGAAGTCGTCCTGTCGGGTGTAGAATCGGGGGCGGCGGTGGTGGTGGAAGCGGCGGAATGCCGGGGAAGAGGGAGGAGGCAAAGTCACCGCTGTTGGATCTGGACATGGCCTTTTGTTGATGGTGGTGGGGGCTTTCAGGTGGTGTGTTGCATGTTGATTTCGATGGCCAATAAGGGCTTTAATAAGGTGAAGGAAATGCAAAGAGAATTGATGAGAAGGTGAAAGATCCCATGAAAAATATTTCGCCAGAGTTCCTGGGAAAAATCCGTCTCAGTAAATCATTTGTGAGAGGATGGTACACTGGCTTCTTTATCTACATGGACCTTCTTTGAGGTCCATCACTAGAGCCGTTTCGGCATCTCGCTGGCTTTGTCCGCGCATCACATCGATATCTGGCTCAAGTGCTCAACGCGGTAAACAAAGAACGTCACAGCCACTGCCGCCGATTTTGAAGATCAAGAAAAAGTGAGCACTGACTACGGAGTCGGGCACAGTCTCAGTCGCTTTCGTTTTCTACCTATCGAGATATCGTTGACTTCCACCCTTCTTTAAGTTCTCTAACGAGATCTCTAAATTAATAGAGCTATCAAAAGAGCTATTAGAAAGGCTGTTAGATATTAGGATTTAGAATAGAGTACCTAATATACGCTGTCTTGAACCCCTTAATACTAAGAAAGTATTACTAAATTGTCGCTATTATAGGGATTTATAGGAGATTTACTAGGCTAATATTATTTAAGATATGGAAAATTACGGATTTTTATAAGTAAACGGCCTAAATTATATACTAGTTAGTAAAATAAAAAAGGAGATAGGTATAAGTTTTAAGTAAGTGTAAGCAAGTTAAATCTAATTAAATTAACGGTTAGAATTAATTGTTTATATATAGTAATTATTTATTAATTTACTTCCCTACTTATAATTAATTCTACTACAATTATAGTTATCCGTTAATACAAATAAGTAGTAGACATATAAGCTTTTATTATATACGAAGCTACACTTAGCTTTTACTTTAAGCGAGATAGTAATAGTAACGAAACTAACGCTACGGTTATATTTAAATTCGGAGTCTTTAGATAAAAAAAACCTAAGTCTAAAGTCTCTATCCGCGATTAGGTCGTAAAACTTATTTATAGCGTTATATATTCGAATTCTCTTAATATCTTCTCCGCTATTATAATATTATAGGGAGTTAGTCCGAGTGTTGCCTTATTAATAGGGCGAGGGTAAGGGCACTAACACTTATATAAGTTAAGTAAGTATAGACTTAATAGTTAATATTATTATAGAAGAGACGAGAGGGTAGATTGTTTATAATTCCGCGCTATTTTTATTAAAATAAGTATTACTATTTAGAGCTCTTAACTTAATTATATTTCCAAACTATAATTAAATAAATAAAGTAAATAATTAAGAACGAATTAATAATAATAATATATTATTTAATATTATAGGACTAGCGCCTAGTACTAGCATTTACTATATTATAGGCTAGACGATTAGCGCTAAAGACTTTTAGTATCCTAGTAACTACTAGGACTATAACTCGTCTAAATTAGGTAACTACTTTAAGTAGCTAAGTACGTATAGAATTACGTATATACGTACAACCTTTTAAGAACGAGTAGCCGAGTCTACCCTACGGGCCTTTTTCTTTCTCCCTTTTTTTCTTCGTAGAACTTTAATCGATTCGTATTAGCTAGCACCTACGTACAACTCTATTATCCCCTTATATTTAATATAGAAGTTAAATTATATATAAAGTTTAGAAGTTTAAAAGTAGAATAAGGAAGGTCTTTATACGGCGGGGCTATAGTTAGCCGTACGTAACACGGGATACTTTTAATAGTAAAGTTAAATTATATTTAAAGTTAAACTTATATTAAGAGAAGCTCTATTTGTACGGACCGAAAAATCTATTTATACGGACCCCTACTTTTTTTCCCCATATATATCCCTAACCCTAGCGAATCGCAACATGTTAAATGTATTCTTTTATAAATTTCGTTTAAAAATCTAAGCATTTTAATATTTTAAGCATTTGCCTAGACTATTATGCCCCACCCAGACGTGCACCCCTAAATGGATTATTTACAAGGCATTTTACAGCGCATTTTACAACGCACTTTACAGGGCACTTAGCGGCACGGTCGCATGCACCCGTCGGCTGGGGGGTCGCTACATCGGCCATCTACATCACGGTTCGCGGTGAAAACGCATAGAGAAATGATGGATCATTCCCTACCGTTGACAAATGCGTGCGCGTTGTTTACTTAGCGATATTTGGCGATGCGCGATGTGGTGGATTGATTTTAATGAGGGTGGTGGTGATGTTTGGTGAAGGAAGTAATGCGACGAGGCATGTGCTAGAATAATCGCCAAGTCTAGCTAGGTAGCTAGTGTAGTACGAGGGTGGCCTATATAACCCTTAAATGCGTGTAATAGCCTAAAATTTAGGAGCTTAGCGGGCGCGGTACGTGCTAGATTGGTACAAGTCGATTGCTAGGCGCTAGGGTTAAGGATATATATAGGAGAAAAAAGTTAGGGCCCATACAAATAGATTTTTCGGTCCGTACAAATAGAGCTTCTCTATATTAAACTTATTAATAATATAAAGCTCGACCGCTTATAGTAGGAGCCGTATATATATTAAGTATAATTATAAGTAATCTTATAATAAATAAAGTAGCTAGGCTTATTTTAATTCTTTTTACTATATAGTATAATTTAAAAGTTTTTATTTATTATATATAAAACTATTATAAACGTTATTAATTTATATATTTATATCCTTATATAATAATTAGGAGTTAATTTTAACTATTAACAATTGTTAGTTTATAAAGCCGAAGCGAGTTATTTATAAGCGCGTTTAGAATAGGTTATATTAGCGTTAGAAACGGCTTATAATTTAAATTAAATTATAAAGCTTAACAAAGTACATTTTAATAAGCTAAGTAACTCTATAAAGTTGTAAAGTAGTATAGTATCTTAATTATAATTTAGTTTATATTAAAATTAATTCAATATTAAAAACTTAAATACTAATTTTAATCTTTCCTATATACTAATAATACCTATTATTTTAATATATATAAAGACCGCCGCTTTTAAACTATTATTAATAATATTCGTATCCGACGTTATACGAACTTCTACTTATATTAAAAGTAAATTAAGAACGTCTTTTCTAACCTTTATAATATAAACTAATAAACTCTTTTCTAACTTAAATTTTTCGGTTTTTATTTTCAAAAATATATACTAATATATCTCTTCCTTATTTAATATACTTACTCTTTAGGCAAAATAGGTAGTAGTATTATTAAAAATAAGGTTATAAGTTAGCTACTTATCGCTTATACCTCTTTAAGAATTCTAAAGTAAAAGGAATAATAGTTAAGTATTTTTAATCGTTAGCTTAAATTTTATATTAGTTATTAATACGTTAAAGTTAAAAGATATAACTTTATTTAAATATATAATAGTATTAAATAAGTATAATAAATATAAACGTCCACTCTAACTTATTTATTTATAGGTACTTTAACGCACCTTTCTTTACTAACTTTAATACTACTTACATGCCTACTTAATTATTTACTCTCAAGCGATAAAGTAATAGAGTAGGACTTTAATTTTAGTACTTATTTACACTTTATAACATTTTCTATTAATTATACTTTAACTAGGGACCTTACGAGGACGGAGCTACCTACTAATAGGTTAGAACTCCTCTATTTTAATATTAGCCTTTTTAAATCTTCGTATTTATCCTTCAACGGTAAGGGCGTAAAGTTATATAATTCGTTACCCTATTTTAAGTTATTACAACCAAGTTTAAAGCCGTAAGTAGAATTCTAAATTGGATATGCCGTAATAGAGTAATAACTATTTATAAAACTAGAAGCTTCTTCTTATTATCCAACATAGTTAATCTAGAAAGAGGAATATCATTTTATCGTTTATACAAGCGAAATTACTAGTTTAAAAGAAAGTCTTAAGTACCTTCAACACTTAATTAGTATTTAAACTAGTATTTTACACCTTTTTTCTCTTATTATTTCCGAGCCTTCTTTATTAACCTTTCAAACCTCCGAGGTACTACTACTATTTTCCGACCCGTGCCTTAATAACATCATCTATTGTCCGCTTCCTTTCCTTGCTTCCTGTTCCCCTAGAGCCGCTACCCTTGCCCGCCGCCTTCTGCTCTGCCTCAATCTTGCTTATTTCAAATAGGACCCACTCAACCTTACGCTGCTAATTATCTGCGACTGCCTTAGCCGTCCGGTATTGCTTCGTCTTAGCGAGGTACTTATCCACGAGGTCGTTCCTCCGGTCGATATCGTTGAGGTGAATCTGGGCAAGGTGTAAGCTTTCCAGCGTGGGACCTAGGCGCACTCGTGCTGCATTTACAGCATCCTCGGCCTCCGAGACCTCGCGGAGTCGTATAGCCTTAGCCTCCGTACTTGCCAGATCGTACGTATTAAGAGGCCCCACCACGCCTTCCTTGACGAGTTTCTCCCACTCGGCACTCACGCTGTTGCAAAAGATCTCACCAGCAGCGGCCTAGCAGCTTGCACCAGTCATCGGTTGACCTTAGCCATGACTGGGCAACCTGGGCAGTTACGGGCTAATCCGATAGTATAAGTAGGAAAACCGTTTTGAACTGTATATATATTCTAATAAAATTCCGAAGGAGAAGAACTTCCGCGGCTTTTTCAACCTCGAGTTTCTTCAGTTTAGGAAAATCTAAAAATAAGTTTGAGCGTTGAAGGCTGAAAGTCGAAGGCTTGAAGTAGCCTAAGTATAAAAACCGTTCCGAATTGTACTAGCGTAAGAAGATTCTAAAGGAGAAAGACACTCGACATCTGCGGTACGACTGACTCGGGGAAGATTATTATTAACAAAAGATTCTAAAAAGGAAGAATCAACTTCCGTAATTTCTTCAACTTGGTACTTCTTCAGAGCGGGTTCCTCGCACAGCGAAGCCTCCTTTCTTCATTCCTCCAATCTTGCAAATCTACGATTCCCTGCCGCACGTCAAACCCCGCATCCCCGACATAATATCGACCATCCGGGACCTGAAAAGATCGACCAAAAGCTTGAGCATAAAGCGAGGCATTTTTGCTGGAGCCCTCCGCACCTGCCAGAACATACGAGAAGGTTTTGTCACTTTTGACTGCTACGAATATATTCTATATAATATTGCTATTACGGTCCCTCTAGTGTTACTATTGAAATATATAACGACTAGGGGGACTCCCAATACGATAGGAAGTAATAGGGAGTAAATAATAAAGATTGGGGAGTAAACCAAGATCAATTCTTGCAGGAGGAAAGATTGTGAAAGGCTGACTCGAGGTGGAGTTGTCCTCCAACCCTGCCTCTTAGGATGCAAGGCTGAGTAGCTTAACAACCGCCTCATGCCTATTCTCTGCCGCCATATGCAGCGGTGTCTGTCCATTCGTATCCTTAGGATCTGCGTCAACCTTGCCGATATTGAGAAGCAGCTTAACAACTGCCTCATGCCCATTCTCTGCCGCCATATGCAGCGGTGTCCCTCCATCCGGGTGCTGAGGATCTGCGTCAACCTTGCTAGTATCGAGAAGCAGCTTAACAACCGCCTCATGCCCATTCGCTGCTACTATATGTAGCGCTGTCTGTCCAGCCTTATCTTTAGGATCTGCGTCAGCCTTGCCGATATCGAGAAGTAGCTTAACAATCGCCTCATGCCAAGTCGCCCAGCCAATTAGAGATGGGACTCAGCATCAATGAATTCTAGAAGAATGCACGGGCCACATTTTCTGTTTGTATGGGGAATTCTGCTAGAATTCCCGCTGAATGATTTTCAGGGTGTTTATTTCGTGTCGCATTCCTAGTCTTTGATTCTTTCCCTTCTGATTTATCTAGAATCTCAAGCAATAATAAATTTTACTAGCTTTGCCTATTTCAGTCTTCCTTTCGTGCCGCTGCAGCAAGGCACGATATAACGCGTGTAGCCCATAGGCTAGATTAGGAGAGCTAAATGTTACGAACTTAAGCGAGTACACGGGCCAACCAAGTCACTGGGACATAACAGCCACGCCAAGGTTAGAACGTGTAACCTCAAGACGAGTATCGTCAAGGATTGGATCAGAGGGCGCACGGCGGGCGATGACGCTCACAGAGTGAGCAGGTACTCACGAGTGAACAGGAGCTCACAGAGTGAGCAGGTACTCACGAGTGAACAGGAGCTCACAGAGTGAGCAGGTACTCACGAGTGAACAGGAGCTCAGAGAGTGAGCAGGACTCACGATGGTGAGCCAGCACCCATTAAGGGGCTCACGACTTCGTGAGCAGCCGGAGAAAAAAGACGCGCGACCGCGCGAGTCACAGACAGTTCACGAGGAAGTATAAAGGGACGACTGGAGAACTCAGATTGTCAGATAGTTCGACAGTAGTCAATTGATCACCACCATCAGAGACACGTATAACGCTACCATACTTGTTGTGAACCTTTTGGCTTCACCGAACAGCACCTGATAAGTTACCACCTTCAGCTATCCCACTTAGGCAGATCAGACCTGCCGTTCGTCACACTAAACAACCAGCCACGGCCATTAGCCCAATAATATATATTGCATTCATTTTGAAATAGCTACACTCTATTCTAACCTGAGACCACTAGTTTATATCAAAGTTCCAATTACCCCTAGCATAAAGAGACTTAATCGCAACGGTCATAACATCTACAAACCGATCTTCTTCCAGCTCCACGTCCTCCACATGCCAGTCTCGGCGTCGCAGCCTACCAGCCACATCTCCTGGGCCACCGTCGTCCGCAATATCCGCAGCACGTGGGCGCATCGCATTCATGGAACCTGGCTCCGGCGCCACACCCTTGCCGTGCACACGAAAGAATCCTAGGCCCTTCATCATTGCCAGGTTCCGGAACCCGTTGTGATTCAGCGTTGGTGGTTGAATCTCGACAACGGCACCCAGCCCGTCGCGCATCCACATAGTATGGGTTAGCCCGGCGCCGTGCACGCCCACTAGAACGTCGGCGGCCCGCGCCGCGCGCAGCTGCTCGGTGAAGGACAGGGCGGCAAAGTCGATGAGCTGGATGTTGATGTGGGGCACTTTGGCCTTGAGCGCCGCAAAGAGGGCCGTTTTGTTGCGTAGCCGGCGCGAGGACCTACGGTCGATGAAGACAACGGATATCTCCGCTCCCTCGGATATACCGGGCTCGGGTGGGTCTTCTGAGTTCGAAGAGATGATGTCGTGCATCGTGAGGACACGGCGCACAAAGGCCGCCAGTGTGGGCGAGGCAGTGCAGTCGCGTACTTCCCAGTCGTTCTGCCAGAGCGGATTGCTGCCGCCAGCGAGCGGGATGATGAGTTGAGCAGAGGGGGGGATAGGGGCGTCAAGGTCGTTGATACGGATAGGCTTATTCTTGGAGAACAGAGTCCAAAGATCGAAATAGGGTCCGTCGGGCTTCTCGTCCAAAATAACCACCTGGGTGTCGGTGACATCGTCGGGGTTTGCAATATAGGGCTGATCGGTATAGGGATCTATCGAGATACGCAGGACGTCCATGCTCATCCATGACGACCAGATCTCCATCAGGCAGTGCCAGGTGTTTCCTTCACCTTCGCGCTTCACCAGAAAGTAGTGCTTAGGTGACGATTGGGTAACTGACTGCCCAGCCGAGATAAGTTCTGCTGCATTCTCGGAGTAGGAGATAGATTTGCTGAAGACGACGGCGGGCCCGGTGTCGTACCAGTATCCGCGGATTTCCTCATAGGGAATGATCCCCTTTTCTATTTCTGAGGGCCCGAGCTGCCGGCGAGGGCAATGAATGGCAAACTTCTTGCTTGCAGGATCGTACGTTGCACCACGAGTAACGCAAAAGGAGTCGACTTTATTATTGGCAGCAACGTGGGTGTGGAAGCAGCTTAGGTTGGAGTGAGCATGGGGTGAGCAGTAAGAGGTGGACAGATTACTGAGGTCCTCTAGATACTTCGTGGTGAACCGGTCGGTACAGAACTGCGACTGATGCTTGTAGACGGTGTCGTAATCAGATGGGAGCTTGAGATCCAGTGCTTGGGAGGGATGCACGTCCTGGGAGGTTCGATTTATGGGCGCGGGCACGGGTATTGGTTCGGATGCGGGTACAGGTGCGGTACTAGGAAAGTATACACGCCACGCCTGCGAAGCGTATGTGAGGTAAAGTAGGAGAATGAATAGCAAGGCGGAGGCCATCGCGGCCAATCGCCGACGCCGTACTAAGAACTTCGCAACATGGTCACGAAGTAGACGACACGATGGACCGACTAGACCAGTATCTGTGGAAGACATAGGGCAAAAGAGCGTGATTGAAAATGAGGTGGCATTGTGGGAAGGAAACGAAGAAAGGGGGGAAAAAGTCTGGAGAGTTAGAACAGTATGGAAGCTAAGTTATAACGGAACTATCTATCAATTAATACGAGATGAATGAATGAATGAATGAATACGAGATGTATATATATACGTGCAAGTGCTACGGTGCTGAATGGCGACAAGTATTCAAAGAACAGTCAGGCCTGACTAAGTAACGTCTGATTAAAGCCGCCGTCCGCCAGACCAGTCGAGACTGCGGCGTGGAGTCTTTGGCCTTCATTAGTGGGCGTCGGCGGCACCGAGTGCTCAGCCCCTACAAACCCACTATTACGTACAAAGTGGTTAGTACACGTGTATTAAGACACCCCACTACAACCACAATACGAATATAATCCTGGACATCTTAACCACAACACCTTGCTGTCCATCCATTGCGCCCCGCTATCACGACAAAGTGTCATGTTGGTCTGTCGAGATGACTTTGTTGACAAAGTCCTTCCGAAGATGGGGTGCGGCCTCAATCAAGTAAACTACCTTCCAGGCCTGCGTAAATACCTGCAGTTAGGAAAGGTAGGCAATTTGGCAAGGAAGCAGAGAGGTTGTGCTTCGTAATAGCTCGGGCGAATTGAAATCGGACGGGACGACCTTCTCCCAAAGGATATCGCGCGCTATCGCTCCAGTACTACACGCCGTGTCGGGTACCGAGGGTATTCCAAAGGCATGTCGGGTGAGGGCCCTGGCGAGCCAATAGAGATTCTCGCACCCGGTGCGGAGGAGGTATTGCCAGAAGAAGAGATGTGGGAACAGCTCCGAGTTGTCTTGTAGCCCTCGGCAAGAGATGGACCGGCCATTCGGGAGCGTCAGGACCTATTCATATGACAAGGGCAATGAATACTGGGCTTGGAGTAGAAAGATGAGACTCAATTCAACTGATAATCTTCTTTGGTCTCGAAGGCCTTGTTGATTCCTCGAGTCCTTTCCACGAGGCCGGATCAATCAAGGCTTCGTTATACCCAAAGAAGCTCAGGCTTCAAGGCCGAAATGTCTAGCTATTCTCTTTGCATACAAGAAGGTTTCCAAGGTACCCAATCCTTGCATCCCGGTGGCGCCCAAATTTCGTTTGGTCGCCCTGACTGTATTCGTAGATTGACAGTCTTCTCCTTTGTCTGTTCATTATCCCTGTTATTTGTTTAGGCCGTCTTGGTTGACCCAATTCGTCCTAGGCGTTACGGTGTTGACGATTCCCGTATGACAGTTCACTACCAATGCTAAAGCCTGGACCTTCGCTTGTGCGAGGATGTCCATAGCGTGATGACAAGTTTCTAGCAGGTCGAAAGGATGACAGCGTGATTAGACCCCGAGCTCCCTTTTTTCCCTGCTCTCAGTTTTTTTCTGGTTCGCGTGAAAAGGAAAGACCCGCAAAAAGGCTTTTCTCTGCCCTACCAAAGTCCTAACCGGACGAAAAAAAAATTGTTTAAAAAGTCTAACGAACGGGGCAGATCCATCGGACCATTGGAGGAAGACCCACTTACAGGGTAGGGTGTTGGTTCCCTGAAGTTGTAGCGAAGTGTTTGGGAAGTTGGAAACCACTGGAGAACTGTGCTCACCGTAGCAACAACAGCACGGTGAACAGGCATCTGAATAGGGAGACGAGGGGTCACCAGGTCTAAAGAATTCTCACTTTTAACTTTTCCATCTCGATCGTTAATCTCGATTCGCCATGGATTTGTCGACTTTGTGGATTTTTGCTCCGTTGGTTGTTTCGTTTCCACTTCTTTTCGTTCAATATTTCCAATGTTTCGCAGAACCAAACCCTCATTGGCAATGCTGCCCATAGCTGAGTCTGTCCAACTGCAAATTATCAACAGATAGACTTCAATCCTCGTAGTAGCTGCTTCGAATTCGGGCATCCACGCGTCAAACTGAACTGAGAGATTGTGAAAGCGCTCCTCTTATCCGGTGATGGCTGAGTTGATGTAAATATCCCCACTTGGTTGCTCAGAGTACGTCTTGCCCACTACTAATGGCGGTGATGATGACTTCTCAGAGGGCTTTGAATGAACGGGAGGTGAAGAGTTAGACGGCATCCAGTAGCCGGCCTGAAAGGGCCGCGAAACTCTAGGACCGCGGAACGCAAGGCACCGAATACATTTCCGCCTGGCTGACTTTGTATATCCAAGCCCATGGCCTTGCCGTAGAACGGTACAGCCACGAAGGAGGGCAGATGCAGTGAATGTTGATAGCTCAGGAAACGATCTATCTTCCAGTCCACTGACGCCCATAACCATGTCGGGCCGCAATACTTCTTCTGGGCGTTGCCCGGGCTGGTAGGATGCCTTAAGAGGTTTGAACTCCGGTTCCTCCTCCACATCAATGCTTGGGGAATTGTTTCGACCCATAATCCAGCAGCGTATTGGAAGCCGCTTTGCGCCTGGGAAGCCTGGGCTATCATCGAGAGCGCAGGTAAGCGGTCCTCTTGGAAGGTAATATGTCGGGAAGTATACTCTGAGAGGATGGAACTCCACTTCTTAAGCATTTGGCCAACCTTCTCATCAATGTCATCAGCGGAGTGTTGAAGCCCTTGTATTGCGGTTGAGGGGACTTGTGCTGTGTGTGTGTTTGAGAGATGACGATGCTCAAACGTTTCCCAACATTCCATATCCGTCGACATATCATCCAACTTAACTACATTTCTGTCCTAGTACTCTACGTAGGTCAAACCATCTATCCAGTCTATATCCCGCTCTGAACGCAGCATTCGACAGATCTCGGGGCACCACCACCGTGTTTGTATAAAACCATAGTCCAGGACGCGCGAAGATAACATTCTTTCCTGGAAGGTCCATGCTCTTTGATGGAGAGGACTCTTCTCATCAGCCAAGCCTTTAAGACCATTCCAAGGAGATATATGTTTGACCAAGAGAATTGGTATGGTTTCATGCCCAGTAGACGCAGACTTGACACGAACTGGGACCTCAAAGGTTGGGATATCTTCCATCAGGCTCCGATTGGCAAGAAAGCCTTCGTGAACTGAAGAGGCCCTCGAAACGGCCAGCGTCACCGTAGCCATGCTGTAAATCTTTCCCATGACAGCGATCTCCCTGGCTTTGTCTTCGTCGGAGTCCTGAAGAATGCAGAGTGCATCAACCCATAGATAACTGAGGTCAAGTGCTAATGTGACCATCGCGGCGTCGGCTATTGTAGGAGGCAGCTCCTTTGCGCTCACGCCTTCGTTCCAAAACCAATCAAAAGTCTTAGACACCAGCTTCAGGGGCTGATCGCCGCCCCAGTAACAAGACAATGCTACGAACGGTGAGGGTTCGTTAAGCTCGGATGATAGCCGGAGACGGATGTGAGGTTGAGGTACTTCCCTCTGTATAGCCTAGCAGTCTTCTCGGGAAAGTTAGGGTGGACTTTGTAATAGACAAGCCACTCGACAACGTCACGGAAGTGTTCCTTGAGTGGTTGTATGCGTGTCTAGTAAATTCGAGTGGGATATTGATCTTATCGGGTGCGCTAATAGGAACGTCGGAATCGTCTTCGGCGATAAAATCCTCTATCTCTTCGTCTTCGTAGGCCGTGCGAGCGCCGGAGCTTTTCGGTCCAGTTGCTCGGTCGACTGTTGGCAGACCTTTGCAGGTCTGACACTTAAGGTCCTCCGCCACCAAGCAAACAGAAGGTGGCGGTGTTAAAAAGCGGTAACAGAGAATTGAATCTGACAATCCTGCCTGCTCGAAGCAGAGTACGTAAGTGACTTAACACCGATGGAAACTGCTAGAATTTCTCCTATAAAATAATCTATCCTCCCTGACCCTTCTGGTGTCAAGCTAGGAAAAAGAAATATAAAAGGTGAAGAAAGAGACTTCAAGGATATTAACGTCAAACCAATCCTGACGAACAGCCGACGGATACCATCAGCTCTTGGACGGCGGAACACTTTGGGCGGTGTGAAAGCGTGATCCTACGAGAGATAAACTGCAAGGCTAGAAGCCACAAATCAAAGTAATATTAAGTGTAAGGAGGAAAAAGAAGTTGTCAAACGAGGGCATCACGGTTCTGGACATATGTCAGAACTGCCACTCGTTCCCGCCTTCCCTTTCCGTACGGTCTTATCGATAAGGACATGAGCCTCATTCCATCCGATGTGTTATGGTGCCCTGTCCAGCCATGCTATGACATCACCCCCCCCCTCGAAAGAAAGGCTCAGCCCCAGAGCCGTAAGAAAAGAAATGGGATGAAAGGAAACAATGAACATGTGAACCCATCGCAACGGTTGATCCAATCTGTTGTGTTGCGATGAAAGTGTGAAAACAGAAACTCCGTGCCAAGCATCGTGACCATGTCTTCAATCTGGTTGTCGCGTGCTCAAAACCAAAACTCCAAAACCTTAAAAAAATTCCCCCAGTTGTTATTTTTTTCTTGCGCGCCGCATCTTCCCCTTTGGTGAATCCTCCACTGCTTTATTGTCGTCTTTGTGCTTGCTCGCGACAGTATCCTTTTCCATCGCTCTTCTCCATATTGCTAATCGTTTTGGTGGGCCTGGCTTGTCTGGGTTTGCGTCATGGTATTCTTGTAATTTGAGTGGTGCGTTCTTGAAGTTGTCGGCTAACCACCATTCTGGGTCTGGGTCCCAACCTTTCCATTCCACCTGGTAGTACAGTTTCCCATTGGTTATTTTGGAAGAGATCACTTCTCCACTTCGAACTGTTCTTCGAGAATGCCCTCGTCACCCATGATCATTTCCCCCTTGGGGTTTTCTTGTGCCTGTCCTGGTAGTGGGTTCTCCGGGTCTTTCAGTAAGCGGTCTGCGTGGAACACCCTGCTTCCTCTCCAACCATCAGGAGGGTCTAATTCGTAGGACACTCCGTTCATTGCCACGATCCGATAAGGGATTCTAGTCTGGGGAAAGTCCAGCTTGTCACTGGGCCTGTCCGTTGACCAACCCTTCTTGATGATGAAGACTCTGTCGCCCACTTCGAAATCCGGCTTTTTTCGGTGTCGGTTAGCTTGATCAGCTTGCCGCTGCTGAGCTCTCTCAATGGCCGCCCTGGCCCAGCCGTGATGTTCTTTGATGGTGTCGGCCATTGTCTTAGCCTGTGACTTCAGAAGTCTTTCCTTCCCACCGGTGTCTTTGTCTAGGCTTTGAGTTCTCCAGTCGGTTGGGAGGTTTCTGGGGAAGCCAAAGGCTACCTCGTGCGGAGTCAACCCATCCAGGCTATCGTGTGGCAGGGTAGCCTGTACTGCATCTAATGCTGGTATAGCCATTACCCAGTTGTCTTGGTTGTGGTTGACGAATGGTCTCAACCGTTGATCAATGTACTGATTCATGATCTCCGCCTGGCCAGCCGTCTCTGAGTGGCCCGGGGAGCTCAGCTTCCATTGTATCCCCAATAGTCTTGCCAGCTCCTGTATAAACTCGGAAACGAATTGTGGGCCTCTATCGCTCGTGACGTCTCGTGGCAGGCCGTACACTCGGTATGGGCCCTCATAATACATCTTGGCTACGTCCTTCGCCGTTACCGTATCAAAGCATGGCGCACTCCATGACAGTTTGGAAAACCGGTCGACCATTACCAAGATGTTATTGTAACCCGTGATCTTGTCCTTCGGCATTGATTTGAAGTCCATCACCAAAGACTGCCAGATGTGACAGTCTGGGTCCAATGGTTGTGGATGGAGAAGCCCTGGTGTCTTGCCGCGGGGCGTCTTAGACGCTTTCTCAATGGATCATACTAATCCCGTTTACCTGTCTCATCCGCAATCCGAAAAGGACTTTCTGGCTCAATACTACGCCAGGCTCTCCTTAGCGGACACGGATGCGGACAAAAAATCTCCCATTCCTGCAACTGCCCCTTCCACTGTCACGGTTACACCTGAAGCGCCAGCCCAGCAATCCCAGATTGTCACAGAGACCACGGGCACGGGAGCCACAGGTCTCACCATCACCACGGTCACGGGCATCGCGGGCACATCCACGCGCACCATAACCGGACCGGACGGAACCGTCCTCGTCCCACCTCCCATCCCCGCCCACCCCGGCTGTGAACTCTCCCCGCAAATGGCCAAAGCGATGGAAGATTATGCGATCGAACATTGTTGCGATTACATGAAGGCCAAGAATCTGCTCAGAGACAAGGTAAGCAAACGAGCAGCAAAAAGTTAGATGAGGAACTGGAAACTTACTATCACTAGATCGTGGCAAAGGTCCTCGAGAACACTCAGGAGAAGCTCATAGAATTGTTGCAAAATGAACTTGATCGGATGAGCAGCGAGGAAGATTGGAAACTATAACGCCGCATAACGAACGATGTCTGGAGCAGAGGCGGTCCTGTACTGCCTCTAGGCCGCTAATTCGCCTGTGCTGGACTTCTGCTGCGGCTGTTAGGCGTCGGGGGATCAGGGGTCCGGTAATCGTAATCATCCTCGTTATACCACTGGCTTATATCAAGATCTAGATTAGTCATGATTGCAATTTCTCAAGCCGCGGCTCGTGGCGGAGGCGACTACTGGCGATGATATGACTCGGCCTAACTCGTGGTGTGATCTTGGCCGCGTCCATTTTAGCCGAAGAGCCGCCTTGGAACTTTATTCCGAACTCCGCACTCGAAGCTTTCGATTACGTCGCAAAATCCGTCTAAGACTAATACCGTCGGGTTGTTAGTTATTCGCGTTAGCAATAGTACTCGTGCTTGAATAGTTCTAAACGGTTCGATTGTCCAATTTCCCCGAAATAAAGAGTCGCTGCTTATCCTTATAGGATGGGAATGCGAAGATCGCGCTTCACGACATTAGATTACCGATTTTACCTACGTTTCCGGGCTCCTTCCATACTCTTATCCTCGAATTCTAATCCTCGACTTAATAACTAGGGACTCTACGAGCCTCCCTATACGTTTAGTAATTTATCTTAAATATAATATTAATTCTACCCGTGCTGAAGAATAGTAAATTTACGAGATAGGGATTTGAAGGTAGAAAAGGAGGCTGGTCCGCTTGGATTTTAGTGCTCGGGTTGTCTCCACGCCGCGTCGCAGCTATATCGTATAGCTTTATTTCTAAAAATATATAAATTAAGTAAGTAGATACTCGATTGGGGGCTGTTAACTCGTAGTAATAGATGGAATTATTAAGGTTAAAATATAAATATATAAATACTATATAGTAGAGAATACGTATATGTGAGATCGAACAAGCGTGTATATAGTTAATTATAATGTCTACTATAGAGAGAAGATACTAGCGGGTCTAGAAGGCTAGAGAGTAGTAGTCTAGGTAGGGTACGGACCTACTAATAGTATAATATAGAATAGTTAACTATTTTTTACCCGGCGTAAATATAATTACCCTATAGCTAACTCCAACTTGTATTTTTTTATTTTAGCCTCCGAAGTTATTAACTACTTAAGCTTAAGCCTATTCGCTCTAAGCATCTATAGCGGCGGTACGGATACTTAAAAGTAGTTACTTAAATAATTTATATAATTTAATTAAAATAATTTATTTAATTACTACTTAGTCGATTGTACTAACTTAATTGTCTTTTATTTCGTTTTACTTTTACTTTATAAAGTAAAGTACGCCTAACTTAGTATTAACTTTAGCTAGCTACTTATTTATTACTATAATAAAATCTTTAATCTCGGCTTCCTACTTTAATATAGTCGTTATTATAACGCGGAATTCTACTTGCTACTAAGTAAGTATTACGAACTATAAGCGAAGGATACGGGCTAACTAAGCTACCGATATATAATAGCTACGTAAAAAGCTAGGTAGTGTAATTATAGTAAGGGGAAGAAGCTCGCAAGTAAATATAGGCTTACGAGTCGAGCTAGGCTTACGAGTCGAGCTAGGCTTATAAGTCGAACTAAGCTTACAAGTTGAGCTAGACTTACAAGTCGAGCTAGGCTTATAAGACGAAGGAACTTTAATAATAGGATAGTTTACAATATAATATAAAGAGACTACTAGAAAACTCAAATTGTTAAATAGTTTAATAGTAATTAATTAATTATTATTACCGAGACTAGTATTACGAATATACTTATTATAAACCCTTTAACTTTACTAAATAGTATTAATAGTCTTTATTTTTAATTATCCTACTTAAGTAAATTAGACTACCGTTTGTTATACGTTAACTACTCCCTTTAACCTATTTCGGATAGTAATTAAAAGTACTTCTTCGCTTCGTTATATCTTCTCGCACCGAACTAACTACTATAGAGGGTAACGCCGCGTACGTCGACCTTACCGCCCGCCTCCTTTAGGAATTATAGAACCGAATCCTATAATTTAAGAAATAGTTTAAAGCTTAAGCTGGACCCGACGACGAGGACCCGGAGAATAATAAGCCGGCGGACCCCCCGGTCGCGAAACTTACGCTTCCGAAGAAGAATGTTAAAATCGAAGTTTCTAATAAGTTTGGAGGATAGTAAGATAGATTGTAGGAGTTCCTTCTATAAGTTCGTACCTACTTCGATTATTACTTAGAGAGCTTTCCTACGGAGACTAATAAAGTTATTTTTATTAGGACTCGCTTTAAAGATAGAGTACTTACTTAATACGAGCTTATTTTTTAAAATTAATATAATTATAGAAATTAAACTAAGGATAGTACTAGGCTCCTTATAACGAACTTCTAAAATTTCGTAAACGCCTTAATTAGAGCATTTGGAAAATATAACGAGGACTTAAGGGTTTAGGAGAAACTTCTTTATCTTCGCTAAACTACGTTTACTTTAACTTACGTTATTTCTTTTAAATAGTATACCGTTAAAAGTAAGTTTAATAATAAAAGTCTTATATAAATATTCTATTAAAGATTAAAGAACTCCGTTAAAAATAAACTATATAAGGAAGACCGCCCCGCTAACTTCGACGATTATATAGCGCGTACTATCCGTATCGACGACTGTCTTTAATAATGAAGTTAGGAACGACGGAACCTACTGTTACGGTATTAATAAGCCCCGCGTTAGGCTAATACTAAGTAGAAGCGTAATTAGGGACAAAGCGACTTATAAGATAATAAAGGAGACCCTATAGATATTAGCGCTATTAGCTTAATAAAGAACGTTATAATATATTATAAATTAAATATTTTAACTACGGTAAAAAGGGATATATAAAGCGCGATTATTATACGCTTAAGTAATTAAAGTAGAAGAAATCCGAAGTAGCTATAGTAGAAGGAGTACGAATAGTTAAAATCGCTAGCATCGGTTATAGTTAAAACAATTTAGAGAATACTATTAATAAATACGATTAGGAAAATTAAAAAAATAACAATCCTAAAAATAAATAGTACGAACCGGAGAAATTAAATTAAAAAGATCCTTAATAGGAACCCCCGAGCTAGCTACCTACTACCTAGGAACCGACGTATTGAGCGCTAATATAGGAAGAAGTTAATAGTATTACTATAGTAAATTGTAGGCTCCTTACGCTCGTATACGTTATAAGTACTTCGTTACTTATAGCGCCCTCGTTTAAAGCTAGTACCGATAGCGACGATATTTATAATTTTATTAATTCGTACTTATACGGACCCTTAAACAATGTAGCTACCGGCTATTAGACGGAACCTTTAGAAGACTATTAATAAAAGAGTAAGGAAAATAAGAAATAGAATAACTTTTGGAAGAAACGAGCTATTATTATTAAAAGAAAGAATATACGCGTTTAATATAGTACCCCCGCACTAGTAAAAGCCTACTAACTAGTAGTTGGAAACACCGCTTAAATATACCCTCTTTATTTTATATACTATTAAGTACTATAGTTCTAATATATTATTAGTAGTTACTACGAGTACTATAGGAAGAAGCGCGATAACCGCTTCTAGCTTATAAGAAGATTAAATATATAAAAACGACCTAGACTAATTACCCGAACGTTTAGCCGAAGTTAGTTAGAGAATATGCTTATTATTAATAAATAGTTCGCGTTCGAATTAAAATTATTTAAAAGGTAGGAAGAATAGTTAATACTTAGAAGGCTCGCCGCCCGACTACGTAATATGTATACTTGTATATAATAAGGAAATACTAACCCCTATTAAGGATACTATTTAACTTCGGACTACCCTATTTATATAAGGCCGAAGGTAAGGGCTTACGAAGCCGCGGGCGAACACTACTATAAATAGTTAGTAGCATTTAATAGTACGGAAAATAAAAGAGCTACTTATTTAGCGTAGTTATAGGAATACAACTTATTAAAGAAGTAGGAACTTAAATAAGAAGACGCTCCCAACGATAATTATAGTTAGGAATTAGGAAACGGCTTAGGGCCTTTAAGGAAGCCCGCCGAAAATTAAATCCTTAGACGAAATAGATTATCCGCCGAAGTAGCCGACGGAAAAATAGGATTTAAAACTCTATAGCAATTATAGAGATTGCAACTACGAAAGAAGGGAAGGACGATTAATAACTTAAAGTCGTAGCTTACTAAAAGAATTATTAAGCCTTCGCGCTAATAAATTCTAGAGTTTAATTAAATCTTATTATATTAAAGTTTATTAACTAGTTAAAAATTCCCTAAAGATATAAAAAGGCTCCTTTTGTAGTAAAAGGACCTTTTAAGACTTAAATTATAAAAAGGGAAATAATACTACTCCCTATTATAATAAAAGGAAAAACAATCGAAATTAGCTTTAATATTATTAATATAGGGCTAATAAAGGATATAATCCTAAGGTACTTATAGAATATAATATATAACTTAAATATTAGTTAGAAGGATAGTAGCCGCCTACGTCCTAGGACGCACCCAACTATTAATAAGAAACTTAGAGTACGGAAGGAAGTAAGCTACGAAGGTACTATTCCTACGGCCTTATTATAAGTAGTATAAAAAGTTATAATTTATACTATTAATAAGAGTAGTAAGGTTATAAAAGAAGGGTTAATAACGTTAGTAAAAGTATTATTAGTTAGTATATAATATAAGTTCGATTATTATTAAAATTAATAAGCGGAGAAGCTAAAGACGGTAATTCTAATAGAGTATTAGGGATACCCGGCTTTTGTTAGCAAGTATTTTAAAAGACTATTATAATAAGGACCGTAGGATTACGAGATTAAGTTTAAAGAAGGAGCTAAGTTTAAGTTCTTTAAGGTATACTATACTAACGAGAGGGAAAATAAGGAGCTAAGGAAATATTTAGACGAAAATTTAAAGAGAGGGCACATTTGGGAATTTACATTGCTAGTAGGGTACCCTATCCTTTTTGTACCGAAGAAAGATAGAAAGCTACGCCTTTATATTAATTATAAGTAATTAAATTAAAAGACTATAAGAAATAATTATCCTCTACCCTTAATTTTACATATTCGAAGTTAATTAGGAGGAGTATAATATTTTACGCGCCTTAACTTACTTATTACCTACGCCTACATTCGGATTAAGGAAAGTAATAAATAGAAGATAGTATTTCGTATACTCTACGGATATTACGAGTACCTCGTTATACCTTTCGGATTAACTAATATACTTACAATATTCTAATCCGTTATTAATTATATAATCCGACCCTACCTCGATAAGATAACTATTTGCTACTTAAATAATATTCTTATCTACTCTAAAACTCTCGAAGAATATAAGAAATACGTAAAGGAAGTACTAAATGTACTATATAAGTATAAACTTTCAG
This sequence comes from Neurospora cerealis, assembly GCA_009806085.1. Taxonomy (NCBI): domain Eukaryota; kingdom Fungi; phylum Ascomycota; class Sordariomycetes; order Sordariales; family Sordariaceae; genus Neurospora; species Neurospora cerealis. The sequence goes on along the minus strand of RAOY01000036.1, from coordinate 241,026 downwards.
TTAATATAGAAAAGAGCGAATTCTATATAAAAGAGACCGTATTTTTTAGGTACTTAATTTCTAAGAACGAGGTTAGAATGGAACTAAGTAAGGTAGAAGTAGTACGAAATTAGCCTATACTTAGAAACGCGATTAAAATCCGAGGATTCTTAGGATTTACTAACTTTTATTATATATTTATATAGGATTATACAAAGATAGCCAAACTATTATATAAGCTTACTAAGAAAAGGACTATATTTATATAAGAAAAGCTAAAAGAAGCAGCTTTTAAGACTATTTATAACGTAATAATAGCAAATCTAGTACTAAAACTTCCCGACTTAAATAAACTATTTAAAGTAGAAACCGACGCGTCGGACTATACGATCGGAGGATAATTAAGACAACGCGACAAGTAGGGGAAATTATATCCTATAACTTTCTTTTTAAAAAAGCTAAAAGGACCCCGACGCAATTATCCTATTTATAATAAGGAACTTCTCGCTATTATCGAAACATTTTAAAAATAGAAGCTATACTTCAATAGTACTACGTATAAAGTATAAGTTTATACTAACTATAATAATCTTTAGTACTTTATAACTACGAAGGTACTTAATAGCCGCTAAACTCGATAGGCTAAGTTCTTATTAGAGTTTAATTTTAAGATTAATTATAAGAAGGGATTGGAGAATACCCGGGCTGACGCTTTAAACCGGCGGGCAAACTATATAAAGGATACTATAAAAGTATTAGTACCCTTATTTTAAAAATAACCAAATAGATTACTCGTATACTCCCTATAGGAATAAGTAGAGTATTACGCTATTTATAAAGCTAAAGACTAGGCCCTAAGATATTAGGCTACTATCGCTACCTTAGAAAATAAATAGCGATAGGAAGGTAATAAAAAAAAAGGAATTACACTTTAGAACGACCGGCTATAATACTAAAATAGTACCTACGTATAGTTAGAGTAATAAGAAGATTTCGTTAAAGAAGTCTATACTTTAAAGATAGGGGAATATATAAGTATTACAAAAACTATAGTACGGATATAGTAATATTACAACTTTCTAAAATAAAAGCCGAAGTAACTTGAATATTATAGGCCTACGAACGCTATAATAAGACTAGGGTTGCAAAATACAAACTATATAGATTTTTCGAACCTTTAGAAGTTGTAGAAAGGCTATAGAGCTCGGTAATTATAAACTTTATTACTAAATTACTCCTATCTATAAATACTATTATAAGAGTTATATATAATAGTATTCTAATAGTAGTAAATAAGTTAATTAAGTAGAGCTACTTCTTACTTTATAAGGAAATATAATTAGTAGAATAATTTACAAATATAATCTATCGGAATATTACTTCGGTATACGGTTAGTTAAAGGAGTAGATTATAAATAGGAATACTAAATTCGTATCCAAATTTTAATAAGTATTAATAACCAAGCTCGGTAATAAGAATAAGTTATTAATTGTATACTATCCGCAAATAAACGGATAAACGGAAAGGATTAATTAGATTATAGAATAATATTTAAGGAATTATATTAATTTCGAATAGAGCGACTGGGTAGAACTATTACCTACGGCGTAATTAGTATATAATACTTCTCCTACGAAAACTACGAAAATTGCGCCTTTCTTTACTAATTATAAATACGAAATAGAACTCTTAGAGGGACCTAATCCTAACGTACTCCGAATAGTAATTAAAGCTTAAAAACTATATATGTTGCACGAAAAGCTTAAACTAGAGCTAAAATTCGTACGACAACGAATAAGTAAGTACTACAATTAAAAAAGGTTCGAAGGACCTCGCTTTAAAGAGGGGGATAAAGTGCTTTTATTTATTAAAAACCTAAATATAAAGCGACCTAGTAAGAAACTCGATAATTAATAGGTAGGACCCTTTAAAATTAAGAAGAAAATCTCTAATATAGTATATTAACTAGACATTTCTAATACTATAAAATTAAAATTACATTTATTTCACGTCTCGTTATTAGAACCAGCACTTAAAAACGTACGAGTTAATATACGAACTAGTATTAAGGATAAAAAAGAAGAATAGAATGTAGAGTAAATTTTAAATTTAAAAATAGAAGACGGGAAATTCGAATACTTTATTAAATAGGAAGGATTTAGTCTTAAAAATAACACTTAGGAACCTATTAAGAATTTGAGTTGCTTTAAGAAGTTGGAAGAATTTTATTAGAGGAACCCGGACCGCCTAAGGGCGAAGGACTACGTAGTTAAGAAGTAAGCAAGTTGGTAACGCCTAGTAAGGACTAATCGAATTCGAGCGTAGGGGTAAAAGAAGTAGTAGTTTTTGCCGCTTGCTCCTTAACTTATACTCTAGCTTGTTCTTCCGCCCGTTGTTTAGCCTCCAACGCTTCTAATTCCGTTATACTAAGCTTAATTAACTCCCAACTCTTCGTAATTAACCGCTCCTACTCCTACTCCAATTAACTTAACCGAGAAGCTAACTCTTAAATACTTTTTAGAACCTCCGACTTAGTTTGAACCACGCGGGCCCTCTCTTCCAAGACGCGAGTTACTAAGATAAAAGTTAGCGCGAGATAAAGGACCGAAAAACGGAAGAACGGTAGACATTCGGCGTTAATATCTATATTTATATAAGGACGAGCGTAACGAACGTATTCGCTACACTTTCTAACGTCGGGAAGCCGTTTGTACGTTAAAGAACGTTAGGAATAATAGCAATAAGGATCGCCGGAGGACCCGAACTACTCAATACGGGTTAGTAAGGACTATCGCTTTATAGTCGCCTTGGAAGGGCGTTTTTGGACGCGGAACGATATAATAGCAAGTAGGATGGAATAAGGGAAGAAAACTTACTATATTTAGAAAGCTATAATAAGTAGATAGAATATAAGAATGGAGAAGAATATAGGAACTAATTAATAAGCCGTCGAGGACGTCGGCTAGGGAGGGGAAGTATCGTATTACGAACTATAAGCGAAGGATACGGGCTAACTAAGCTACTAATATATAACAACTACGTAAAAGGCTAGGTAATATAATTATAGTAAGGGGAAAAAGCTCGCAAGTAAATATAAACTTATAAGTCGAGTTAGGCTTACGAGTCGAGCTAGGCTCACTAGTCGAGCTAGGCTTACAAGTCGAGCTAGACTTACAAGTCGAACCAAGTTTATAAGACGAAGGAACTTTAATAATAAGATAGTTTACAATATAGTATAAAGGGACTGCTAAAAAACTCAAATTGTTAAATAGTTTAATAGTAGTTAATTAATTATTATTATTAAGACTAGTATTACGAGCATACTTATTATAAACCCTTTAGCTTTACTAAATAGTACTAATAGTCTTTACCTTCAACTATCACACTTAAGTAGATTAGACTGCCGTTCGTTATAGTAAGGTTAGCACCGCTCGAGCTTAAAAATACCCTACTAACGTTCTTAGAGCGACTAAAAACGCCGCCGCCGCCGTTCGCGACTATTTCTTTCTCTCGCGACCTTAATTTTATTAACTATAAAAATATTTTAATTAAATTAACTAATACTATTCGGAGCCGGCCGGCCGTGTAGCCTTAATAGGCTTTAATAGCGTAAGTAAGTTATAATTAACTATTAAATACGCGTACTAAATAGTAGCGGAGGAGTTTAATATATAAGTATTTTAAATTTATACTAGTATATAAGTACGCGTTAAAGAAGGGTTAAAGGCGATTGCTAATACTATAAAGCTACTAGGCTAGAGATAGTCGAAGGCTAATATATTATAGTTTATATATAATTAACTATCGAACGAGCGAAACCGCTAATAAATTATAATTTTTAATAGTATTAACAACGTTAACGTATTCTTCGGCGCTAGTAATAACTTTATATAACGTTCGTTAACTACTTATCTTTTATAAAATTTAAATAAGTTTCTTCTTATTATAATACGCGATAAGGATTTAGCTTATACGCTAGTAGGAAAGTATAAGAATATAATTAAAATTGAGTTAATAGCGTAAAGTAATATACTATTACTTTTAAAAAGGAAATTAAACTTACTTTCGAATAAAAATTTAATAAAGGAGTTTGTACGAGCGCTAGAATATATTCTACTAACTATTAGTTAGGTAGTAGTTTATATTTAAAAAATGTTACTACGGAGCTTAATTAAAAAAAATTTAGCTAAATTCTATAAAGGCGAAATGTAACGAACGGTAGTCTAATTTGCTTAAATAAAATAATTAAAGGTAGTTAACTATTAGAATCGTTTAGTAAAGTTAAAGGGTTTATAATAAATATAGTAGCGTTATACTAGTCTTGGTAATAATAATTAATTAACTACTATCGAACTATTTAACAATTTAAGTTCTCTAATCGTCCCTTTATATTATAATACTTACTATTTATATATACTTAGCTTCTTAACTTGTAAGTTAGCTTATTTTTATAAGCTTAACTTACTTTTATAAGCCTAACTTATTTTTATAAGCCTATATTTACTTATAAGCCTTCCTTCCCTATTATAATTATACTACTTAGCTTTTACGTAGTTATTATATACTAGTAGCTTAGTTAGCCCGTATTCTTCGCTTATAGTTCGTAACACGAAAGTAAGAGAGTCTAGCTTTTAAGTTATAACGAGGGCGAGTTTTAGCGAGGAGAAGAGGCTTCGAGTACGATCTTTATAACTTAATAAATATCCTTCGAATATATCTATTTTAAAATAGTTTTAGTAGTAGATTTACTCTTATTTATAAGCTTCTTTAACTAATAAGGCATTTTAAAATTACTATTAAAGCCGCCTTATATAAATAAAACTATATAGGAGAGGAAATTCGACGTATAATACGATTTAGGATTTAATAATAATAATAATAAAATAAATAATAATAAGATAGACAACGGATTTAAAGATAATATAATAATATTAATAAACTTTTATTTTATAATTATAAGCGAGAGCGGAAATACGTTCGAAATATATAGCTTTGTATAACTATTAACGAGAATGTAATTAAAAGCTATTTACTATAATACTTTAACTAATTTATAATAATAGTATTAATATAGGGTTGCTATAGTAAACTATATACTTATAATTAAGCGGAGCGGAAGCGGTAGGAAGTACAATAGTAGTACTAAAGGAAGTAACGTACTTATAAATATAATAGAAAAATATTATAAAATATATTTTAAAAAGGATTCTACTCTTAAAATAAATAGTTATAGTAGACTCTATACTATAAGAAAAGACTATATTATATTATTTAAGTTGTACTTCCTTAAGGAGTAACTAACTAAAGGAGAGGAGAGGTCTTTATATATATAAATTTAAGTATTTAGAAAATTGTAGAGTATAGGAGCTTCCTATAAATTAATAAGAGTACTTATAAGAGCTCTATACTATAAAAGGAATAAATTAAATTTATAAGCTTCTATAAAATTCTATAATAATAAATTAATTTTGAAAAGAATGTTAGTTAAGTTAAAAGACTTTAGAATACAGTAATAAAACCTTTATATTTTAATATATTTTATAGGAATTAAGTTAATTAATTCCGTAAAAGAAATAGCGTTCTAAATAGTTAACCTTTTATATTATAAGGTTATACACGGTAGTTATAAAGTATAGTACTAACTATATATTAATAAATTAAAATACGCTATTAGTTAATAAAATTAATAAAGAGGCAAATATATATATATTTTTACTTTTAAATATTAATTTAAATTAATACTTTTCTTATTATAAGTAAAAGGTAGAGTGTAAATATAAATATACGTAATTATATAAAGGAGAAAGAAAATAGTCGTAAGCTATACGTAGAAGACTAACTTTAAGTATAATTTTAATTATATAGGGCTAAAAAGAATTTGCTAATTAAGCTATAATAGTTTTAGAAGAAGCTATAGCCTATATAAGTATATAAATAGCATATAGCAGTAAGTTATAATAATAATTACGTACGATAGTTATATAATTTATATATTAATAATAATTCAATTAAAAATATAGTCGTGATATTTAATATAGAATTTTATATAAACTTGTATTTTTATACTTTTATTGTAATATAATAAATTAAATTAACCGTTGCGATAAGTTTATATATTTATTATTTTCTTTTATTTAAAGTTTTTTTTTAACGGCTCAAAAGCTAAGCCGTTCTTTCGAAAGGGGAGTAATATTATAATATAGTTAAATAAGGCACTATAATACATCGGATAGGATAAGGCTTAGGTTTTTATTAATTAGACTGTACGAAAAGAGAAGGCGGAAACGAGTAGCAATTCTAACTTATATATTTAAAACCGTAATACCCTCGTTTAATAACTTCCTTTTCTTCCTTATATTTAATATTATTTTTATTTATAACTTTTAGTCTTACTATATTAATACTTATAGGATTACGCTATTATAATTGGTATATTTAAGTCTAAAATAATTTATTCTAATAAATAGTAGTATTATATATTAGGAGGAGTAATATATAAGCGCCCAATAAGTATAAGGTCTTTTATTTATTTTTTAAGAGAAAATAGTATAGACTTCTATCGAATAAAACCGCCGCCCCTTCTTTAATTATAAGGCCGGCCTTTATATTTTCTACTATAGCGCTACTTTATTTACCGTTTAGTAAATAATAACGTTAACTTATTACTAATACTCTATACCGAGCGATCCCTTAGTAGTTAGCTCCGCTAACTCCTTCCTTCTTTAAATAATAGTTTATTCTACTTTATAATGCTACTTTTCTTATTTAAGCTAACTATAGGTACTTACCTCTTAGCCTACTAGGCTTTAGCCGCTCTACTTTTTAATAGGTCCTTAGAGAATAACGTCCGTTGTTAAGATCTCTATTAAATACAACTAGCTACCTAAGAAGGCGTTCCCTTTACGAATTTCGCTTAGTTAGTTACTAATTAAATATTAAAGTTTAGGGATAGTAAGCGTCGTATATTAAAATTAAAAGAGTTTATAAGCGGTCTACTTATAAAATATTTAGAATTATTTCTAAGCTAATTAGAATAGCTTAAAAATAGAATAAGCGAGTATAATATTGTATTTAAAGAAATATTACTAAAGAATATTAGGCTAAAAGTTAAAATAGGAGTTAATTAAATCGAAATTGTTAAGTTATAGCGAGTTTTTACATTAGAACTAGTTAAATTTGTGTTCTTAATAAAAAAGGAAACCTAATTTATATTGATAGACGAGTAGTAGAGAGAATTCGACGGATTAAAGCACGCATTTACCACTGCCCCTATCCTAACCCCTTTTAATTAAGAAAAAAAAGTAATCCTAAAGACCAATGCGTCCGATTATAGGTCTATTGGGGTGTTATCCTAGTACGGGGACGACGGCATCTTAAGGCCCGCTGCCTTCTTTTTTAAGAAGCATTTAGTTAGGGAGTGTAATTAGGAAATTTACAGCAAGGAGCTGTTAGCGATTATCCGTTGTTTTAAAGAATAGAGACCTAAACTAGAGAAGACGAGCTCCCCGATTAAAGTTATTACCGATTACCACAACCTAGAGTACTTTATTACGACGAAGCTGCTAAACCGAAGACAAGCCCGTTGGTCTGAATTTCTATCCCGTTTTAACTTCAAAATTATATACCACCTAGGGAAGCAAGGAGCGAAGCCCGATGCTCTGACTAGGAGGTCAGTGCCCAAGGAAGGGGATGAGCGCTTGCTACACTAGAGTTAAGTAGTACTTAAGATAGACGACTTCGAACAACATATAACTCCTAGGATCTTGCCCCCTACGCTACCCGTAATACCAGAAATTGAGAAACAGTTACCAGCCGTACCTGCCCTGCCCGAGCCTCGCAGAGCCAAATACGTAAACTTCGCGGTGCCCCTAATTAAACTATACCCGATCACCCGCTCCTAGACTTACAGAAAAATAGACCCTGCTCGTCTAAGACCTAAACCAGCCCGGCCTATCTTACCTGAAGAGAGATCTAATCCGCTTCTACCGCCCCAAATACAAGAGCTATTCACTCAAGGCTTGGAACTCGATGGGCAGAGATTTCGGTCGGGATGGGATCGAAATCGACAGCGTTCTTGAGCGGCACGGTAGAATCGATTGGTGACCGCTTCTTCTTTGGCTCGTCATCATCAAAAATCATGCCGCAGGAGCCCGAGCTGGCATGTGACGCCAAAATGTCATGCAAGTCCGGACACAAGTTGTGTTTTGGTATTGGTTTCCGGCAGGCCGAGAAGAACGCAATAACCCTTATTCAGGGCATGTCAAAATTTCGTTACCCTCCCTCGCCTCTCATCCCCCCGTGCAGACGGACAGCTGTTCTCCTAGGCCGTTTCTGTTAAAGGTAGGCACCGTTATACACGTAAACGGTATGATGTTGGAGAAGAGTTGTTGCTTGATTGAGGTACCGAACAGATTAGGGAAGTTCCCAGTCCTTATATACACACGACTAATCGGTCATTCATGTCACGGCGGTGGCAGACCACTACACTAACTAGGCCATGTTCCTGCAAAAGGATACAAGTAACCGAAGCTGGCAGTTCGGTCGCTCAAGTGGTCTTATATAGTTGTAACGGCGCATACCTACGATGCTTCAACCGTGACAATTCACTCGGCCCGAACCCCAACATTCTAACAGTTTCATCGTTAAAGGTGATCGTTTACTCTGCCTGCTCATGACGACGTGTTGGCATTACGTACAAGGTGGTGTATGCCCGTGCATTAGCATGGAGGCGAGATGATCCTGCATATGCGTTACCACGCCATGTCAAAAATGCACCGAGCCTTGCACTCAACAGCGGTGCCAACAGCGGTGCCAAACTGCGGTGCCAAATAGTAAAGCTGGTAACGTAAATTATCAGCGAGTGGATCATATGAGCAAGTGGATCAATTTTCTACTACCCTACAACAACTATCCTCGAATGCACTACGTCAACACTAGGAACCAACTACAATTACATCGGAAACAGCTGAATTAGACGATTCTACAATCTCCCGGCAAGTGCGTGCATTATGGCCAGGCTTGCCGCACACACTGCAGCACCGAACCTTCGTACGGCCCCCCCCCCCCCCCCCCCCCCCCCCCCCCCCCCCCCCCCCCCCCCCCCCCCCGCCCCCCCCCCCCCCCCCCCCCCCCTCTGCACCACTAACATCCGGCTGCGTTTCTGGCACTCCCTCGCCACCCACGGCCTTCTGATCCAGTAATATATCTGTGACCGTCCCCGAGGCACGTGCTACCACAGGTGCACCAAGACATGTCATCAAACGGAGAGCTGTGCGGACCGCATGGCTCCATGCGAACTAAGACCTAACTTTTCCTATAGCAAAATAACATAATAAAGGTGCATTTCTACAGCTTTGTCTCAGCCCATTCGTCTTATCCGTGACAAATGGTATGAGTTACCGATATTTGCACCCTGTGCCAACGGCCTATCTTTGCCTATCGTCACAGGGAGGATAATAGACGGAGGAATATCTTTTAATTTTCTTTTGTGATTTTGGCGTTGGGAGTTAAGGGTATATGAGTATCTTAATATTGCCTGTAGCTTTTTAGACTGCTGGTACATGCCCATCGAGATCGAGAAGCAGTACAGTACTGAGTGTAACTATCTCGGTGATCTAGCTTCCTACAATCACTGTTTCCCAAAACACCACAAAGCTTAAACGCCCTATTCAACTTCGTCTCGCTCTCGCTCCATCGTAATTTCCTCTTTCTTGCTAAAACGCGTTCTGGAGGTTCCAATGCTGCGTATAATTAAGATAACAACATACTTCCCAATCAAGACTAGCGTCTGTTTGGCACTCCTACTTTACTACCACAAAGGATGGTTAGATGCTACAGAATCCAACAGTCAAAGTTAGAGTGTCGATAAAGAGCACCGGTACAGTACTCCTCCATAACGATTCTCAGTATTCAAAGGCACCGCGTGCTTGGCAAGCTGACAATGGACTATTCAAGACAGCGAGTAAAGTAACGAGGAGAGGAGAGTGGATGTGGAGGCGCGAGGAAAGAGGCTTGGTAAGGTGAAGGCGCACTAGAAAGTAAATTTTCTCATTGGTAATACCAAACTTGGTCGGTGGGGAGAGGGGACGGGGCGTATTGGCGTTTTGGTTTCGAGAGGAGGGGAAAATCGGGTTATGGGGAGACGTAAGATTAGTTTAGGGGCAGATGTCAAATTAAGAGAAAAGGTCACAACAAGCAAATAGACGCAATATAAGCGATCTACTTCTAAATTAATTTAAAGGTAGGAGGTTTCCAAGAAGTTCCCCGTCTATAGACCCGCTATCCCAGCAGGGACCTTCCCCTTTGCCGAAAGCTGCTTTTAAGCCCCCGGCGGGTTTGTTTGCTAAAGCTTACCTATTATACTAAGTAGGGGCAAGGCCGTTTAGGCAAGTTTACGCTAAAAGGGAAAATAAATTAAGGAATGGGGCTAATATTATATTAAAGGGCGGCCTATAAAGTAGCTATTATTAATTAGGAACGAGGAACCGACTACGAGCGAGTAATTAACTATAGGGAAGCTCCAACTACTATTATGCCTACAATTTACTTTAGATAACCGAAGAAGACTTTTAATACCCTAGCCCGCCCCGGAAGCACGATAGACTAAGGCTACAGCTTGGAAGCAATATAGTTACCGCCTATATAATAAATAGCTATATAGCGACTATATCCGTTTCTAACTCGAGCTCGTTCCGCGAGATAATGAGCTCCGTCTACAAAATAAGTAGCTAGCTAATAAATAATATTACTAGCCCTCCCGCGGGTACCGCGGCATACGTATACTACTATTTAACCCGCTTCGTAAACCCGTCCCCCTTATACTCCTTAACCGCTAATTAAATAATAATAATAATCGCCGCGACTATCCCGGCGAGCGCGAGCCTGGAATCCGAAATTTACTATAGTATAAACAATTATTTGTACTACCCCTCGTTTAGCGTCCGCTACCTAAAGAAAAAGAACTAATATACCCCGTACCCCTACGGCTAGTACACCGCCTACGCCGTCCACGCTAATACTATATTTAGTATAATTATAGTAGCCGTACTAAGCCTTAGTAGGGCGCTTATAATTATATTTCCCGAACTAACGCCGCCGAAGTAGGAGAGTATATATAGGAAGTTAAAGTGCGGTAAGATTAGGAATAGCGCGTAGATATTATCCGAAGAGCCGGCTATAGCTTAGTACTATTAGACTTAGGTATAGAAGTTGTACGCTAAGAAGCTAAGGTTGCTAAAGTAGTTATTACCTAGCCCCGAGACGAATTACGTTAGGGAGAGGGCGAGGCTAGCGTATAGGAGGATATAGTTAATAAAGTTGAAGCCGGAAACGATTTGAACGGTTATTTTTATTAGAAGGAGCTAGGTTGGAGAAACGGGCGGGAAGAGGGGAGAGGCCGTCTTAGGGGGGGTAGTAAAAGAAAGTAGGGGAAAAATATAAAAATAGAAAGAGAATTTAAATATTTATTATAAGGTTTAGAGTTAGATAGCTTTTTAGGCACTAATTACGTAGCTTCGTATAGGGGCTATAACTAGTTTTGTAGTTGTATCTTTATTGCACCTCCTACGAAGCTCTTCCTAATTAAGAATTGTAACTAACTATAATATTTTTAGCGGCCAGCTCGAGCGCGGCTTGTTAAAACCTCCCTTCTAGCTTTCTCTTCTTCTTAAAAACTTTAGCCTTAAACACCCAACCTTATAATACTTACGCTAGCTAAAGCTATACTACGTTAGATCGCGGCTAGATTTGTAAATAAGATCCTAGCCCTAGTAATAGTAATTCCGGTAAGAATTCCCGTAAGTAGCCCCTATTTAATTAATTCCGAAACTCTCCTCTCCTCGAGCGCCTATATTTATTTCCTTAATACTACCGTCCGAACCTTGTATTATGCTGCCTACTAGCTAAACTGGGCCTAAAAGTCAGCGTGCGCTTCCTAGTCCCGGAGAACTTGCGCTACCGCCTTTTCTCTCTCGATCTTAAGCTCCGAAACCTGCTCCGCTAGCTTTTACTATTACTTTTCAAAGTACTCCCGCTCCTCCCTAACTATAATTGCGTCCGCCTTTTATTAATAATATAATTCGTTTAGCTCGTTGGCTTTCTATATTAAAAAATCATCTACCTACTCTCTATCCTTCTCCGCGTTAGCGAGCAGCTGCTAATACCGGTCCGTTATTTATATTATTAATTACTCTATATCGGTACAGAGCTACGCCTAGGCCTCGTTGGCGTCAGCTAGTCTCTTTTCGAAGTGGCGTCTCTAAACCTTAAAGTTCTCGAGCAATTTAGTATTATACTACTTTATAGCGTGCTCGTGGTCCTATTTAACGTTCTCGAACTCCTTACGGTATTACGCAATCGCCTTGTTAATCTCCTTCTACAGTTCTTTTCCTACTGAGGTAGCGTCCAAGTCCTTATTCTTATCGACTAGCTCTTTTTAAATAGCCAAGACGCAGCTGCCCTTCTCCTTATATACATAGATTAGGCGGTCTACAATCTCCACGGCCGACTCCTAGTTCCCCCGGAACCGCATCACCTTAGAGCCGCGGGACGCTATAGGACCCTAGAATATATTGGTCCTCTGCAGCTCGTCCTCCCGGTCCCTAGCCAGGGCGAAATTAACCTTATCGCTATATAGTACGTCCTATATAGTAGTTACTAGGACGAAGTGGGCGTATACCTCCTCGCCGCACATGCGGCGGAGCATGCTCAGGTGGCGGACGTCGGACCCGGCGAAGCGGTTGTACGAGATGGGGTGGAGATAGATAATACTGGCGAGAGTAATATCTCGCTTATAAGTACTCGATAAGAAGTAGGCGACGTCCTTGAGCACGTTAGTATTAGAGCGGAAGGTGTCGTTAAAGCCGGGTATATCAATGAGGAATACGCGCCGGTCGGCATGATCGAACATGTACACGCCGACGTTTATAGTATCTTGGACGACCGTTAGTCTACGGGCAGTGCGGTCCCTATCAAGGCCTGAATCGGTGTAGACTTACGAGATTTTAGGCCCCTACCAATGCCGACACCTCTCCCAACCAAGCTGGAAATGAAGGAGCTTTTGCCCGAACCCGTCACTCCTATTACAGCCAGGACGATATCGGTGCTCCTATATGACTATATCCTATTACGCGAGCGCCTTTACGAGTGAGGGGACGTGACGGCTCAGTGCTCACCGAGGGAGATAGAGCATCTGCTCATCGCTAGTAGATTTCCCGCTCGTTGTGCTCTCGTGAATTGCGATAGTGAGATCGAGTTGTCGGGCATCGATTGCTGAAGGAAGTTTAACAAAGCCTTGCCCGTATCCCCATCCTCACGGCCTGCTGTCGGCAGGGTGCTCTGAGCCGCCGGCCTGCAATGGGAGCCGCCGAGGCTCTGACGACCTAGTCCGGATTTATTTGAACATAGGACGGGGCCATTGAGGCCAACAGCCCCGCCCCCACAACACGCGCATACAGGCTGAGACCGAGGAACATCACATTCGGCTCCCACAGCGCCTATTGAACCAACCAGGATGCTATAGAAAAACGACATATTCCCACACCTTGAAGCTTGACTGGCGTTAGTTATTACTTCTGAGCTTTGGCATCGCTCACCCTCCCCAAGACTCTGGCAAAGACCGCCCGCCCCCTGAGTTTCTGTTTCTCACAGCACCATCACCGCGTCAAGATTTGCTATGGCTGTGATGGAGGGCGATAACAGTGAGGGCGGCTCCTCAGACGCCCAGCAGGATGCGTTTGAGCCTTCGACTGCTATTGTGTTTTTCACGAGGCCGCTCAAGAATTCGTTCGACAAGATGCTACGCGACGACGACAACCCCTCAAGTTCTACCATACCGGAATTTGAGTGTACGCTTTTGGGGCCGTTGAAGGCATTCACCCACCCACCGAAAGTTGGCGAAAAGGTTCAGGTACGTATTATTTCCGCCAGAACACCATGCAGTACATTTATTGAGATGCAATTTGTGATTTGGCCAAATCGAGTACGACGGACTTTGGTACGATTCGAGAGTCACGGTAGTGGACGGCGATAAAATAGAGTATATCAATTGGGACAGTACACCGGAGCAAGTCCCAATCGATATTACAGAAGCCCAGGACGATCGTAAAGCGGATGAGAAATATAGCGGCAGCTTTTTCTTTTGCGATGAACGGTTGACGCAACTCGGAAAGGGCACGCGGCGGCTGTGGCGACCATGGCGGAGGAACATCCCAAGGTACGACGTTCGACCTTATCGTTGCTTCCACATCGGCGACTCTATCGAGGCACCCGTCATATACGCGGATTTCCGATACCATTACCATATTACCGACAACTCGGAACTCTACCTTCCTACTCGAATCGTTGACGTCCAAAGCGACCAATATGTGATCGAATTCAGTCCGGCGCTTTCGGTTCATAGGTGGTAGCCAGGGAGGATACCTAAGGGTGAACAAATAGACCTAGTACCAGGATCAGGCGTTAAGGCAGAAAACCCGTTCGACTTTAATCGCGTGATGGTAGGCATGGATCGGGTACGTCCTTTCTCTGCGGGGCCACGACCGGTTCTGGGTGTTCAGTCAGCGAAGCCGTCTGGGTGGAGTTCATTTCAGGGCGTTCGTCTCTGCAATCTTGAGGATCTTTTGGAGCGGAGTCTTTGGAACAACGTGTAGGGCGTGGAGGGGATGTACGTTGCACATCAGGACTGTGTTTGGTGTTTCCTTTACGGTTGAGCATGCTTAAGGTGGACGTTGATTGAATCTTCTTTTTCGGCCCTGGGAGGGGTGGTGGTGGCAGTGGTGGTGGTGAAAAGGACAGGTCTGCATGGTGCGGGGGCTTCCCCTGGTCCGAGACGTATTTCCCTGAGAAGCCGAGGAAAATATTGATGACGATGAAAAATACTTTTGAGATGCTGTGGTGATGGAGGAGAGGAGGGGATGCAGCGTACGGTGCACCGCCCCGCGATTGGAATGAACCATTCGGCCCCACTCTACCGCCACGGCCCCGCCCGGTCCGTAACCCTGTCCGCAATCCTAGGCTGCGCCATCCTGCCGGCCTTCCTGCCATGCCTCCCTGTTACGATCCAATCAAGGATTACTTATATAAGCAGACTAGATAGCCAATCAGACCAGCGCCGCAGTATCGGCGTCGCAACAGCGGGCCTACAACTGCGGCTCCGGGAGCCGCAGGGCCGCGGCCGTAACAACGGCTCGGCGGCCACGGCTCTGAAGGCCAGTAGGGGAGGGCGTCTTATATACAGGACCTTCAGCAAGCAATAGCTTTTACAATCGACCAGTACCTTTTGGCTACTACTACCGTTGTTCTTATTCCCAGCGATATACTCCTCTGCTTATAACGGTTCGTCACACGTTGCTTGCTCTTCAATTTGCACACTAGTATTCTAGGATCTTCTACTGTACCCAAAGTTTTCCTCAATCAAGTTTCCTTAACCCTTGCCTTGACTCTCCCACCGTTATCATGTCCGGAATCCCGACTAGTAATCCTGCTGGAGGACCCGCTAGAGCTGGACTCCCGGGTACCGCGGCCAGAATCCCTGGCCCCGGCACTGATGCCATGACCGGCATTGTAGATGACGACGGCAACCAAGTCAAGGCCGCCGAGCTTCTCGCCAGAGAAGAAGCCCGCACTCGCAGGCCTACCCTCGTCCCTGCTATCACCAAAGACACTGACGAGGTCGAGCTACGCAACATCATCAACATGCTTCGCGTTAAGATCAACGACCTCGAGGCTGTTCAACCGACCCCCGCCTCTTCCACCGTGAAGAGCACTATCAAGCTCAACGCTCCGCCCAAGTTCAATGGCACCAAGAAGGAAGACCTTCAAGGCTTCCTTACCCAGGTCCGCGCCAACCTCCGTTTCACCAATACCGTGGACCCCGTCCAGCAAGTTTTGTACGCCTCATCGTTCCTCACCGGTAAGGCCCTCGAGTAGTTCCAACCCACTCAAGCGGACTACCTCAACAACAATTGGGACGAGATGCATATCGAGACCCAAAAGACGTTCACCGACTTTGAATATTTCGAGAGCTCCATCAGCCAAGTCTTCGGCCTTGCCGACAAGGTCCGCCAGGCTAAAACTAAGCTGAACGAGCTTCGTCAGACCAAGTCAGCCGCGTAGTACGCGGCTGAATTCAGACAGCTCGCCTTCCGTATCGACTAGAATAACGAAGGACTCAAGTACCAATTCTATCGTAGATTGAAGAGCGACGTCAAGGACGAGCTCATCAAGATCGATCGCAAATCCAAGAGCCTCGACGAGTACATGAACGAAGCCATCGTCATCAACAATCGTCTCTTCGAGCGCAAGAAAGAGAAAGGCGCTAACAACAGCCGTCCACGCGCCCCCGCAAATACTAGCTACAAGTATCAGCGCGGCGGCAACAGTTACAATAACAAGTCGCGCAGCACTGCGTACGGCACCCATTCTGGACCCATAGACGTGGACGCCGTCGACAACAACCGCAAGAATGGCGGACTCAGCAAAGACAAGAAGTGCTTCAAGTGCAACAAACCAGGCCACTTCGCTCGCGACTATCGCAGTAGAGGCAACAACCGCAAGCCTGGCGGCTGGAAGCCAGTCCCTACCCACTCCACCAACTCTATTAGCAAGGGAAAGAGCAAGGGAAGGAACCAGGAGGTCGATAACATCGAGATCGACCACGACTTTACCAACGCCCTCGCTGCCCTCGTTGACAATGACGAGCCTCCCCGCACCATCGCCATGGTGGACTTCGACGGGATCAACGAGCCGACCGATGATATGTCAATCGAAGAATACGATCAATATGAACAGGCATACGGGAATGAAAGTGACCACGAAGAATACATCCGGGGCAACGACATCAACAAAGAAAATGAAGCCCCGTCTCGCAGCCACTCCGTGCCACCCACGCTACGCGCACCGCTTGCCAACATCTTCGAAGAACGTGAAGAATGGCCGCTCGCCACCATTGAACGTGAGGAACCCACCGTCCATACTGACCTTTCTAACGCCATAAGGTCGAGATCAGACACGGACATGACGGACCAGATGGATCGCAACGAGGAACTACAAGCCCAGTTAGCCTACCTTAACCGTTTGGCGGACGTCAATCAGACCAGAATCAAGGAACAGCGGGTGGCGTCCGGTTCGTGGGACCAAACAATCAAGATCTGGGATCCGGCGTCGGGGAGCTGCCTCCAAACGATTAATACTAGTATTACGATGACCTATATATCGTTTGACCATATTAATCGCTACCTACGTACCAACGTTAGACGTATTAAAATAGTTACAGAAACTACCGAAAGCCAAATTATACTAAAAATCCAGAGAGCTATAGCTATGGCTTGGGACAGGATGGGTCTTGCATTACTTACAACGGCCAGAACGTACTCTAGCTACTACCGAATTACCGACCGTTCGATTCCGACTTCTAGGAACGGATGATATCCATTGGCAGCGGATCGGGACGGGTTTGGTTTATTGGTTTCTCGCAAGACATATAATGTATTCCTTGTCTTTCTTAATTCCTTTCCCTTTGTTTCATTTTTCTAGCGGGCCACCAGAAGGGTCTGGGAGGATAGGCAAATTTATAAGAATCTTGTAAAAAACCCTAGCTCCAATACTGCGACCGTCTCCTGATCTTCGCCAACACCACCACCGACAACCATGTCGGACCCCACCTTCAAAATCGAGACCCCCCGCCTCCTCATCTCCTACCTTCAACCCGACCTCGATTCCCACTGCGACTTCCTCGTCGCCCTCTACAACACCCCCGAGTTCATTGCCAACGAGGGAAAGACACCCGTCACCACCCGCGACGTCGCGCGCCGTCAACTCGAGGGCCGCTTCCGCGCCGAACACGCCCGCAATGGCTACGGCACTTACCTCTTCTCTCTCCGCAACCCTGCGAACCCAGACGATCTGGCCTCCGCCACTCCGATCGGTACGGTGTCGCTGATGCGCGGTGATGAGCCCGGATCTTATACCGCGCCGGATTTGGGTTTCGCGATTTTGTCGGAGTACATGAAGAAGGGGTACGCGAAAGAGGCGGCGCAGGGATTGATGGAGTATGTCGAGAAGGCGCACGGGGTGAAGGATATCCTGGGACTTCATGACCCGGCGAATAAGGCCATTGGTGCGGTATTCAGAAGCTTGGGTTTCATTAACGTGGGATTGAGGCAACTGTAAGTGTTTGGACCGAATGTGGTTGGGCAGGTGTGGATTAAGAAGGGGATGAGTGAGGATGTCAGTGTTTATGGGTTGCCAAAGGAGGCGCCGGAGAAGATTCCGGAGAAGATTGCGGAGGAGGCCGTGAAGGAGTCCGTGAGTGCTGTTGCGGTTTAAGATTGGCTTGGCGGTTCAGAAGGGTACTAATTTGAACTCTTTCTCCTACGTATTCCTTTTCTCCGTTGACCCCTCTCGTGTCTTTCTATAAGTTGCTCCTTCTTGCAATCTTTGTCGATTCTCTTTCCCAGCCTATGTTCCTTCTTTACAAGTAAATGTGGTACTCAACTACCTACTTGACCTATGAGCGCAAAAGACTCACAACATCGCACGGCCACGGCTGGTGAAAAATCCATTGATGGACATGCAAACTTCGAATTCAAACATGATTCATGTTACTGCTATCTCTCCCACCGACCCTAACTAGCTGGTGGCCACGAGTTTTACTGAGGATTCTGCCCCGTTATATCATACTTCGCCTCTTGTTCAATCTGGAACTGTCTCAACTTGTCAAAGTCGATACAATCATGTTCAACACCCCACCTCGTCACGGAAGTTGCATGGCCCTTTCCAACTTTGATGGGACTATTACCCTCAACAATCAGATCACGGCCGCAGGAGATTCCCTAGCGCAAATACTCGAAGCAATACTCGACTAAGACCTTCCACTTAAACTCCTCTTCTGGGTCTAGTCCAAGTTCGTCGTCGAGATCGACGTAATATTGGTAGTGGTAGCGGATTATATTCTGAGGAATATTTGTCAGTCTTCGTTTGGGAAAGGGTGACGGAACTGGGTACAGGAACAGGGAGGTTCTTACCAGACAGTACAGCTAGGTGTTTGGGTGATCGCACGGGACAACGATTCCCTGACGAAGTCCCCATTTATTGGGGTTCTCAATCCTGACGGTATCATGGCCTGTCGGACTCGGTCAGTTCATGATCATATTATATAAACCTTTGGCTTAGACAATACTAACCAGCGACTAGTTCTTCCCATTCCTGCTCAACCTCCACTGCGCCACCGATATATCGTCCATCTAGTTGAAATACCTTCTTCACAGGAACGAACACTTCCTTTGGGATGGGAATGTGGGAGTAGACATGCAGTGGCCCATTATTTTTCGGTGCAGTCTTGTACCAGAAGGCCAATGTCGTGAGCCATCCCAAACAGAGAAAATACACTGCTATGAGAAGAATGCGATTGTTTTGCCGCTCCCTGGCAATCGAATGGGTCCGAATTGGTGCATTGAGCTGGATATCTCGAAGCTTTTCGTCGTCGGAGGACTTGATCTTGGACTGCATTGTTCTTGGGAAATGGGAAGTTTAAGGTTGGAAGGTCCCCTGTGTTCGACCTCGAGACAGAAAGGACGCAGATAGGCTTGGGCAAAGGGATATCCAAACTCCCCGTTCTTTGCCCAGGCATCACCAAGATGTCGCAAGCTTATACCGGAGGCCGATAACCGAACTGCGACAAACAGGGGTACAGAGAGGGATCTAGACGCCAGTCTTATGTCACTTCCCCGCGCAAACACCATAGCTGTCCATGATCAGATCATATTGTAACTGTTTCTCCGCTCGAATGTCACTGCATCTCAGTTCTTGGGAGCTGTATCAAGGAGAGTTCTAGAGAGAACAGGAGGAGACAATGCCAGACAAAACAGACAAAATGTGGAGCACAGTGACCAAAAAATAGGAGGGGCTTCTGCGGAAGGCCCGCAGTCGGTAGCGGCCCGGGCCCTACAACCGGGACAAGGCGGGGCAGTCCCGGCCAAGTTGGCGACAAGGTTCCTCCGAATCTTCGACACACCTCCGATCACTCGTCCCGGACGTCCTTGGCCCTGTATAATTCACATTTTCTCACATTGCGTCTCATAGCCGCTCTTGGTTGTGCGTGCTTTAGGAAGGTGTCCAACTGACGATCGAGTGTTTGTGTTGGACCTACCCGAGTGAGCACAAGTTGAACGAGATGCGCGGCGTTGCTGACATGTGAAGACTTGGAGAGTGGTGCGATATCCCAGTTATTTTGGATCTTGACATTGACGGCTTTCGTCGGGGTGATGTTGACCTGAAGGGGAGGTAAGAGCGCCCCCTCCTGTCCTCTGCTGTTGCTTGTGCCTCCTTCTAACCTCCATCATTGCACTTTCTGGTCTTCCCCATTGGCAGGAGCAATCAAGTTCCCAACACCTTTGCATCATCATATACTGCCAAAACTTAACAACCGAGAAACATCATCAGGCGGACAATGAAACTGGAAGTCTTTTGAGTGCACACGGGCACCTGGACTCCAACCGAGAGTCAGGCGAAAGCATTGATGTCCATATCCCAATTCGCAGACAATCACGGTGGAGGGAGCATGTTATCCGCGGGGCCATTGCCATCTTCTCCATTACAGTCGGCGTTGCTGCTGGGTTTTACCTCACAAGGAGCTCCAACTCCAATGAGCCAACGTTGAGAGACTTTGGCATCAACCCAAAGACGCCCGTGCCACGAGAAATCTTCACCGACAGGCGAGATGGCCCCTTTATCCCCCACAAGGAGTTCATCGGGCCGTCAAAAGAAGCTGATAGGAACTGGGACCGAAAAACGATGGGTAAGTCACCTTTGAACAATACAAGAAGACAACAAATCGTATCTAACCACGACTATACACAGGCTCCGACACCATCTACCTACCGGATATGCTACGATGCTTCTTTTGTTTGCGTGGGTTCTCGGGTATGCGGCTAACAAACAAGCAGGTTAGCCTTTGAAGCTGCGTACGGAGAGAGATGTCAGACTTACTTGTTGAGCTTAGTTGAATCGGCGATAGGTTGATATCCTCGGGAAGGTCTGCATCAGTTCTGATTCAAGCTCCTCCCGCTGCTTCTCAAGAGCTTCCATTCCTACCTAGGCCAAGCTTATCCTCGGGTACCGGGTTTGCCAATGGGTCTTTCGCCCTCAACCACTTCTCCACGGCAGCCACAGTCTTGGCTAATTCCCCCTTCTCCTTCTCTCTCCTGTCGTGGGCTTCGATCTCGCCATCATCGGCATTCGCTGGAAGATGCGCCGTTGGATGACTTGCTTGAGAAGCTCCTGAGCTCACAAGGGGCTTATTGACGGTTTTGGGCGGATCCATAACCGGGCCATTGGTCTGATGGGAGACCTGAGGACTGGCAGAGGTTGATTTCTCATCTGTGTGCGAGTCTGGATTTTCTTCTGGCTTACGCTGGTACTCCTTTTGTCTCGCGTCCCTGATTTGGGCGGTACTACCTTTATATTCTCGGATTTCATCCAGGGTCAAGATGCGTTGCACGATAACAGAGTCACCTCGTACTTTAAATCGCTCCTTGCCTAAAGTAAGTGCTTCGGGGCTAACCCTTTTCCTACTTATCTTGGTCCATTTGGCACCAATAGGTACTCGGGGCTTAGCCTGTCCAGCAGATGCTTGGTCGACGTGGCTGGAAACAGGTGGAGATCTTGAGTCTTCCACAGGCCGATTCTCGTAGTCCGACCCGTCGTATCTTTCTGCTCTCAGCTCGGCGGTCATGTCCACATATTTTTTGATTATTTCTCTGTCCAAGCCGCGTAGGACGATGACAGAGTCACCCTCAACCCTAAATCGCTCTTTCGCTATGGTTAGGGTCTCGGGATTGACCAAATTTCTGCTAATCTTGGTCTATTTTGCACCTGAAGGGTACTTGGGATTGTCCTCGGTCTGTTTTTCGCTATCTTTGTCGAATGAGACACCTCTACTGCGCTGGCTGCATATTCGTCTTGTATTCTTCCACTCTGTTGTTAGTCTGGGGAGCTGAGTTAGTTGGTTGGCCCGTATCAGCAGACAAATCCATTGCCGTCCCCAGCTCTGGTATTGCGCCGAGATTTATCTCGACACCCTCGGGTTGTTCGTTGAGTTGTTCGTCGAAGAAGTCAAAATCGGCGTCGGTAAGCTCGTTGCATTCGAACACGTCTTCCCCGAGGTCGCTGAACATATTGTCGCCCTCCAAAAGATTCCCAGCCTGTTGCTCCCGCTTGTTGTCACCGCCTTCCCAGCCATTGCCATAGTTCTCCGCATGGGGGGCGTTGTTCTGTATCACAGCATCTATGCCAGCCATCGCATTAAGCTGGGGTTGATTTGCAGGACTGGCAGCGAAGCCTGTCTCGACAGAGGAAGCCATGCCTAATGGTTGAATTCCGTCCGGAGGTGTCAGATAAATGGCACTCGGAGCGGAAGGGAATAGATGCCTTTCTGGTAAGAGTTTACCCTTACTCTGCATATACAGCTTGGCTCTTTCCAGTGGATCATTGAGTTTCGGATCTGAACTCGATTGACTTTTTAGGTGATCCATAAACTGCTGGTAGGTATCCCTCGTCCTTGCCCCGGAAGAACTTCCATCCTCGTCACCGTCGGGGGGTTTCTGTTGTTGTTGCTGTTGTTGTAGTTGCACATCTTGGATTGTTCGGGTCTGCTGATCGCGCACATTGATGGACTCCGAAGGTTGCTCTTCTTCTCGTGGTTGTAATCTTTGCGCCTCACCCGCATATGTCGTAATCTCATCAAGTATGCCATCAGACAATCCAGAACCCCCCGGGTCTTCTCCTTCGATGTAACGTCCGTCAATGTCTCCGTCTTCGGAGGGTACTTCTAGTTCCACATAATAAGCGGTGTCGGCCGATGTATCAAGCTCGTCTTCTTCCATGTCCTCTTCGTCTGATTCTTTGGCCAAATCTTGTTCGTTTTGGTCTTCATCTGAGTCATCTCCGGTGGTATACATGTAGTCATCGTCAACACGAGGCAAGGCAAACAAAGCCAGGTCTTTCAAATGTCTTCCGACATGAGAGGTATAGTCCTTCTCAGAACCGAGCTGTACCTCGGGGCAAAGAGGACACTGTCCGCGAGCCTTAGACTTATCCCTGACGGAAGAAGCGTGGATGTTTGATTGAGACTTCAGCCCGGAAGATGCCAACTCGCCGCCGTGCGCGGACTGATTATGCTCTAGGAACTCCTCAAGGTTATCGAAGGAAGCATCGGTGCAACCTAGAGAGCAATGCCAGACCCTCCAGTGCTCGCGTTCCATTCCGAGCGCCGAGAGAACTGTTGATTCGGGATGGTACACGTCTTTGCAAGGCAGGTATAGGGTTGCAAGTCTCGGAAGATGTGTTTCCTGGAAGAGGGTGTCTGTTAGTCCGGATGATGTTCGTATTTCCTTTTTTTCGTGGATATATGAAAGTAAAGGGGGATTGTACTTCCACTCGTGCCTCGTCTCTATGACAATAATCATATGACAATAGGCAGAAGAAGTAGGCCACATTGCAGTGGCGCACGTCGGCAATATTGCCTTGATCCAGCTCCTTGATAATGCCGCACAACAACATAGTCTTCCCTTTGCCGAGGTCGCCCTTGATCCATAGTAATCGATGCTGCGGGTAGTCACGCCATCGCTGAAAGTCAGCGTTATCGAGGACCCAACGATATGAGTCTGGCAAAAGGCCGCCTTTGGTCTGTTCGATGCGGGTTTTATCGTGGCGAGGATCGGTAATGCGCAAGCCCTTTAAGCATTGCTGATCCTTCCCTGACATTTGCTGCATCTCTTGGTGCCTTGCAAAATCAACAAGCGGGTTCATAGCTTCTTGCGGACCATGTGCGTCCCCAGAAACCCTTCCGCTCCCTAGGTACTCATCCAAAACAGCCTTCGCAACTGATGCAGCAGTAGCCGCCGCATAGTCCTGCCACATTTTACTTTTGTGGCTGTCAGCGTAATCACATACCCCTTTGATTATAATGGAAGATAGTTCGTCCTAAGCTCCCGCACCCTCTCTCTCTATGCCGATGACTCCTTCCGCAGCGAGAGTATTGCGGTGCTGGGCAGAGCGTATAATACTATCTCCAGACCCCATACAGCCAATATATATCTAAGGAAGCGGGGACGATCCTTGGGTACGATATCGAGTAAGCCTTTGCCTCGGAACTAATAAATTGTCGTCGCAGCCGAGTTTATTACACTCAATTTCCCAGGATCCCTCGCAGATAGAACCTTGTATGCAACGGCCGCAATTCAAGGTAGGGTCGTGATGTTTATGTTCGTAGGCATTGCCAAAAAGTTTGTCCTTGTCTACTCTAGGATATTTGTATTTGCCGGTTTTCCGCTTTGGGTCCGTATTATTTTTCTCCTAAAGTTGCCGTAGGTACTCTGCAGCTTGTTCTTCGACCTTAGGACAACTATTGTCTCCTAGCGACCTAAGTAAGCTCCGAATATTCTTGTTCGGTCGGCCGTATACATCTTCAGCTTTAACCTTAGCGTTCAAGCGATCGGAGTATTATCTTTTAAAGTTGTAGTAAATTAGGAAGTTATTAATAATAAGAGCATCTATTTGTACGGACCGAAAAATCTATTTGTATAGACCCTTACTTTTTTCTCCTATATATATTCCTAACCTTAGCAAATCGTAATATATTAAATATATTCTTTTATAAATTTCGCTTAGAAATTTAAGTATTTTAATAGAGAGCATTTATTTGTACGGACTAAAAAATCTATTTATACGGACCCTTACTTTTTTCCCTATATATATCCTTAACCCTAGCGCCCAACAATCGACTCGTACTAATTTAACACGTACCGCGCCCGCTAAGCTACTAAATTTTAAGCTATTATACGCATCTAGAGGTTATATAGGCTACTTTCGTAATATACTAGCTACCTAACTAACTTAATAATTATTTTAATATATACTTCGTTATATTACTTTCTCTATTAAATATATTACTACTACCCTTATTAAAATCAATTTACTCTATCGCGCATTTCTAAATATCGCTAAGTAAATAACGCGTACGTATTTATTAACGGTAGGGAATAATTTATTATTTTTCTTTACGTTTTTACCGCTAATTATAATATAAATAGCCGATATAACGACCCCCTAGCCGACGAGTGTATACGACCGTGCCGCTAAGTATCCTATAAAGTATATTGTAAAATACTTTATAAATAATTTATTTAAGGGTACACATTTAAGTAAGGTATAATAGTTTAGGCAAATGTTTAAAATATTAAAATACTTAAATTTCTAAGCGAAATTTATAAAAGAATACATTTGATATATTGTAATTCGCTAGAGTTAAGAATATATATAGGGGAAAAAAGTAGGAGTTTATACAAATAGATTTTTCGGTCCGTATAAATAGGGCTTCTTAATATAATATAATCTTTTCTTATAGTATAAAGTCTACTATAACCTTTTATTTTAAGAGTAGAATCCTTTTTAAAATATCTTTTATAATATTTTTCTTCTATTATATTTATAACTACGCTACTTCCTTTAATACTACTATTGTACTTCCTACTACTTCCGCTCCACTCTATTACAAATATATAATTTACTATAATAACCCTATATTAGTACTATTATTATAAGTTAATTAGGGTATTATATTAAATAATAAATAAATAAATAAAGTAAGTTAAAGTAAGTATATAAAGGAGGTCTATTATAACTAGTTTGTTGTAGTAAATTACTAAATCGTAATTTAATAAAATAAGAGTAAGAGATTTCTTTACTACGTTCTTATTAAACTTAACGACTAATTATATGTATAATAAGGACAGCGTATATAATAAACTAGTCTATTAAATTTATAAAAGATTGGACGATATTCGCTTACTAACGAATATTAAATATGTATACTATATAAGTAATATTATAGCTTTACGATCTTACCTTATAATAATATATATAATTAGGCCGTAATATTAAAACCTAATTAGGAATAGTCTTTTATTTAAATATAATCTTAGTATTACCTATATAAAAGATTTAACCGCAGTATTAAAACGGTCAACTTTTCTCGTAATTTACCTAATTATATTTATCTTTTTAGTGCCGCCTCCTTACTCACCGTAATGCCTTCGTCCGAACGATATAAATATAGGAGGTAGTTGTTTAGTTTTTTTAACCCTACTACGTAATTAAAAGACCCGGTTTATATCCTTCCAACTCCTATATATAACCTAACATATCGCCTAACTAGTAGTTGGGTCGATGACGACCAGCGAATCCCAGGTGCTGTATGTTTTTTTGCGAGTTTTTTTTTGATTTTTTTTGATTTTTTTTTTTTTTTTTTTTTTTTCGCTACGACCCGTATTGAATGACTAAGTACTTACTTTCTCCTCATAAGAGTCTCTTGTGATATTTTTCTGTTTTCGTTAGGTCGTTAAACTTCCCTTCTTGATCGCAACGACGAAAAGACTAACCTGTGTTGTAATGATCGTATGCGAAAGTTTGTTTGCCTTCATGACCTATGAGAAATGTTGAGAAGAATAACGCATTCGTCGCTATACAATACGAAGCAGTACGCAGCAAATATCAAAAAAGAGATTAAATGGTTTCATGATTATGTTCGGAGGCCTTAACTCATTTGGTTTTGTTCTGAGGTTCCTCATTAACCTTGCTTTAAGCATCCCCAGCTATTGGTGGCTGCTGCTGTTGCTGCGGCGTCTCCCACTGTCCCTTCTCTGGTGTCCCAGGAATTACTTGTTCCCTCATGGCAGTATTCTCTGCCATAGCATCCTTTCCAGGAGCTTGCCCGTCGTGTTCTGTACCCGCGTCACCCCCCCGCTCATGCCGTGGTGGACTCGACGGTGGGACGATATCCATCGGTGTCGGCGCCGCGCTACTTTCCCCCTCTCTCGCTAGAGTTGGAAGTTCAGCTGTCGGGGTGTCCTCCTTCTCCCCTTCCTTCCCGTCCTCACCCTCACCCTTATTCTCCACCTTCTCCCCATCCCCATCCAACGTCTGCCTCTTAATCCCCTTCCTAGCCTGCTTAATCAAATCCCCAAAACTCCCTCCATACCGATTCGCCCAAGCTTTACCATCAAACTCCTTGTCCTTGATCTGCGCGCCCGCAGCTTGCGCCCTCGCCATGAGACCTAGTCCTTGCTGCCCTCCTGCTGCTGTGCCGGGATTCCCTACTGTCCGTTCCCATTCGTCTAAATCGCGAAGTAACTCCGACCTCTTTTTGGGCCGCGAGGAATCGCAGTTGGCGTTCCAAAGGGTGATCCACTCCTTGTGTCGCTTCTCCAAGAGCTGGCGGGAACCGTGCGTGGAGAGACCGAGTTCGGAGAGTTTCTTGCGCAGGGCGGTGTCGCGAAGCATGGAGTAGGCTAGGGCGGGGAGGCGTTCGGGTGCTTTCTGGTTTCGGTTCTGATTCTGACTGGTGTTTTGGCCCAGGCGGGTGTTGAATGATGGAAAGGTCGGTTGTGGTGTTTGAGCGGGGGTCGGTCGTCGTTTGGATGCTGCCTGGGGAGAACCGGGGCAAGAGGTGTCGAGATGGCGGTCTACTTGCTGTTCTTTCATGCGGGTGAGGCAGATGGGGCAGGCTACTAGGCCGTCGTCTGGTTGGGGGTTAGTGATGACCATGGAAGCGGGAGAGCGAGAGGAGGGAAACAAACCGGGCGGTTGGTCGACGTAATCTGGGTCGGTTGAGGGTGCGGTGTCTTCCTCCTCTTGTAGTATCGTTGCTGTTAACTCGGCGGCTCGGGCTTTTGTCGACCTGGTTGACCTCCTAGGCCTCTTGGTTTCTTGATCCTCCTCTTTCGCACCATCCATTTCAGTCGCCTTTCGTTTTGAGCGTGAACTGGGGCCAGTTTGGTCTGGGGGTGCTGCTTGAATGGTCGGTGGTGCCCTGGCAAACTCGAGAAGGGCTTTACGGGAGTTTTTGAAGGCTTCTACGGCTTCGCGCAAAGCCCAGTTGCCTCTGAGCTTGGATTCCTGGTCGGTAGCTCGACATAGCGGGCACTTGCTGTCGACGGACAGACATCTTCGTATGCACAATGAGCAGAAGGTGTGATTGCAAGATGTGACCATGGGAGAGTCGTAGAAGTCCTTGCATACGTGGCAGCGGAAGGCTTGTTCGACGGGCATCAGGCATGCGAGGGGAGTGCCCAGCCAGTCGGTCGAGTCGGGGACGTTGAAGGCTTCATCGCCGAAGACTTCCATGATGGGGTTTGTAGATTGTCTTCAATTGCTGAGCACGGTTCTGAGGTGAAGGCAATGGTAAACCTGATTTGAACTATCCAATTTGTTGTTGGTGTTGATGGCTGCCTTCTGCCTGGAGGTAATGTAGAGACGGAAGATGTGAGACGCGATGTCTGCAAGTCGAACGTGCTGGTCGCGACTTTCTTTTGAGTGGGACAATTCAGGTCAATGAAAAGAAGCCCCGGCATTACACAGTATTTACAATGTCTGGCCGAGGGTCAGGACGGAGACCGAAAACGGACGAGTGTATTTAGACTCGGAATGGTTCATTTATGGATTGCTCATTCTCCTTGGTAAATATCTCCGTCCCACGTAGAGATCTGGAGCATTCTTCATTGTCATCTCCTAACTTTGTTTGTCTTTGTGGCCCTTTTTGCGCAAACCTTTGATCTCCATGACGGTATTTTTGTTTAACACGACACTGTATTGACAGGGCCTGCACGTGAATTGGCGACGGGAAGGCGTGCAGCGGGTGTTCTGGGGCCCTTCCAAGCGCAAAAGCGCTACAACAGTGGGAGAAGAAGCCCCACCTCAGCTCCTCAGCCCAGACTAATTCGCTCTGGGCGTCAATCAAAACAAAGACTAAAGCGGATTGGTGGAGCCATGACTTCGACAACAACTTGCTCCGGCAACAAGGCAACACAGAAACTCCATCTCCAATCCCTCGCATTTGACTTGCTTTGACTCCAGCAATCCCGTCATCCCTCCGACAACCACCACCACCACATCGCCAGCCTCGTCGCCCACCTCCCTTTCCTTGATCAATTCTACCAATGCTTTGAATATCTTGTTGCGATTCCTTTTTTCAATCATTGCTTGGAGTTTTTTGCTTTCCGCATCGCCCTTCCCCTCTCGAATCCGGTTTGTTGACTTTTGGCGCCAAAGTAAACAAACAGCAAAAATGGCGATGCGCAAGGCACCACGTCTGCCCGTCGGCTCGGCGGCATGGGTTGCAGAAGAGCGCGCATCTGCGCTCAAGGTCGCAGAGGAGGAAGTCGAAGAGTTCTCGTATGCTGCGCGCAATGAGATGGATTGGCTGAACGAGCACATGGAGGACATGTTCTCGGGCGAGAACCAAATGTGCGTGTCTTTGCGCGCGACGACGATTCCTGTCTAGCTGACCAAGAACAGGAACATTGCCGAAATCTTCAAAACACCAGCGCGACCACGAGGCAAGACGCCGCGAACAATTCGCAAAGCGCCAAATACCGAAGTTCGAGTGGTAAGCGTTCAGATAGCGCCTTTATGCGACGGGCGACAAAGATTGATTTGTTCTAACCCACAGCAGCCCTTGGCCAGCATCTTCTCAGCCACGCCCCAGGGAATACCGAATCCCTTCGTCCTTGGGCCGCCCGCGAATAACTCGTCATGGACGCCCAAGATAAGGCCAGATACGCCAGAAGCCGATGCCGAAGCTGATGACGAAGCCGATATCCCCAAGAATCCCACGACTCCCTCGACGCGCCGTGTGAGCCCCCGAAAATCAGTTGTTGCCTCAGCTGCAAAGTCGCCAAGCCCAGTCAAGAGCGTCGCCGCGCCATCACGACAACCGAGCCCAGTTAAGCCGAACAACACGCCTATGCGACCACCCGCGAGTCCACCAAAGCCAGTCGCTGCTACCCCGTCGAAAGTCAGAAGCCCGATCAAACATCTCAATGGCTCCCCCCTACCAATTCTTTCCAAGTCGCCTACCCCCGCCAAGGCCACCGATTCTGGATATTATGGCAGTCAGCAGCTGGATATTATGGATGTGGATGAGGTCGAGAAGGTGGTTGATGCCGATGTCGATATGGGAGAAGCAGCGCACGAGCCGATAGTGGAATTTACTCAGCAGTCAACACAGGAGCTGCCACAACAACCATCGCAGGAGCCCACACAGGAGCAGACAGAGGAATTAATACGGCCGTCAAATGAGCTTAACCAGGAACCGACGCAGGAGGAACCAGAGCAAGAGATTGAGTCACGGGATCTTGGAGTTCAACCAGCCCCCACCGACCCGGAGGAGCACGCCAGCCCTGCACGACAGGAGACAGTCGAACTACCAGAAGAGACACAACCTTCAGAAGAAACTGTGGAGCCCATGGTTCAATACCCCCGACTTCCCTCGCCCGAGCTTGATGTGGCTAGGTCTAGTAGCCCAGTCCATATGCTCGTTCCGTCGCCCACCAAGTCTATCCATGCGCCTTCCCCGAAGAAGGCTGCCTCCCCGGTTAAGGCCCCCTCGCCTCAAAAGCTCCCATCACCAGAAAAGCGTCTTTCCCCCGAGAAGAAGGTTTCCCCGGTCAAGATGGCGTCCCCTCAGAAGGCTCCTTCAGCAGAGAAGATTCCATCCCCTGTGAAGGCCATGGAGATCGAACAGGAGGAATTGCCTATGGATAGGGCTTCCCCGGAAAAAGCGGCTTCTCCGGCAAAGATTGCGCCCTCTCTCGTCCTGTCACCCAAGAAGACATCGCCGGAGAAGGCGCCAGTTGTTGAACAGCAACCTAAGACTCCGGCGCCCTTTGTACACCAAGCCCAGCCTGAAGAGGATATTGTGGACGACCAAGCGGAAGACAAGGTGGACGACGACGCCAACTCATCCATGGAAGCCTCTAGCCCTATTAGCCCGGTTAAGCGCCTGAGCAGTCTGAACTTTGCATCGCTTCCCGCACGCGAGCCGATGACCTCTAACAAGAGCCTCGGTCATAGGATGTCGAGGACTAGCCATGTCGACGTAACGCGAACCCCATTCTACCATCGCCAAACTGGAGGAAAGAGTCTTGGCCATACTACCCGACAGGATTTCGATGATGACGACGATGAGATGGACATGGATGGTGATCACACTCAGGAACCCAGGACTGCTAAATCATACACCCAGCGATTGCAGGATCAGATCAGCATGTTGGGCAAGGGACAGTCAATGGGACCGAGACCATCGAAATCGATAGCTCACCTCTTGCCGGCACAACAACCCGCATCCACTTCACAGGCATCAACAACACAGCCCGTCCCGGAGCCCACCAAATCATCACCCAAGAAGCCACCTGTGGTTACTCCAAGGGCGTTTCCCACACCTGGAGCATTCCCGCTGGACGACGATGATGACTGGATTGGACCTCCTAGCAAGGGAGCGGATATGTCCACCCCCATGGTGTGGAACGCGCGCAAAGACACACGGTTAAGTCAGCCAATGGAAGGAATGAACCTATTCGCAAGGGAGGCATCCCCGACCCTTGGAGAATCCTTCATGGAGAACAGGCACGACTCACCAAGTAAAGCGCCCGCCATCCAGGAACCACCTGCTCCTTCTTCAGCACATATCAAATCGGCTTCTGTTCCCATGCTACCGAACTTGAACGAGCTTTCCGTGCCTAACACTGCCAGCCCCAAGAAGGAAGCATCTGCGTCTACTTCCAACCTCCACAAAATGCCAGCGGACGAAGCTGCTTCGCCCTTCAAGTCTCCCTCCAAGGCATTTCGTGAGAACACGTTGGAGAGGGTCAAGAACAAGTTTTCGTCCCTTATGAAGTCATCCAAGGGACTCCTCCCGACCAGTGCACCTTCAAACGCTGAAGCAAAACTGACTGGGCTCTTTACAACCCCTTCAACTGCTCGACTGGAAGAGCACCCGAGTTTATCCGAAGCTTCCTTCAAGACAGCCGATAATGTCGTCTATCCTGATCTATCTCACCATGTACAGGCCGAGGCCCCCGTAGCCACCACCCCCATCCGACCCACGAGAAAAACCCGAGCGTCGACCGAGAGGGAAAGAAGGGAGGCCGAGGAAAGGGAGAAGGAAAAGAAGAGGGAAGAGAAGGAGGCCAAGCAATATGCCAAGCAGAACGAGAAATTTGAGAAGATGCGTGAGAAAGAGGCGGAAAAGGCCCGTCTCTTCCAACAAGAGCAAGAGAGACAGGCGGAGATGGAGAGACGCGCTGCTGAACAGAGGGAGCATGAACAACTGAAGAAGGAACAGGAAAAGCTTACCAAGGCACGACCGCAGTCCAAGCAGTTGTTCGAGACCCCGGCACCTTCAAAATCGGCGCCCAAGAGCCCCAAGAAAGCTACTCGGACTAGTCTTCGCAGAGGAGCCAAGCAGGGTGATGCCGAAAAGGAGGAAGCCGATGTCGATATGGGAGATGTTACTATCTCTACGAAGCCGCCTCAGTCTGTTCCCCGGCCCCCGTCTGCTCAAGCGTCTCGTGGAACAGGCATCAAGCGACCTGTTCGGCCCACGAAGGAGGCATTGACGAGGGCCAAGCCCGCCCCGACTCGCATCCGCGTCAACACCACCAGCTCCCAACAGGGAGCATTCTACACTTCCACCAACAGTGTTCTCAGCACCACTAGCCAGGAGAGCCTAGGTCAGTCGCACGGAAGGCAGCAACTCGTGAGCAAGGCTAGCACGTCTTCGCTCACAAAGAAGCCTTCGCTCCAGAGTCTTAAGGGGTCTTATTCTTCGACTGTCGGGCGGCCCAAAGCCTTGGAGCTAGCGGCCAAGCAGAAAGAGCAAGAGGAGCGCGAGATCCAGCGCAGACGTGATCAGAAGGCGGAAAATGAGCGCAAGAGGGCTGAGATGAAGGAGGAAGAGCAACGCAAGCAAGCTGCGGCAGCTAAGAAGGCCGCTATTGAGCAAGCTAAGCGGACCCGCGCGCCGCCCCCGCCGCCGAGGTCCCAACCTAACGGTCCTCCGGATCACTTGGCGGAGAGTAGGCAACCTTCGAGACCTAATTCTCGTCTTGGGTCGACGTTGCATGATAGTCGACCAGTTAATGCTGTGCTGGGGAAGGCGGCTTCGAAGCGTCCGTTGACGCAGGTGCAGGAGGCACATCAGGATTCGAAGCGGATACGCGTTTCGGAAGACTTTGATGCGGATATTGAGATGGCTGAGGGTAGCACCCAGCAGCAGAGGAGCATCAGGGGAGCGCCAGTCCGGCCTTCTGCTGTGAGACCTTCGGGTGTAAGACCTTCAGCGGCTGTTAGACAACCTTCGGTTGGGTTCAAGAAGGATTTGTCGACTACTACGACGAGCAAGTCTATTTTCGCCTCGAACTACAACAACGTCCCCCACGCTCCCCCGCCTCCATCGCGGACAGTCGACCTCTTCAAGAAGACAACCGTCAACCAAATCAAGACCGGCCACGCCCTCGACACCGCCCAATTCCAAAAGGGCAACCACATCCCCTTCGCCTCCAACCCCAACGGCGCCGGTCCTTCCGCCGCTGCTCAGGCCGGATCTTCCCGCCATCCGCTCCAAACCCCAGCGCGTCCGGGTGCTACTGCCGCCCGCGCACTGGCCCTCACATCCGCCACCAAACCCACCCGCACCTCCCCCCGCCTCGCCGCCATCGCCGCCGGCGACTCGATCGAGCTCCCCGAGATCCAGACGGACGACGAAGACGGCGTCGACACGCCCCGCCCGTCCACCTCCAACCCCAACCTCCGGTCTTCCCTGAACGGTGGCAACTGGACCGACAGTCCCTACCTCAAGGCGCAGCTTTTGGCACAAGAGCAGCTCGATCCGATGGTCATCTTTGGTCCACCGGCTCCGCTGAACATGGAGGAGGTGTTTAGCAAGGACAAGAGCAGACATCATCGGTTCAGGGCCAGGACGAGCAGCGCGAATTGGGAAGGGCAGGATCGGTTGACGGAGGAGGAGGTGTGTAGGGATCGGGAGGCGAGGGAGAGGATGAGGAAGGAGGGGGGGTGGAGTTGGGGGTTGGGGAGGACTTTGGGTTAGTGTCATGCCATGTAGTGTGACAGGACGAGAGAGAGGAGGGAAGGGTTGTATTGGTATTGTTTTGCACATTTTGATTGTTGGAGTTGGGATATGGGCTTTCATACCATGCAGCGTTAACTTCCAGGAGAGACGAAGCTGTGGTATTGGAAAGGAAAGGGTATAGCATTTTTCGAGGTCGAGAATTGGGTCGTGTTCATTATGGAGGGTTGAATGACGGCTCTTTGCATAGATGTTAGGTTAGGACTAGGGATCTGTATCATGATGGCATCCATGAAGGTCATTGGGTTTTTATCAGGTTCAGGAAAAACTGGAGTTTAGCTTATGGTTAGAAGTATGAACAACGAACCTTTTACATCACATTTCATTCCCCAAACGGACTTTTGATACAACAAACCAATGCCATTACTACAGGTACGCTAGGAAACAAACACCAAAAGAAACAAAGAAGCCATATCCCCCCTCTCCCCCCCTCCCTGCCCAAAGAACCCTATCCACCTCCATCCAACCCCCCCTCACCTCACACTACGTCAAAGGCGGCGCATCAGGATCCTCCATACACTGATCAACCCTCATCAACCTCTTCCCGCTCGCCTTAGCAAGCCTAATAAACTCCTCCAAATACCCCACCGTGCTCTCATAAAGATAATGCATCACCACCAGATTTCCCCCAGCTTTCAAATCCCGCTTGAACGCCTCCAACTGTTTCTCAGGCGTATCCGACTCAGCCCACAACCAATCCTCAACATCGATACTCCACCCCACTATATGTGCCTTTTCATTTTTGAGAGACTCGACGAGCCGTTGACGCATCCTTGCCCCCTCCGTGCCAAAGGGAGGACGGAAATAGGGGGATATTTTAGAAGAGGGGAAGGTCTGCCGAACGGCGCCAATGTCGTTGGTGTATTCCCAATCGATGTCGGAGATGGTGGGGAGACCTTCCATTTTGGGATGGGTGTAACTGTGTAAAGCGATTTGGTGGCCTTTGGATGCCATGTCGCGGTAGATTTTGGAGAGGTTGGTGCTTGGGTCGAGGAGCGGTAAGCCGACGGTGAAGAAAGTTACGGGGATTTGGGCGGCGGAAACGATGGACATTACGCGGCTGGCGAGTCGCGGGTCGCCGTCGTCGATGGCGAAGGCGAAGGAGTTGGGGCGTGTGCAGGCGAAGACTAGTTTTCCCGAGGGGAGTTTGTGCGGGATGGAGATGGAGGGGGGCACGGAGGAGATGATTTCGAGTTTGGAGATTATGGTGCTTTCGGAGGGGGAAAAGAAGCCGCGCAGGTTGAAGCCGATGGAGCGGGTCAGGTTGATGTTGAAGTGGGAGATGGGGATGTAGATGTCGGTTCCCCCGTTGATGTTAAAGGAGTAGCGCGCGGCTTCGAGCGAGTCCCAGGTTTCGGGGTAGGGTTTGATGGAGTCGTCGCATTGGGCATTGTGTTGTTGCAAGGCAATCGAGAACTTGTTGCTCCCCGAGTAGGCGACGTGCAGGTAGGCGGTGGAGTAAGGGGTCAGGTCAAAGCATTTGCTCGCCAGCTGCGTGTTCCAGCCTAGGTCAGAATCGTTGGTGCGAATGGTGATGGAGTTCTTGCCAAAGGTGACCGTCATACCGTCGTCGCCACCGTGCCACTGGCCGAGGCTGTTGGTGTCTGTGTTGGCGAAAGTGTCAATGACAAAGGGCTTTGCGTTGGAGGAAGGGGCGGGGACGGTCGGGGATGCGCCGGTGTTGGCAGGGGGCGGGAGGGAAGGGAGGATGTATTCGGATGCGGTGCTGCCGCAGTAGAAGGACATGGGCCCCAGGATCACGGCGGCGTTGAAGGACGTGAAGTAGATCATATCGAGCTTCGTCGTGTCAAGGCCGGTGAAGACGGAGAAGGGAAACCAGTAGAGACGCTCGGTGCCGTCGAATGCCCATTTGAGCTGCGTGGACGTCATGGAAATGGTCTTGCGGCCGGTGCTGGAGCCGCAGGTTGCAAAGTAAGACAGTTGTACGGCAAATGTGGTGCCGCGTGCGGCTCGGATGCGGAAGGAGATGCCGCCGTACTTGTTGTTAGTGTTCAGGCAGCCGAATTGGCTGTAGAAGTACGACTGTTGGTTCTTGGGGGTAAGCAGTACGCGGTGGTTACTGACCACGATGGAGGACATGGTGCCGTCATCGCTGGAGGCTTGATTCATGGCATTGTAGCCCAAGAAGGTCAGGCGGGATTGTGACTCCCAGTCATCGATCAGTAAGTTCGAGCAGGCAGTAGCTGTCGGACTGGCGGATGATCTGGTAGCCGTTGTGATAACGGAGCGGGTGGTGGAGGTTATTACGGAACGGGTGGAAGTGCCTGAGCTCGTTAGTGACGAACGTCAAAAAGGGGTAGGGAAGATATACGTGTAGTGACCGGGGCAGTTGTGGTGGTTGGAGCAGCCACAGCTCCGCAGATCAGCTTGATGTTGCCGACGGACCAGATGGAGTTGGTCTGAGAGAACTCGGACCAGACAAGCCCAACGATAGCATCATAGTTGGGATTGTTGTCAAAGCCCAAGAGTGGCAAGTCGATAGTCTGCTGGCTTCCCGTCAAGCCGCTGATGACATTGTAGGAGCTTGTGTAATTGCCTGTATCACTGGCGTTGCAACTCGCAGATGTCTGTAGCTCGAATGCAACAGACCCTCCAGCTGGTCCCTGAAGAGTGAACTGGATTCCGCCATAACCGATGGTGACGGCTTGTTGGCATAAGAAGGATTCGTAAAAGTACGATCCGCCGTCTTTGGGAATGAACTGAACCTTGCCCGCAGCGGCAGCGATAGAGATCATAGATCCATCGTCTGTTTGTGTTAGTTACAGTTTTTTTTTTTTTTTTTGCATGTGAGAGTGACTGACCTCCGTTGGGCCAATTCAGATTGTTCGTTCCCTCAACCCATTTGGAAAAGTCGTCGATGATGAGGTCGGTGCAGGCAGCGCTGACCGTGGTGACGGCCAACAGACCAGAAACCACGGTTGCAAGACGACGATCAAGCAACATGGCAGTCAATTCTCCGAAGACCGGTGCTAGATGGGGACACAGAAATCCAGTCTGGCGACACAGGCCATGATTGCGTGCAGTGAGTTATATGTGTTCTCGGATCTGATGGCCGAGAAGCATGAGGGTATGGGCCGGTCTTTTCCAGGGGTAATCAACCACGAGAATGCAAGTATAGATTAAACAAACATCAACCGACTGGGGCGCGTGTAACTCGAGTTGCCATGGCTTCCGTGACCGTGGTATGAGATATCGCTAAGAGAAGAATAACCATATGGGATAGTGATGAAGATTACGCAAGCCCGGGGCCAACGCCCGAGGTTGGGTAAATGGGAGGCCGGAGTGAAAGAAGGGATAAAATCCCACGATGCAGTGTGCCGACTTGGCCGTTGCCGCCTGCGGTTCGTGTGGCACTCCTGCCCATGGTTAACCAGGAACTGGCAAGCTCGTGTATGCTATGTAACAAGAGTAGATGAGCTGAAGAGCTTTCTGTCGTGCTGAGTTGTTTGCATCTGCAAGTCTCAACTTGAGACCTGGATGTTGTGATCCTTCCTGATACCGATAGCGTGGTGGAATCGGACATATTCGATCCGAAGCTCAAGCCACTCGGCCTAAGAAGCATATTGGACTCGGAGCGCGTTTTCTAGCTTCGGTCGGTCGGTGACGAGGCCCGTAAAAAAGGCTGGTGAGGGATGAGGTCCGATGCAAGGCCCGGTGAGCGGAAAGATACATGAGCACCCGAATGGAATGGCATTCGGGAACTGTGTGATGAGATCCGAGTTGAGATGTTTAGCCTCTAGAAACGTGAGGGTCTAGTATATCGGACGGGAAGAGGGTAGGATTCAATCCATATACTGCGCGGCCGAGAGCAGAAAGGAAGAGTGATGAGGCGAGAAGAGGGCATTTTCATCTATTAAAGTGGGGAACTTTTTCGGCAGTCATCTTCAAGGAGGTTGATGAGGTTGATAATGAGATGTTCTTGGCTTGCACATCCGATTCGCCAAGAAGCCGGGGTAGCATGAGTTAGCCAAGGCATCTTGGCTCATGAAGGAGGTCTCAAGGGTTTATGTCGAACTTAACAAGTTACCCTCTTAAGGATGCACAACGTATCGACGTTGGCAAAGTGATGAGTCCATGGTATCGAACGCCGTCCACTGTCTCCTATCACATAGCGGTTAACGTTACCTCTGGCCACTGACACCATAGCAAACCGGAACATTCAGCCGAGATGGCTAATGATGAACCGTCTGTGAGTGTCCGTCTCATTGTCGCCATTGGAATAATCCATTTCCTGGAATACGTTCCCAACGGCGTCACCGTATTCGCGCTCATGTTGGGGGCCGAAGCAAGACGCCGTGTTGGAAGACAGGAAGCAATCCGTAAGAGTAAATGGCATGTCAAATGATGGCGAGAGCATCTCAAAAAATTGAGCTTGCTCAGACGTTAACAGGTCAGTCGCGAGTGGGGCTGTCATTGTTTACATTGTTCAGGGGAAAGATGAAAGAGGAAAAGTCCAAGATGAGAACCTCTCGCTTGGGTGTCATCACAAGCCCCACGTGATAGCTTATTCTGGCATAAGAGGATAGGAAAGCAAAGAAGCACGGACCGCCGGACGTCAGATGGCGGAGGACGCGGAGCCCCGAAGATTAACGTCGCTTTCAGGGCCGCGGCGCCGATTGTTTCCACCTTCCATCTTCCGCCGTCAGCCGTCCACCCTCTGCCTCCGAACGCCGTGACCTCGTTTGCGCCGATACCGTGCTCCACGCCGGACACCGATACCACCCCGCTATCTGTCCACTAGCTTACAGCGACACTTGTCGTCACAGCATCTGCACCGTAACAGTCGCAAACATACCGTCACCAATAGTTACGACTCCCGCGTATCGATACAGCAAGTTACTCCACAGCTGATTCATTGCTTGCGCCGACCCCGACATATTCAGAGAACGCATTTCTTCATGCAGTCCGCCGACAATGCGCCCCCTAACGACCCCATCGCGTCGCTGCCCATGGCCAACCCCACCATGAAGCCCCTACCCTCCAAGCAACGGGGACAGCCGCTTGTCCTCGACTCCCGTCCTCATTCCCAGCCCGAAGCCCAACCGACCACGCCTATCCGCGAACGACGAACGAATCCCTCGGCTGCCTCCCTTTTCAGGTCAACACTTACACCACCGGGCTCCCGCTCCGGGTCACCAGCACCCATGGGGTCCCCAGCCCGCAGCCTGACCGGCTCCGTCTTCGGTAGCGGCGGCTTCAAGCAATCTCTCCTCGACACCGCGGCCGCCGAGAACCCGGGGGATCCTCTCAACCTGATCCTCAAGAGCTTCGTCCCGCACATCGCCATCCACGACTCGGAAGATGTCGAACATCTGGTCAAGGAGAAGGGCTTCAAAGGAGGACTGTTCGAGTTGCTCCGACCGTTCGGAGAGCGCGTTCAGGGGAGGGTTACCATTCGAGATAGCAACGGGGCATCGCGCACCTGGGATGATTTTTCGGTCCGATTTACAAAATTCGGGGAAGCTGTCGGGGATCCAGATACGCTACCAGACCCACGGTCACTAAGGGGACCTCCGCCGAACGGACAACCAGCGGGACAATACAATATGCCCAGGAAGAAGACGAGCTTGGTTCAACAGGTGGAACAAGTGGTTGAGAAGCATTTGGGGTTTGCAGAGGAGGCAAGCATGGGGACAGCAACACCTACGACGCCCACAAGGCAAGGTCTCGACACGGACGCTACATCACCATACTACGCCCTCTACCTCCGACGGCTACTATCCGGCATCCCTATGGCCTCCCACGAAACATTCTCTCACCCGGTCGCCTGCGTGATAGCTATCAGCTCGCGACATCCCGCCCCCATCGAAGCCCTCAGGCAACTCTACAGCGAAACTACACCGGCCGAGCAGCGAATACCACCATGGGTTGATGGCGACTTCTTGCGCTACTATGTGCTAGTACACGACGAAGAACGCAGCGACATCACCAAATCCATGCAGCTGTTCGACCAAATGAAACGCCACTTTGGCCTACACTGCCACCTACTTCGCATCCGCTCCTCCCAATCCGCCGAGACTGACGACGACAGCATCCCTCTCCCTCGCTCCGACTGGATGTCCGCCTCCGAAGAGCTCGCCGACATCGAGCGGTCCGAACAGCTCCAAGACTCCTTCGACGACGACCCCCACCTCTTCAACCGGTACATCTTCGAGTCCGACGCTACCGCCATCCGCACCTTTATCCGCGAAATGGTGATCCAATCGATAATTCCGACCATGGAGCGCAACGTGTCGCTATGGAACGACCAAGTCGCTTCCCGGCGTCGCGGTATCTCTGGGCGGTTTATGTCCTTGTCCAAACGCTTCACAGTCTTCGGCTCCTCTTCTTCTTCCTCCTCCCGCAACTCCACCAGCAGTTCATCCAACGGTTTCGACACCCTAGGTTACTACCGCCCCGACACACCCGAAGCCATCATGCGCCGGCTGGCCGACTTTGCGTTCATGCTGCGCGACTGGAAGCTGGCCATGTCGACTTACGACTTGCTGAGGACAGACTTCCAAAACGATAAAGCGTGGAAATACCACGCCTCTGCCAACGAGATGGCCGCTTTGTCTCTGCTCATAATGCCGCAGAATATGTCCTCTAAAAACAGAGTGGAAATCATCAACCCCATGGTCGAACAGGCTCTCTACTCTTACCACACGCGCTGCTCATCTCTTTACGGAGCCGTCCGGTCCACCCTCCTTTCTTTGGAGCTCCTTCGACTACGTGGCGGCACCGGGATAGATGAATCCGTCCGTTGGGGCACGCGCCTTCTCGAAATGCGACTTTTCGGTCCCATCGGCGACACCTTGCTCCGCGAGCGGTTAGCAGTCTGCTATGCCTCCAAGCGAGGCACCGGTTCCCAGCTCTGGGGAAGCAGGAGACGCAAGTCCGCAATGTGGAGCGTCCTTGCCGCCCAAGCGTGGGTAAGCATGGGCAAGTACTTGCAGGCGCAAAAGTGCTTGGCGGATGCTAGGAGAATGTACTCTCTGCTGCCAAGTGAGTGGGGCGTACAAGGTTTTAATGGGGCGAGCGAGTTTCTGGCGGGGTTAAACGAGGCAGTTAGAGAGGGGTTGAGGGTTACAAGGGAGTATGCCGAGGCGTTGGAGGCTGCGGGGGGACATTCTCAGGGCGGCAATAGGGAAGGAGAGGATGGAGAGGGGTTGGGGTTGGGATTGCAGTTCGACGAAAGCAGCCACCTCACGATCCGACCCAAGGCCGACGACCAGGCAGCTACCGGCACACAGGATAACAAGGCGCAGACGGAAGTGGACGTGGACGTGGACGTGGAGCAAGACGGGTTTAACGGACAGTTATCAACCGCTTCACAATTACCATCACAACCGCCGCAAATACCCACACCCACCGCGTCTTCGAAATCCCCGTCACCGGAAACAACACGAGGAGGTGACCAACAACCAGAAGGCTTCGAAGACGCTAT
The DNA here is from genome assembly GCA_009806085.1 of Neurospora cerealis. Classification (NCBI taxonomy): domain Eukaryota; kingdom Fungi; phylum Ascomycota; class Sordariomycetes; order Sordariales; family Sordariaceae; genus Neurospora; species Neurospora cerealis. Next base: position 199,620 of record RAOY01000036.1, on the reverse strand, counting down.
CCCCACCAGTGGGCCCAGTAGCGGGAATAGTCCAACCCGACCGCGAAAGGCAAGCATGGCCGTCCGAACATCCAGGGTGCTATCGGCTGCGGATCTGGAGCCAGCGCCGCTGCGCCCGTTGATGCCGGCGAGGCTGGCGAGCGCGAGCGGGAGGGATGAGAATAAGAGTAAAGAAGGGAAGGACGGTGGTTTTGGTTAACAGGACATGAGGCGAAGGAAGGATAGGTGTGAAAGTTAAAGTTTAGCGCGGTTCTTCTGTAGAGATGGGAGACGGGGCAATGGGCAAACGGGGAAACGGCGGGGAAGAAACAATAGACGGCAAGGCAGCAGCAGGCTTGTTTAGCAAAAGTATATGAATAGTAATGACGAATGGAATGGAATGGTGAATGGTTAGAGTAATGAATGGTATGGATGAACCACGGATATGAGTCCGTCGCTTGTTGCCTTGTCCGGCTGGTATCAGTATCTCGATTCTCACACAGCAGCCCCGTGAATAAGCTCATGTACTCATCCAATTCTCTGGGTATCTTCCTCACTCTCACACCCCCTCCCCTTCTAAAACGAATGGATCTTATTCGCAAACCCAATCCACTCCTCCACCCCTCTCACATACGCATCTCCCCCCGCATCAGCCAAACTCTCATGTCCCCAGACAATCACCTCTTCAAACTCCGCCTGGATCTCCATCCCTCCTCCCACCTCTGGCTCCTGTCCACTCCCACTGTCCTCTGCTTCCAGATCGACGACTTCTGGCTCGTTGTCGTTATCCATGACGAAGGACATTTCATGGGCTAGCCTTGGTTTTTGGGTTTGTTGCTCCTGTTTAGGGACCTTTGAAGCAACAACACCCTTATACCCCTCCGGAAGAGGCAGAGATTTGCCGTGCAACTTGCGGCCGCGGAAGTAGGCGACTTTTAGTTTTGTTAGGCCATCTGTGACTTTGCGTTGCGTTAGCATGGAGCCAGGCGTTGAAAGGGAGAAAGGAAGGAAGGGGGATCAAACCTTCTCCATGACGAGGATTCCAAAATGAGTCGGTAGGTTCTACGGACCCGGAGTGGTGGATGCGGCAGGGGAGGAGGTTGGGTGTTGTTTTTGGTGGGGTGTTGGAAGGTTGTTGGAAGGCGAGGATTTGCGGCTGGGACATTTCGCCTGGCTGTTTTGTTTTGTACACTACTGCTGAGATGGGTTGTTGAACGTTCCGGGCGGGGGGGTTCTTAAGGTGATTTGAGTTGAGTGAATGGTGATGATGGTGATGATAAAGTCGAGTGTGAGTGAGACGCGAATGTTTTAAGTGAAAGACGCGAAGATGCGTGACAAGCAGGGAACGCACGGATCACTTGGTCAATTGCTTGCGTTCAGTGACAGGGAGATACTAGATGCAGAACCTACAGCGCTGCAGCCACTGAATTCTGCAAGCAATCGAAGTGGTCGTAAAAAATAAACCGAACATGGTACGGCTCGCTTTGGCTAGGAAAGGCCGTTATAAAACTGCAATAGGGGTTACAATAACTTGAAAATACATCTGCTAGAGTCGCTTAGGGATTTTTTTTTTTTTTTTTCATTTAGGAGCTGCCTAGAGATTAGGTTCAAATGTATAATAACGACGCTTGAATGCGTACACTGTCCTTCTTTCTAGTTCTTTCTTCCCTTCCACAATTAAATAACAGAAAATCAACCACCCTTTCTATCGCCTTTCTTCTCTTTACTATATAATCACTATAGCTTGCCGATGGCCTCATCATAAGCTTCTATGATGGGCTTATAGAGTTGGTCCAAGTTTCCTTCAGGGGTTCCTAAGAATATTCTTCCCTCTTCATTAAAGGTACCAAAAAGAATCTTCTTGATACTGAAACAGAGCGGTTTAACAGGGTCTAACGACTTTGGGAATTGACTCAGAATATCTTCAAGCATATTTATGAACGACATGTCAGCCTTTTTATTCCAAGCAATTTCCTTTAAACCGCGATCCTTCCATCGTTGAAGAAAGCTCTGCTCGGGTGCTTGCTCGTCCTCGCCGGAAAATCCGTTATGCTATGATTGGCGCGCACACATCCAAAGCAGGACGTAGAAGAACGATTCGAGGTCGTGACGGTATGTATGGTCGATGTTGCGTATTACTTCAATCGCCATAAACGGGACTGTGCCAGTTATTTGTTGTCGCGCTCCATGTCCGCTCGGGCCCGGGCCGTCATCTCGAACCTTGGCTGCCATGTTAAGGTCGATTAGTATGCCCTTGAAGCTATTTGCAATTTTGGGGTCTGTGATGATGATGTTATTTGGAGAGATATCGCGGTGGAGAATATCGCCAGTAACATAGAGAGATCGGTGCGCCTTGATCGCATCTCGCATCGATTTTAGCAATTGCTTGGTCGTGCTAAACCTGCTGATGACGTGCCCGGCTGGTGAGATGACGAGGCAGGTATAGATTTTCTCTTCCTACGGGTCCTTGCTAGGGCGTAGATAGGGTCCGCTTGGTCTTGTTTGTCAACGGCGGCGGCTGGATGCTCGGCTTGGTCTTGCTTGTCGACGACGGCAGCGGGATGCTCCATGTCGGCTTTTGAAGTAGCCTTCGGCTATCGAATCGCTGCTTCTTATTAGATCCGGATACGGTGTTGGTAGTGGCGTCGGACGGCGCCTTGCGCTTGTATCCTGATATATTAGTGCTTGTTGTAGTCGATAGAAGGTCGTCAAAGTAACTATTCTCCTCCTCGTTCCAGAACTAGTAAGCTGTTAGAAACTATAGTTCCTTCCGAATTTCTATAATAATAGTAATTTAATAATACCTACTATTCCAACCACCTTTTTAATACTTATTTACTTTACTAGTATTAAATACTCTACCTCTAGCGTTTATTTACTTAATAGAAGTACTTAAGCAAATTTACCGACGGTATCGTTTTTACTTTTATAATAGGTAGTTTCGCAATATATAATAGCCTTCAGCCTATATATAGCCTTATTTAGCCTAATTCTTATTTTCTTACTATATGTATTATTTAATTTAATATAGCGTTATTAGCCTTCTCGCTCAATAAAAGTATCTAAGCTTATTATATTAGTATTTATTATAATATACTTAACTAAAGCACGCGCAAATATATTTAGTTTATTATAAATATTAAAAGGGCTTAAATTATACGCCCGAACCCAATCGAAGATCCAAAGCTCTATTTTAAAAGCGTAGAGGGAAAAAGTATAAACGAATCGACAGGTTAGCTAATTAGGAAAAACACTTCGTATATAGCGAACGAATTATAAGAAATCCTATTTAAACCTATTTAAATATATAATTTCTTATATTCTCTAACAATAAGAACGTACTTATACTTAAAGTAATAATTACTACCGTAATTAGCATTTGTATAAAAATATTCAGTTAGCTTTTCTATTCTCCAAGCCGGTTAGTAAATGCAGTAGTATAGAATTTATATAGCGCGTCGGCTAGGAAGCGCTCTTCTAGAGAGTAAAGCTAATCCCAGACAGGTTTTTTATTAGAAGTAGCCGGGTAGCCCATCTATTCCGCTCCATTATACTCTATTATAAGCTTCTCTAACATCGCTTTCTACTCGTCGCGCCAGCTCTTAAGGTTAAAGAACTTATTTATAAAACCTCTTACGTTGCGGAAAGTACAGTCTTTAATCCCCATAAGCAATTCCCTTTCTATATTCTCGCGCATTATACTATCGTCGAACTAACTCGAACTGGTTTCGATAGGCGTTCCTTTAAACGTAGGTGGGATAGTAGCGCGGGTGCGGGGAGTCAAAGTGTCGACGAGGCTAAAGACGGCAGCCCAAATAGCATTGTCGTAGGAGTTGTCGTTGGTATTGTCGTTAACGACAACTCGGACGAGAGGGCGAAATGGGTCGAGATTTGCTATCTTCCCATCTGGAATATCCCGTCGTAAGGTAAATAGTCTGCCTTCCACTTCGTCGGCCAAGGGAAATTTACGTGCTGCGAGAGAATCGACAAGCGCCAGTAAAAGGACTGCGATATATTCTCGATACGTCTCGTCAGCTTCGTTAGAGTCGCGCAATTTATCTCGAACGCTATTAAGAGTACGACCCAGCGAATGTTCTACAATGATCTTCTTCTATTGCTCTAAAAGGGGCCAGGAATTTCTAATATGGGCTCCGGATCCTACGTTGCTTGGGGAGTTGGGAGGGGAGCTGTACGATAGGAAGCCATAGTTAGTTTGGTGTTTATTGTACAATCCAGCCCTGCTTTGTTTGTCAGTGTAGTACATAAGAGCTAAAGCTTTACTGGATATAGGAAAGCGTTCGGCTTTCTATCGGGTAAACGCCGTAAAACTGATATCGTCCAGTCTTATAGGCTATGAGGGAAACGGAGAGAGGCATAATGGGACACCCATAAGAGGCTTCTGTCGCGTCCTAAGCCCTTGCCATTGTCCCATGTCGCTTCAAACGGAGGACAGTTCCTCTCTTCAAAGGCCAATAAGAGTTCCAAAACTCCCCTCTTCAACCCATGTGTTGATGATGATGTGACTCGAGATCTGGAATGCATCTCACCTTGGGACCGGTCGGGTTTTTGATGTTGACAACCCCGCGATGTGAATCTTGATGGCGGTGAGTCTGAACACGTCGCTAGACTTGACGCTTGCTTTTTTGATGAGAGACTGCATCGCGATTCGATAGTCTGGTGTTGTTGGTTGAATGGTGATCTTGGCCGAGTCTGTTAAAGCGACTGTGTCCTATATTTAAACCGACTGTGTACCTAACGTACTATAAGCCGCCTACTGCGGAGGGGGTTAGGTGAGGGTCAGGGCAGTTAGTATTAGGGTTAGCGGTTTAGGTCAGTTAGGGTTAGATCCGGGGCGCAGATGCCGGCGAGAGGCTCCAGCGTGTGAATGGTGATTTGGCGTTGAGAAAGACGTGGTTTTGAGCTCTGGATGTCGTGGTGTTGAATGATGATTCTGGTTATGACTTTGGTGGTGATAGTGAGCGCGAGAACATGTACCGCTGACGCTAAGCTTAGCAGTTCAGCATGGTGGGCCGCGCCAAGTCCGATGGATTTGGGTGGTCAGGAACAGTCCTTTAAAAATGGGACACAGTCGTTTTAACGGGTTCGATCTTGGCCATTTCAGGGGACGTGCGGTTAACCTTAACCCCGGATATGGTCCGCGTTTGGGATCGTCGGCGACGAGAACTGGAGGGAGACACTCAATAAATACATGATCAAGACCCGTCGCGTTGATTCGCGCTGCTGGATGAGCGTAATAAAAAAGGCAGACAGATTAATATAAAGTCATTGTCGTCACACTACGTGGTCAGAAAACAGCCATGTACAAGGAGGCAAAGACCGACACAAGTCCACAACCCCAACCAAGTTACCAACCCACGACAGATCACCACAGCCTTCGTTCAGTTTTCTTCCCCACGATACCACCCCTCAGGCAATCTTCGCAGTGAAAAAATAAAGAGTTAAGTCAATCAGAGCTTGACTTGAGCTCAAATAAGCCACCAAAAATTATGGCCGGACCCCCGCCGAAGCAGAGATACATGACAACAGACAGCTCTCGCATGTGCACTGCACTGTTCATTGAGCTGCCGCCGCCATACTACGCAGAGATCTTGAGCTCCCGCGCAGTCAGCCAAATGAAATTGGGGGAAAAAAAGAAGAAGAGGAATGGAAAAGTGAGAGGGGAGAGGGGGGGTTATATACCTCTAGACTTTGGGCTGGCTGGGGATGCTGGGGCGGACTGGGGACGGGCAATGGGAATGGGTTGGTGACGAGAAGGAGGAGTTGGGAAGGAGCAGAGAGATGAGTTGCGGTTGTCGTGAGGGAAGATGTGATAGCGGGTTATTACGTCTCTTGAGAGAAATTTTGGCAAGTGGTCGGATGTCATGAAGAGAGACCGGGAAGTCTCGGTGCGCTGGAGACTCGGGTTGATGAGGTGCAGTCGAGTGGTTGTTTCTCGTTTCCTCGCCAAGTGGCACTTTGACGGCAAGCTCGACATGTCCTTCGACTCACTTCCAGTTTCTTCTGAGAAATTGAGTAGAAAGCACTCAGGCAAAACGGAAAGGAACTGAAGCATGCCCGCTGATGCTTTGGGAAGGACGAGACGGTGGTTACCAGACTCGGAGTGTTTGATCCGGGTTCGCCAGCCAAGTCTGAATCGGCCAGACCTCGGCGGGCCGCGCTTCGACACGCAGGACACTCCTCAAAAGGACGAGGAAGGGAGCACCAACACAAGATGTGGAGGGTATGGTGAGGACTCAAGCAAGAGCCCTGTATGGTATATTGTCGGAAAAAGTCAGCGAGCGGCCGTGATCAGTGTTGCAAATCTCACTATGATCTACTGTGCCTTACGATCTTTCCTGGCAGTCTGAATCCTTCGGTTCCAGGCGCATCACATACAGAACAAAATCTACCACGGAGGTTCCAAGTACGTTCTGTCAGTAATGCCTTTTCGGGTTTCGTGTGAGGCGGCGCGTGATTGGTATCGTCAGGTACCTGCCGCATCTGAGAGAGGTCGTTCTTGCGGTTTCAAGTTGCTCACGAATTCACCCCTCGGCCACAAAAAGGGCTTGCCGCAATCGCACCTGCACCGACCGAAGTGGAAGCCACGCGGTCTCCCCAGTCCATACAATTACCTTTCAAACGTACCTTCCTTATCCGCACAAGAAAATTTTCTCAAAGAAATAAGCTCAAGTCTAGACCTTGGTTGGAGGTCCTCACCGCCGACTCGGAGACAGGTCAGCAAGACTCCCGTGGGGCGAGAGATTACCGATTGCATCTGTGCCAGGCGCTACAAATATTGGATATTTCAACAGCACTTTTCAACACTTCACTTGACCATTTCCCACCCTAGAGTACAGCCTTGTTCATGCTCCTACACTCGTGATTCTCGTCTGCGGCCTCCTCTTTGCGGGCCGACTCAGCTCCTCCTATTGCCGTTGGCCGCGCTCTATTGTTGACCTGCCAACTGGACCTGACACTCTTTCGTCGCAACTCTTTCAAACCTAGACCGCCCCCTTTTCTGCTCAATAACCTGCGCAAATTCACGCGTCAAACACAATAGCGCGTCTGCTATTCACTCGGCCTTGAAGCCTTCGATCTGGCCAAGACCTCAACCTTTTCTGGTGACCCAGATCAGCTCCCGACGCTTCTTCCTCGATACAAATATCTGCCAACCCCCGACCTCATGGTTCCCCAAAAACAGGATCCCGAAGAGTAGGCACTTCTCATTAACTTTCTCCCCTTCTTGCACTAGCGACCACTGGCCCTCTTCCAGATATGAGTGGAACCAACCTTTCGCAGTCCACAAGCGCATCTATCGTCAATTAAATCACGGAAAAGGAGAAAGTCTCATGGATCACTTCGCAAGGGTCCTGGAGTCCAGAGGGATGCACGCTAAACAACATCTTGCGAACATTCCCGAATCCCTCACGGGGATAATCTACCGCGGCACTTCGCACCTGCGCCACAAGCTAGGTAGCCTGACATGGGGTCCCGCCGTCCAGTTCGCCAAGGCCATGGCCCAAACCACGTTCGCTTCCCTCGAAGTTGGCACATTTCTTCTCGTTGACCAAGTGTCCGCGGAGATTCATGTGCACGGCGACACACTCGGCGCTGGGCCTGGCGAGCTCGGCAACCTTGTCCTCTGCCGCCGCCACACTGCCGACGAGCGCAAGGCCACCGATCTCCCTCGTGTGGAATTGGTTGTGAAGGACGACGGGTTCTGGTTGCGACTGCTTCTGTTCACCGACATGGGTTTTGCAGAGTCGTACATGCTCGACGAGTTCGAGTGTGATGATCTGACGTCCTTCTTCCAGATGTTCATCTTAAACCGTGAACAGCTGAACAACGGCACGACTTGGGTCTCTGGATTATTTTCCAACGTCGCCGGCCTCGCTCGCTTGGCAAATACCATGGAGAACGCTCGTCTGAACATCATAAGGCATTACGACATCAGCAACGACATGTTTGCTGCTTTTCTGTCGCCAGATATGATGTATTCGTGCCCAATTTGGAAGCACTCGACCAACAGTCGCACCAAGCAAGAGGAGAGTCTGGAGGACGCTCAGATGAGAAAGATCGACTATTTCATTGAAGCAGCCAAGATCAAGCCCACCGACCATGTCCTGGAAATTGGAACCGGCTGGGGCACCATGGCCATTGAAGCCGTGCGCAAGACAGGCTGCCGCGTCACGACTATAACCTTATCACGGGAGCAAAAGACCTTCGCTGAGAAGAGGATCAGGGCAGCGGGTTTTTCGGACGAGATTGCAGTGTGTCTGTTGGACTACAGAATGCTGCCTGACCCGGAGGTTCCCTACGACAAGATCATATCTTGCGAAATGATCGAGGCCGTGGGCGAAAAGTTTCTGGCCACGTTTTTCTCGCGCATTGACAAGCTGCTGAAGAAAGACGGAGGGATTGCCGTGTTCCAGTGCATCACCATGCCGGAGGGACGACACAAAGGCTATTCGAAGCGTGAAGAGTAAGTCGTCGGTATCGTGTAGGGTGTATCGTCAGCTAACGTCTGTAGCTTCATTAACCACTACATCTTCCCTGGAGGATACCTCCCATCCGTCACGCAGTTGATCAACCACATCACGACCGAGTCCAACGGAACGCTCATTGTCGAAAAGATCAAGAACATCGGCCCACATTATGTCAAGGCGCTGAGGCTGTGGAGGGAGGCCTTTATGAACAAGTTTGACAGCGTGATCGTGCCGGCTTTGATGGAGGAGCATCCTAGCATGACGGAGAAGGACGTTGAAGTGTTTCAGCGGAAGTGGGAGGTGAGTTGTTCTTCCGCGCGGTTATTGGAGCTGACGAAGCTGACATATGCCCAGTACTACTTCTCGTATAGTGAGGCCGGTTTCCTGACCAAGACGTTGGGAGATGTGATTATCACAGTTGGCAGGGAGGGTGCGCTTGAGCTGATGGAGGGTATTCCGTTGTGATCGTTCCTGAGGATCGTGGTGCTGATGATCTCGCCCACATGTTCACGTACGGCGAAGCAATATGGTTATCGTGACCAGTAGGGAAAGAACGGGATGTTGGGGGATCGTTAGAGATAGGTATCAGGGTGGTTTCGGGTAGCGACTGCATATAGACCATGGCATGGCATCTTGTGAGCTTTCAGGCGTCTCTTCTCCCTTTGTTGGTTCCACTCGGATTGTACGCGAACCAAGAAAACGGGGATCGACGTTAAGCACAAGCTGGATTTGGATTTCTGCCGTTTGATCAGTTGCTGATGAGAAAAGCTGAAGAAAGCATGAACGGGAATACCTACACAAGAAAATCTGGGGATGCAAACATGATGTCCAGGTAAAGGCAGATAGAGACCTTGGAACCAACAGACCTAATAGACTCCTCTCGCTCGTATTTTCTCTCCTTCCATCTCCTCCACCAATTATTTTTGCTAACTCTCCCTCTTACCTGATCCACCTCTTCATTTCTTGCCCTTCTTCTTTCCTCCTCCACCACCACCACCTTTCCCACCTTTCTTCCCCTGCCCCTCCTCATACCGATTACTATTCTCCATATCAAACCCATGCTTCTCCTTCCTAAACAACAACATAGCCACCCTAGCATCCTCCACACTACTATGCTGTCCCGTCTGAATTTCCACCCGCAACACCTCCCTCGCCAACACCCGCAAACTCGGCTTCGGCCCATGTCCATACTTTCTAAACGCGCTATACTTGGCCGTATCCCGTACATCCCGATGCGGATGCTCCAGTCCCAAAACCTCCAAATCATGCTTCACGTCATGACCAACTAGTATCCGTCCCCTTAAAAGGGCGGCAACAGTAGCCTGCACGGAAGCAAACGGCCTGGCAAACGCCATGTGGCGCTTGGAGATCCCCGAAACGTGTGTCCGCCAGTCGGTGACGAAGGCGGTGGGGCGAACGTACGAGTCGTAGATTTGGTGCCCGTTGAAGTCGACGATGGAGCACCGGGCCAAGACGGAGACGAGGCCGGAGGGGCCGGTGCCGACCATTTCGCAGTCTATGGATAGGTATTTGCCTAGTGTGTTTTGTTTGGTTGCTTGGAGGATTAGGGCGAGGTCGGTGATGGTTGTGGCGCTGGTGGTTGTGGTGCCGTTGGGGAGGGCGAGGGTGAGGTCGGAGGGGAGGTCGGCAGGCAAGGGGAGGCCGTTGCTGCTGGTGGAGGTGGGGGTTTGGTTGGGGAGCGTGAGGCCTGCGTTGGGGACGGCGGGGGGGAGTGTGGAGAGTAAAGGGATGTGGGTGGAAGAGGAACGGAGACCGAGGTTGTACGCTTCGGCGATGGATTCAGATGATATGCCTTCTTCGTCGGCCCAGAGGTGGAGGGAGGGGAGGTTCGTGTGGGGGGAGTCGGAGGTTATGGGCTGGGAGTGGGTGGCTCCCATTTTCCCTGGTTTCCCTTCTGAAGTGCTGGTAGTTGTTGGTTTGGGTGTGAGGGTCTTGCGTGGTTGTTGGGACCGTGTCTTCTGCTTCTTTGACGCGGCGTTGAATTGTTCAGTCTCGGCCCTCTCCTCGGCTTTGCGCTTCAGGGTTTCGGAGGAGATGGACTTTTTGGAAGTTGCTTGTTTGAAGAGAGCAGCTTGGCTAATGGTGGTTTTTGACTTGGTTGAGGAGGTTGATGGGGCCTTGAGCTTTTCTTGCAACTTCTTCCAGTTTGATGAGAGTTCCGGGGCCATGGTTGACAGGAGGGCCTGCCTTGGCGGGTTGGTGGTGAAAGTCTCGAGAGTGAGGAATGAGGATGAGAATTGGGGACAAGTGAGGGTGTCACTGCCGATGAGGGGTCGCTTGTGGTACGTCCGATTGGGGATGCTGGGAATTGGCGGTCGAGGTTATCTGTTGAAGTCCAATTGGCACTGATTTCCTTTTTGAGTAAAAGTAAACAGTAGGGAAAGATAGGATTTCCAGGTGGTGATAACTTTTGTATGAATGTGAAAGTGGATGTTGGAGCTGGACCCACTTGGTGTTCTTGAAAATTCAACTGGGGAAAATCGGTTCCTGGCATTGACAGGGTAGGCAAGGCATGCAGCGAGGGGTCTGTGTCCCATTCCCCGCTGAAACGACGGCCCAAGCACGTGGGCTCGCCACTGAAGGACCCCTCCAAAGGTTTCGGGAAGCGTCCACTGAAGAGTCGCTGAACACCACCAAAACACGTCAAGACCGTCATCGCGCGTCGCCCGTTAAATTGATCGGGATTCAATTGCCCACAGTCAACAACCATCGGTTCACGTCGCAAAACATCGCAGTTCATCGATCGAATCACATACAATTGAATTAAACAAAGCCGCCATCATGAGTCCCCCAGGTGGCGATGCCACTGTCGGCTCCGACGAGAAGCGACAGAAGGGCAAGGCGACGCCTGATACCATCAAGTATGTTCCCGTCACTGTCCACGGCACCCCCATCGTCGAGAACCAGCTACTAACACCCCAAACAGAATGGGATGCATTGCCATGGTAATGAAAGAAGGCCAATTACGACGAGCAGAGATCCTCAGTATCAAAGACACCAAATCCGGCCGTCAATTCTACTGCAACTTTGACAACTTCAACAAGCGTCTCGACGAATGGGTGCCGGCCGCTAGAATCGATTTTGAGCAGGACGTCGAGTGGCCCAACCCGGACAAGGACAAGCAGAAGGACGCCAAGACCAAGAAAAACAACTCTACGGTATCTAAGAAGCAACCGTCCAAGAAGAACAACCAGAAGAAGGCCAGCAAGAGGGAGCAGTCAGTCGCATCGGACGGGCAGACACCACACCCATGGACCGAGTTCGTCGAAGGACAACCAGGAAAGAATAACAGGCAACGGGGGCAGACGGAAGATGGAACGGATGCTAATGCCAGTTTGGAGGTCGGCGGTGATAAGGGAGTCAAGAGGAAGGCGGATGAGATCGATATCGATGAGGACGAGATTCCAGCCGACGCCGCTAAGAAACAACGTCAGCCGTCTTTTTCTAGGGAACAAGAGATTGAGAAGTTGCGAACATCCGGCTCCATGACACAGAACCCTACGGAGATCTCGCGTATCCGAAATATCTCCAAAGTGGAATTCGGCCGCTACGTCCTCTTCCCGTGGTACTTCTCGCCCTACCCGCAGATCTTTGACCAAGAAGACTGCATCTACATCTGCGAGTTCTGTCTCTCCTACTACGGCGAGCTCAAGTCCTTTGTGCGTCACCGACAAAAGTGCACTTTACACCACCCGCCCGGAAACGAAATCTATCGAGACGACTACGTCTCCTTCTTCGAGATCGACGGGCGTCGACAACGCACCTGGTGTCGCAACCTCTGTCTGCTGTCCAAAATGTTCCTCGACCACAAAACCCTCTACTACGACGTCGACCCGTTCTTGTTTTACGTCATGACCACCCGCGACGACAGGGGGTGCCACATCATCGGCTACTTCTCCAAAGAAAAAGAGTCAACAGACGGCTACAACGTCGCCTGTATCTTGACCCTCCCGCAATACCAACGCAAGGGATACGGTCGCCTGCTCATCCAATTCTCCTACGAACTATCCAAAATCGAAGGAAAACTCGGCTCGCCGGAAAAGCCCCTATCCGATCTGGGTCTGCTTTCCTACAGACAGTACTGGTCAGAGAACATCATCGACATCCTGCTCGGGTACAACGAGCGAAAGGAACCTTGCACGATTGAGAATATCGCTGTTGCCCTGGCCATGACGACGCAGGATGTGGAGCATACCCTGCAAGCGCTCAAGATGCAGGTGTATCATAAGGGCGAACACAAGATTGTGGTTCCAGAAAAGCTGATCAAGCAGAGGGAGAAGAGCAAGGCGAAGCAGAAGAGGTTGATTGATCCGGAGAGGATCCAGTGGAAGCCACCGGTTTTCACGGCGCTTAATCGGACGTGGGGATGGTAGTTGTTGTCTGGCTGTCGGATGTCTGGGTTATTTTCGTTGTAAAGTTATGAGAACAAAATTGCATGGGTAGCGAGCGGGTTGATTATGATGATTAGTACGGACGGCGTTGGTGTTTGTTTTGGATGGCACTTGGGAAAAGTGGCTTACAGGGAGGGGTAAAAAGGTCCATGATATGTATCATCATAACGGCCAAACACCAGAATGGGTTGTTATTTCTTCACAAGTGATTGGGGATATAGTCGCCAGGGTAGAGAAGCAGAGCACAATCATAATCTCTACTCATGATCAGCTAAAAAGCCTGTTTGATATAGCACAAAATCTTGATCAAAGTCTGCTGTCTGGTCAAGTCCGCAGACTCTGCTGTCCTATATCTGTGTTTGTACCTTAGGATGCGTACATAGCATCTGTTCAGAGATCGATCTTGCCGAATAGCCTAGAGCGTTGAAATAGGAAATCAAGGATATTGACCTCAATTGTACATGGCAGTATCATGAACTCTCACGATTAAGACATGGCATTTGGATCTTCCTCCCGGCGTAAACGACCACGCTAATACCTGAGCCATAACCTGCATATTCATAACACATTCATATTCGTAGACAATTCCCAAGCAACGCTATCCCAATTCAACCTAACAAACTATCAAACCCACAGTCCCTCACTCACTTACTTAAACGCCTTCAACCCCTCCCCACCAACCTTCTTCACCTCCCCTCCCTCCTTCGCCTCCTCCACCATCTTCTTCAGCACTCTCCCCAACCGCTCAACACCCTCCACCAAATCCTCCTCCTCCTCCCAACTAAAGCACACCCTCAAGTGTCTCGGGAACCTAATCCCCACCTTCCCTTCCGCTCCCTCCCCACTAACCTCCGCGTTCTCCCCCGGACTAACCACCAACCTTTCCTCCTCCAGCGCCCGTTCCGCCACCTCCTTGGCCGTAAACGGTACCGTCTCAGGTAGTTCCAACCACAAAAAGTACCCCCCAAACAGCGCCGGCTGGTCTGACCTGCTGCGCTTCTCAGCTCCCGTGCGACTGTCCTCGAGGACTTTAACCCCCAACGGCCCCACCAACTCCTTCTTTACCGTCTTCAACATCAACGCGTGCCGCTTCTGTAGGCCGGGCCTTACCACCTCGGTAAGATGCTTCTCCAGCGCTCCGGAGCTGATGATTTCGTGAACAAGCGCAGCGCAGTACTGCGACGGTGCACCGCCCGATCTGGTGCTCCCCGTCTGGGCTAGGCCGTAAGCGAAAGCGGGCGTGGAATGCGTCCACCCCGTTCTTAAGCCGGGACTCAGCAACTTGGAAAAGGAGCCGTTGGAGACGGCGTGGCCGAAGTGGCAGTCTTGGATGGTGTGGTCTGGGTGCAGGGACTGCATGTCTTGTTGGTCATGGTCATCTGCCAATGCCATGTCGTTGTGGTGCTGGCCGCCGTTTCCAACACCGTTGGGTGTGGTGGTGTCGTTCGCGGTTGCAGGACCGTTGGGGGAACCGGTACTCCCCTTAGGAGAGCGAGCGCGGGTGTAATGAGCGGAGAGAGCGAGGTCGTGGGAGGAAGGGCCGAGGGAGATGTCGATGTCGGAGAGGCGGGGGAGGGGGGTGATTAGGGGGAGGGTCTTGGAGGATTGGGAAGGGGAGGAGAGGACGGGCCATTGTAGGAAGTCGTAGATGTCGTCGGAGATGATGAGGGCGTCGTATTTGCGAGCGAGCTGGACGAGGGCGTGCCGCCGGGAGAGGGAGGTGGTGATGCCGGAGGGGTTGGCCGAGGTGGCGACGAGGTAGATGATGTGTTTGTAGCATTTGCGGTGGGGGCCGGGGGTTTTGTAGACCTGTAAGTTGTTAGTCGCAATTCCAAATGGGGGTATAAAGGGTGGTAATGAGGGGAGCAGGAGTGGGAGTAGGGATTCGGACTGAGAGTGAGAGTTTGGGGGGTTAGGAGCAAGGTAGAACAATCGAGTAAAGAAAGGGAATCCAAGAAGACGTTTTCTCGTCTCCTTTCCCGGATCTCCTTCCCATTTACTCCAAGTCTTCCCTGTGCTTCTCAACCACTTCCGCCCCCAATTCCTCATCTCTATCACCCCTTTCATCTCCGTTTCCATCGCCCTCACCCCCCTTCACCACCACAAACCCAACAAAACAAACTTACCGGCTTCTCCGGCCACTCCTTACTCCCCCCCTCCACCTCCAAAATCCCCCTCTCAAGCTCCTCCAAATCCAACCCCTCCTCATCCTCCCTCACGCCCTTCAACTTGTCATTCCCCACCGCAAACCCCGCATCCTCAAAAATCGGCAGCGCCAAAAAATAGCACGGACTAACCGCCCACACGGCCCTGGTATACGCCGGATCCGTGAACCCCTGCAGAATATTCGCCAGATTCTGGCTCGCCCCGCCCGTAACGCAAATCTGTTCGGCCGTCGTCAATGTGGGAAAGCCATGAGGCGGGTAGGTCTCGTTGGCGTGGTAGTTTTGCGTCAACCAGGCGGTGAGGGAGTGCCGGAGGGGCTGGTAGCCTGGGTCGGGACCGTATTGGAGGGCGGGGACGTTGAAGTTGAATTTGGATTGGGTTTCGTCCGGCGGAGGAGAGGTGAGGAGGGAGTTAGTGGCGGAGAGAAGGTTGGAGGGGGGCAGCAGGTGGGGGGAGGGCCAGCCGCGGAGGAGATTGATTTGTTTCTTTTCTCCGGGTTCGGAGAGAGGGGTTGGGACGTCGGGGTCGTAGAGGGCGGGGGGTGTTGAGGTGGTGGTGGGGGAGGAGGAGGACATGTTGGCGATGGTTGTTGTTGATGTGTTGATGTTGACTTGGAGTGATGAAGTCGTTGGAATGTTGAGTTGTTGGTGAGATGAGTTGAATCTGGGTAAGGTTGGTGGTGGTTTCGGGACCATAGCTTTGCTGACAAGGCGGGTGAATCTCAAATGCGGCATTCCGTTTATATCAACCCATCTGTCCGTCGTGATCGCCGTCGTGATCGCCGTCGTAGATGATGTCGTTTTGCGGAGAATCTTGGTTGTCAACTGTGGGGCCGGCCGGCCGGAGGTGTGGGGCTGGACGGGGGTTGACGGAACACAAGCAATGGGATGACGTCTGGGGGTCTCACTACCGAATGCGGCCCGGGAGAGACCCACTCGGATCTCCGATGGTGTGCATCCGACTAGCCGACATAAACATATCACAGGATTCAGATCTGCAAAAGCGGTCTGTAATATCGCGGAAGAGTCAAATAGGTTTGGAATCGTCCAAACTCATGTCTGATGAATTGGTTGGGTGGCGATTGACGCCTAGAGCAGCCATGCTTCAAACAGTAAAGTCGGTGAGCTTAAGCCAAACTTTGACCAAGATCTGGTGCAATATCAAACAGGCTCTTAGCCAATCTTAAATACGTTTAAGTGAGGCAGTAGATTTGATAGTTTGTCAGTAGATTTAATCGCCATAACCTCTCTCTAATTTTTGAATAACTAAAAGGCAACGGATTCATTTTTTACAGATGCAAGCCAGGGCTCAGCAGTTATCGTACGCTACGAAGAAACTCCAAATGCCATGGTATGTCTTGGTCGTAATGGTTCGCCCGTGACACTGCCAGTCTGATGCCTAGGTACAGACCGGGAACGAACAATGAGATTGAGAATCTACTTGGACAAATTCGAACTGAATGTACTAACTAGTAGAAGTAGCAGTTATGCGCTTGCATAACCTGCTTGTCGAAGCCACTCCATGTCAACAAGAAGACCAAGAACACTTTTTCTTGAACTTAACAATAGAGATAGGCTGGTTTATAGAAGCCGTGAAAGCAAAAACCATAAAAGCAACAACCGCCGGTCCCCGCATCTTGTATTCGATACAGTTCCTTAGCGGGCAAAAAGGGAGCAATGAGAGCAACATTAACCTTTTTCTTCGATAAGAGCCCCTTACAACCGTGGGTCCATAATATCCCCCAGAACGCCTACGAAAAGTTGAACGGCCATGAGGAACGGACCAAATATATCAGATTGCCTGCTTTCATTTTACTTCGCACACGCGATTTGCATACATGTATGCACTAAGCTAGCTCCATGTGGACCTAGTTCCCCATCAACGCACGCAAAAAGATGAAAGATTTCTCTTTCCCCGTCTCTGCGTTCGGTTCGTTCTCAAACAAAAATCCTGTGTGAATTGTGAAACCGATTTCATCGTAGGTTTGTTTTTCGTTCCCTTCGTATCGTGTGATTGTATTAACTCTTGCGCTTCTCGCCGCTCTCCCTTATGGTTGGTAGGTAGTGAAGTGGTGGAAGCCGCTTTTGGAGCTCGTTCGCTGACTGCAGTGAAGCGTAGATACTGAGCTTCCCTTCTCCTCTTTCATCTTGCTATCCTCTATGCCTCTCCGTGTTACTGTCACCCTGTTTAGCTGTTGTAGCTCCTTTCACCTGCGTTCAAGCCGTGCTGGCTTCTCCTCCTCCTCCTCCATTTTGTTTGTAGCTCCCATGTTGACTACTTTCTCAGAGAAGCTTTGGCTCCTCACATACTTTGGCTGATTTCAAAAATTCGACATGTTACCGATCTTGAGCGTAAGCCAAGCCCAGTTGGTGAATACCATGCCGACCAACTGCCAGACCGAGATGAGATATGCGCTCACAACGTAGCCGTTCTCGCTTTCTCGCCCTGCGGTTTCTTGCCGCTCGGACTAGCCAGAGAAACAGACAGCTGCCTCGCCAGTTTCTGGATATTATCCGCCGAAGGATTCTTCTCCTTCAGACAGGTATCCGAGCCGGCCTCCTGATCCGCAACCCTGGAATCACCTGCTGGCATTCGCGATTTCTTCCTCGTAAGCAACCGGACCCCGTTCTAGGAAGTCTGAATAGCGGTTGGCGCACTCCTCGACCAGGCACTATCCCTCCCCCTGTAGCCACCACCTCTGCCCCTAGTCTGCTGGTGCGACCCGTTAGGTCCGGTAGGAGGACCGGTAGGTCCTTGGTCATTGGGTGAAGAAGCGTCCCTACCGCTGCCGCGACCTCCAGGCATGCCGCGCTGATTGTGAGGTGCCGTGGGATGGCGACCGCCGCGTGGTGCACCGCCGCCACGACGGGGGTTGCTGCGCGTCCTGCTGAACGGGATGGTCACGGCGGTGACGAAAGGTGGATGCCGGTCAGTCCCGGGGAATGCAATGCGAATGACGCTGCCGATTCCGTTCGAGCTGGTGTCGATGCGGATAGGCTCGGCGCTGGTCGTCAGGGGGAAGAACTTCCGATGAAGAGGCTTGGGTGGCAGTGCGGGTGTAGGCAACCAGGCCATCTCGGGAAGCTCAGTAGGGATCCGTACAGTAGGCAAGGAGCCCATCTCCTGCTCCTCAAAGCAATCCTCATCCATGTCCTTCGTTGTAGGAGACGCTTCGGCCATCATGGCGGCGGTAAACGACACCGTAACAGACGCCTCTGGGTGCTCATAGGCAGCGCGGCTCGTCGAGTCAACTCCCGGAGCTGGCTTCTGTGGTGTGTGAGAAGGCTTGCGAGCTCCGAGCAGATTGTCAATCCGAGCTTGCCAGGGACTACCCGGGTTGGGTGCTGGTGAACGCTCCTCGCCCTTATACGCAACCGTGTTAGCCCACGAGAAGGACGGGCCTTGCGGCTTAGGAGCCTCAGGATGTTGTACCTTTGGTTCCTCTCTCGCCTGAGAGGGAGGTGGTAGGCGAACCTGGGGCCTAGGCGTAGGAATGCAGACGTGAGGGTGCTTGACATCGCCGTCGAATGCCGGATGTCCCGTAGTCTCCGTATCGGGGGGAGGAGGCGAAGGGGAATGAGGGCGTTGGTATTCCGCAGCAGCGATGGTCTGTTGGCGGCTGGGGAAGAACCTAGATGAGGTTCGTGGTGCTGCGCCGGCATTACCGAGCATCGATGTATCCGCGGCCGGGGGTTGTGTCTGTTGAGAAGCCTGAGTGGCAACCCAAGGGTTCTCCTTGCCAACCCGGACGGTTTGTCGGGGACCAGCCTCGATCCTCATACCGTTCTCGTCAAGCTTGGTTGGACGCCAAACATCCTTGACAGCAGGCTGGATGTCTTCAACCGTGAGCCCCTTCTCAGCCCGGCGACGATCCTGCTCAGCAAATCTGTCCTTGAGCATGGCCTCGAAAGCCTCGTCGTTGAGACGCGCAGCACTGACCCATTGATTCGCCTTGGCCTGTCGTTCACTTGCAGACAAAGTACCAGTGGGTGCGTTGGAGTGATTAGGAGGGGCAATCGGCGGCAGCCGAGCGGGAGCACCGTCGGGGAACAGATTTGTCTTGGTGGCCATGGTGTTCCGGCTTGGAGGTGCAATTGGGCCGGGTCCAGGCTTGTTCGAAACCGGAGGAGGTGATGTGCCTAGGTCGGGGTTAAAGGTACCGTTTCCTAGAGTACGGTTATTGGTAGGAGGACCCCAGACGTTCTTGATTGATGTCTGCGAACCCCAAGTAGCTGTGTACCGCCCTTGTTGCTTAGCACTGCTAGACCAGAGGGGCTGTGCGTTGCTTCCGTGAGGTGGGCGGTTTTCGAGGGGCTCAGAGTCCGGCAGAATTTGTGGTGGAGGGACTCCGTTTGGTTGCTGTTCAACTTTTTCGGGTTGAGTGGTAGTGGGTGTTTTCACCTCGGCCTTCTCGGTAGCCTTTTGTTCGTCAGTCGCGCCTGCCTGGGGCGCACCTTCCGTTGTAGAAGCGGGATGCTCCTTCGCTGCAGCCTTCTTGGCACTGTTGGATTCTGGGGCAGGACCCAGCGCCTGCAACTTGAGCCGGATACGCTCCTCGCGAGCTGCCTTCTCGCGCTCTTCTTCTTCCATGCGCCGTTTCCGGGCAGCCTCGACCTTCTCACGCATCAACCTCTTCTGCAGCTCAATTTCTTGATCGGTAACCAAAGGCACTTGTTCCTGAACAGGCGGCGGGCCAACTTGGGGGACCCCAGCCATATCGGGAGCGTGATGATGCGGTGCCGGTACTGCGTGACTCACGGCTGGAGAAACCCGCGGAGGCCAACCCTGGTTGTGCGGGTGAGGGTGACGGGGGCCGTGCTGCAAGCCAGAAGGCGAGAAGTTCCTCGGTGACCCAGGGCCATCACTACCGGCAGTCATCGATTCGCGTCTAGCATTGAGAATCTCAGGGGGGTGCAATGGTTGCTCAAAGCCCTTGGCACGGTTCAAAAAGCCGCTGCTAACACCGCTAACGTTGGATGAGCCGCGCCTACGGCCGTAAGGGACATGCTGATCGCTAGTCCTGTTTGTTTGGAATGCGGCAGAGGGTTCGGCCGGGCCGTGGTGATCGTTGTGGGCAGGGCGTTGCAAGACAGAAGGCTGTCTGCCGTACTGCGGCTCTGGGCGCATCGATCCACGGCGCTCCTGAACGGGTTCGTAGCGTCCGGAATGTGAATTATATAGTTCTCTGTTTCCACCACCACCTGGCCCGTCTCTCCACGGTCCTCTGCTAAAATCATCCGCGGCGATTTCCTTCGGTCCCGCAGGAGGAAAGCCGGCATATTGAGTCGGCCCATCTCTCGGGGGATATCTCGGTGCATGGTGGCTCGGCGGCGGCGGTTCAACGACCATAGGAGAAACTTTATCCACCTTTGGTATCGGTGCCCAGGGTGACTTGACAGGCGCTGGCGGGGGTGGAGGCTTTGCGACGAGGGTAGGCTTCTCGGCGGCACCCTTGAGAACAAGACCTTTTCCAGAACCGAGAACTCCAGGCTTAATGACAGACGCGTGGCCTGGGGCAGGTGATTTCGGTTTCTCTGCAGCCACACTTTCCTTGACGACTTCGACAGGTTTTGGAACGGGTTCCGGTTCGGGCGCTGGCGCGGGAGGGGCCGGGGAATGCTCTTCGGTATGTGGGATAGCAATCTTAGTACCATCCTTCCATGTGATCGTCTCCGGTGCCCAATCTTCGTCGTCATCGTCAATGTCGGCCCAATTCGCCTGACCCTTGGTATCTTCGGGCTGGAGACGGCTCGCCATGTGAATTCCGTATTTCTTTAGTTCCTCGTCCGTATACTTTTTCGGCTCAGGAGGTGGGACAGCTGCCTGCTTGTTAGCTACCCACAAGTCCGTATCGTCTGGCATGGATATATGCTCACGTCTATTCTTGTTCCACACGGCATTTGGATCTGGCGCACTACCCGTTTTGCCATTAGCGCCGATGGCAGATTTGACCGACCCGCTTCCCGTCTTTGCGATGAGCCTGGGCCGAGGTGTCAGACTTCCATGGGTAGAGCTGAGGGTCGTTGTCGCCGCAGGCTTCTCTGCGACCTTGGCGGGGGCGGCCGGCGCAGTGGCCTTTGTGGTGAGAAACTTTTGGTTGACATTGATGGCCTTGAAGGCAATGGGCTTCTTGACAGTCGACGAACTGCGGGGCTTGTCGTCCTTGCCTTTCGTGGCTTCATTGTCTGATCCTCCGCTAACACTGACTTCGGCCGAGGTTGCCACTTCATTCGCGATGTCGGATATGTGCTTGTTCTCAATCTCTTCCGTAGCAGGGGTGGCACTTTCGCCTTTTACTTGCGACTGGTCGAGTGGAGCATCCTGCGCGTCCGGGGCATCGACCTTGATAGTCTGACGAGAGGGTGAGCGGGTCAGTGAACAGAACCGCTTGGGAGGAGGGGCTTCGGAGAGCAGTGGGCTACTCACAGGCTCGGCCTCAGAGATTACGTGTGTTGCATCATCGGATCGGTCCTTTGCTACCTCAGCGGCCATCATACGCTGTGAAATTTCGGGTGATGGTCGGTACGACGAGGGGGTACGGGAATCGCAAGGGCTCGCGTAATGCGCCGGGGTATCTCGAGACTAAAGAAAGACGTGGTGGTTTCGTTTGTCGAGGGGTAAGTCGATGGTAGACTGTTTGGGTGAAGATTCCGTCAGTATTGCTGCTGAATATGTGCTGGATATTGCAGTGAGACAAAAGACCGCGCGCCGAATATGCGATGCGACTTTTTGCGCAACGAGATGCCTGACCAGACAGAGCTGAGACGAAGGTGAAGAAAGTGTGCGGGGGAGAGGAAGAGCGAGGGGGGAAAGAACAGGCAGGCGAGGTCGAGGTGAAGTGCAAGAAGGGGCCAGTAAACCTGGGGAACTTGAAGAGGCGTGAAGGGAAGGTACAAGGAGGGTGCAGATTTAGGTAGAAGGTGGTGTTGAGCAACCAGACTAAGGTCCCAGGTTGCAGGCGTGCAGGTGTAGGCAGGTACGTGCCCCTCCCTGATGTCTTTTTGGAGACTGAAAGAAGTCGAGTGTTTCTCTTACAATGTAATGTTGAGCCTCTGAGGTAGACTTACAATGCGAATCCTCGTTGTTGTCGTGTCGTTGGAGAGGGAAAGGGAAATGTAAGGAGAGGCGGGGTGAGGAAGGGAAAACGACAACGGACGTTGTGGTTGTTGTGAGGGTGAGGTGAGGTGAGGGTCAGGTAGAGTTTCGGTAGGGAGGAGTGACGGGATGGGGGCACTTGAAGGTGATGGAGGCCCGGTGCAGCAAGATGGAAAATGGCAGTGGATTACTGGCTCACCACTCCGTCCCGTCACTGGGCCACTGGGCCGCTGGGCTGAGGCGAGCAGAGGGACTGCCCGTGGAGCAGAGAGGCAGCGAGGCAGCGATCGGATGCGGCTGGCTGTCATTCATCAGTCAGGTCTCAGGTCCCCTCCACCAACTGAGAAAGTCGTCCTCTTTTTTTGAGCCTGCAGCAGGGGACTCGACCAAACAGCACTGACTGGGAGTGAAGCAAGCAACTGTTGGGATGACTGACTGGGCTGAGGTGTCTCTGGCTCTTCTCTCGTCAACAAACAAAAGACTACTCACCTCGAAAGTAGGTGGAATTATTCACAGTCTCGCCGTTTGCTTCGCTCAGTTCACAAAGTGACGGACGAGGGGGGTGACTGCGACTTGCGACTGGAAAGTTGAGGTGCCGTCGAAAGGTCACTGCAGAGAGCTGTTGTTCAGGTGGCACCCCATGCTTTGTTTCCGGCCTAGCGCAGACCCGGCCGGCCACCCTAGCGACCCGCACCAAAGGGAGCTTGGACCTCTTCTCCAGACTGACCGGACTGACCCAATGGCAGTGCACAGACCATCATCAAACGGCAAGGCTACAAGCGAGAACCAGGGGTCCTTTTCACATCAACAGCCACACGCCTCGTCTACGTCCATGCATCATGCAAAGCTCGTGAGCATGACATATCGGTGAGATACATGTTGCCATTGCCATCTCAGGGGCGCTGGACTATTCTACCATAGCCCATGATGATTCATATTCCAGTCATAGATGTTTTGGCAAACCCCTCCTTTTGAGATCAAATTCTCTAGTGCAAGTTGAATAACGGACGGGACCGAAACTGACAAGCTCAAGACTCCGTAGATCCCCCCGGGTTTTCTTTTCTCTTTCATCTGCGTGTATCAGAGCAGGACCCGGGATAGGGTCTTGGCCTGTCTGATTCAAGCCAGCTCCAGCTTCCACGTGGATGGTCTCCCGGCTGACTCTCCATACTTCCATCTCCTTATCCTTCACGTTGGTAGCTTCAACCCACAAGGTTGAATGCGGTTCGTTTCACATTCGGCCCCGTTTGGCATCACATCATCAGTATCTGTGTTTGGGAGGTACCTATGGGAACCACTCCATCTATTGGATAGCACTTATATACACGGCTGATTTCTTCAATTGTTCATCGCCGAGTAGGGATATCTCATGTTGATGTTCCACCCGCTTAGTGAGCGTGGTTCTTGTGGTGGCCTTTTTTGTCACATGTCAGCACCTGTCCCCTTTCCTCGTCATCTCCCTCTTCAAAATGGGCTAGGTTAAACTTACGGAGGTGGAAGTAGTAGTTCTGAGCATAACCGACGATCAGGAGACCGACAATGGCGTGAACGATGGCTGTTTTCCTCTGTCAGCATTTTCCCACTCTCTTTCTCTCTTCCTTCCTGACTCCTCCCCTTCCTCCTTCAGGACCTCTGCCGGACTTGTCGACCGGAGATGTAGATGATGGTAGACGTACGCTTAGCGGTAGGGTTCTTGCCGAAGTGCTTGGCCTGGTACTTGCCCCAGAAGCCCTGGGGCTTGATCTCGGGAGCGGGACCACGGGGGAGCTTCTCGTAGAAGGAGACGACGCGCTTCATGGCGACAGCATCGGGGGCACCGCCAATGGCCTGGATTTTGGAAGTTGTCGAGTTAGCCACTGGACCTCCTGGTTCTGTATCTCGCCAATCGCATCATCTGTAGTCCCTCCTGCATTTTTTTCCCTTTCTGCTGGTCCTGCTCCGTTGTTGTCGTTTTTCGTCATGCTTTTGCTGGATTCCTCCATTTCGTAGTTCTCCGTATCATCCGGATCGAAATTTTGCTGTGCCCGCATCGTTGTCGCATTTGTGTGTCGTCCATCGTCCATTGCCAGCTCTTCCCAATTTCCCTTGCTCTTTCTCTCCCATCATTGCTTATCGCAGCAGCTGTCGCAATTCGTAGCCCAGTCCATCTCGTATCTCGTCTATCGCATCATTCCTCGTCGCAGTCGAATCGAATCAGAACCAAACGTACCTTGGGAGAGGCGACCTAGCACGCATCAACGTCAGCAATTCGCACTTCAACCTTGCACCACCACCACACAGCTTTTCCCACACAGCCAAAACTCACCTTGGGGGGGATAAGGGTAGAGAGCGCACGGCGGGTGACGAAGCTCATTTTGGCGGTCGGTGGTGGTTCAGCACTTGCACAGGTGTTGTTCCGGGTTTGGCGATGTTGTCACGGATTTGAGCTGTTAAAACGCAAGGACCTTCTTTTGGCGAACTTGAACCGGGCTGCCGTCTGCGCGGCGGAGGGGTGTGCACGGGCCACTCACTCATTCCTCTCTCGCTGTCCGCAGTGGCAGCTGCTGCTGTCGGCAAGAAAGGTTCTTGCGCGGTTGTTTCCGGCTGGCCAATTGGAGGGGAGGTGGTGGGGGTTGGGCTTGGCATGACTTCGAGAGCCTCAGCACAGCGTCAACGACAGCAACAGCAGCGAAGCCAAGGTGGTCAGTGCTTCTCTCGCCCTGCTTGACTGAGGACTGGCTGGGGATATCGTCAGTTCGTCACAGATCAATTGCGGCTCCTCTTTTCGCGGTGGGAATTGGACGACAAGCTCCCCGAATCCACCGTGTACTCCTCTCCGACTCCATCGATACGGTCGACGGTATAATTGATAAAACCCACGATATCGAAACCGAAACTCATTCCCACGATATGTCTGCACTACGAATCACCACCGCCTCGGCGGCGCGCATGTTGCGCACTTCGAATGCGATGCCCAGAGCTTCTTCTGTCATGGGTGCTCAGCGTCGAGCAGTCAGCAGCGGCACCGGCAACGACTCTGCGGAATCCGCCCGCGTGCCCGAGAAGCTCGCAAAGGAGGACTCGCCCTTGAACACGCCCAAGCGGAACTCGCCCGATTACGATGTTCCTATTGATAAGGCCACTTCGTATGCGCCCCCGCCGGTGTTTTCAACCATTATGAACCACCAACTGTCACCAAGCATCAACTACACACTTCCATAAAACAATACGAAACCTACACATAGTCATCATGTAACGTTCAGTATGGGTTCAGAGAGCTGCAACTGTTCTGACAAATTTGCTTTCTTCAAATGCAGCACCTGGACCCCAGTCCCCAAGCACATCCAAAATGGTTCCGAGGAAGGCATCCTCCCGGCCGCCGTCGTCTCGGGCGCTCCCATGGAACTCCAGGCCCGCACCGTCCGGTATGTCCATGTCCATTCCCTCCCCCTTCCCCCTCTTTTACCCCCCCTTTCACTACATGCTAACAACCACCAGCATCTTCCTCCCCTCCAAACCCGCCACCCAATCCTCCAATTCGCGGGTCCTCTGGCGCATGGACTGGGACGTTCTCGAAAAGGGCCACCGCTGGGAGAACGAGCTGATGGGCTGGCAGTCTTCGGGCGACTATATGCAGGGCACGCACCTGAACTTCCGGACCAAGGAAGAAGCCATCCATTTCGCGGAGAAGCAAGGGTACGAGTATTTCGTGCAGGAGCCGAACCAGCGCCACTTTACGCCCAAGGCGTACGCGAACAACTTTTTGTATAGCCCCAAGAAGTTGAAGATTATTAGGACTAAGTAAGGTTCTGGCAAGGTGACAAGGGGGGGGAGGACAGGACGGGAAGAGGTGGGAAAGGAGGCCGATCTGGGGCTTGGGGGGTTATGGAGGGGATGGTCAGATGGTAAGGACGGCAGACGGCAAAAGAGGGATCACAGCAACCTCTGCTGGGGCAGCGAAAAGCTACAGGCTACAGACACGGAAAAGAGGGGGAAGAACGGAAACCTCTGACTTGCTCAGGTACCAGATACAGCTTTGTTCGTTCTGTACATATGGGAAACACGGAACCATAGAATGAACCTAGAGCATTCGTTTTGCACCACATGGCTTTTCTTCTCTCTTGCGGACATGGGAGTCTTGAAGGACGTCGGGTAGTTTGGTCAGACCATTTGGTGTACCCTGTGCTGAAGAAAGTCAGAAGACAGACATACGCTCATCTACTAGATGATAAACGAAATTGACTTTCGGAAGCGCGCGGGAGGCAGAATATCATAAATGTTAGGTGTTAGTGAAGCAAAACTGGCCGAGCAAGAAATCTGGCCGAGGAGGAAGCAGGCTTTGTTGCAGAATAGACAGAAGATTATGAAGCAGAAACCATATCGAGATGGACTAGACGCAGGCTGATACTGGATAGCACTGGCACGATGCGAGGAGCAACCACAGGACCGGTAGGACATATAATAGTCATAACAGGTGATATAGTAGCAAAAACATCAATGGAGTTAAGCCTGAATTGGAAACCCTAACATGACAACTACAAAACAATAAGTACCATGATCACGGGAGGCGCACAATGGTTGACCAAGGCGTGGAATGCACACGAAACATGAATCAGAGAACGAATGTTGACCATCAAATATTATTTATTGTATTGCGTCAATAGAGCACCAAGTCCTGTGACCCCCTCTTCGGATAATAATAGTGCGATGAACCAACCGCTGGCAATACTTTATGCCTCAGTAGAAACCCAAGGCGTCGTGTTCTACCGCCTGTCCCAACGCCTTCAACATGCTTCAACCCGTTGAACCTCCAATCATAATGATAAAACGCCAGTCCTGTATAAAAAAAAAAAAAAATCGAAAAGCAAAAGGCAACCCAGTCCATTACTGGATATTGCTCCTTAGGACACCAAGCCCCCCAAAAGCTGAAGGCGTATCAAGCGTTCAAGTCGTGACCATGGGGTCATGCTCATTATCATCCCCGTTGTTGAGACCCAGCTCGATACGGTCAGGAAGGTTTCTCTTCTTAGACCGGCAAGATGCCTCAGCCCAGGCACGCATGCGAACAAGTTGACGGATGGCAGCTTCACGCCGCTCCGTGTGTCGTTGCAGGACTACCTCGTTCACTTGAGCTGCCGTGTTACGGCGCAGGTCAGAGTGGAGGAGCGCGGCCAGGTCGGGCTGGAGCTTATCAGGCGGGAAGATGAGCAAGGCCATCGTCTTCTCGAGCTCCTTCAGGAACTGCTCGTTGGAGGCAGCACGAGGAGCGAGTTTCTCCTGGGCAAAGTTGATTGCTGCTGTGGGATCATATCCTTTGGCGTTGCGGATGAGCTCAATAAGCTGCAACCGAAGCAGGGAGAAGTGCAGGTGAGGATCACTGTCCAAGATCTGAGAAACTTTGTTAGTCAAGGTCCGTCGCAAAAGTTGGAGGCATGACAGGAAAGCTGATGTTGGTTGAGAAATCATAAAGAAGTGGTTGGTTCTCATCAAAGAGCCCGAAGGCTAGCCTCCAGGTTAACCCGAAGGTCAACCCGAAGACTAACCGAAGGCTTATGCGTGGTGCATGATTGAAACTCGTGTTCTAATCATCTCGAAGGGAGGAGGGAGTGTAGAGAGTAGAGGGGTGAACCTACACCAGGGTCGAGTTCATTCAGGTCAGAGATGGCCTTCTGAATGTTTCCAACATGGATGGCGTGCTGGATCTCCTGACGAGCATTGATGGTAGGGTCTTCCTGCCTGGGCTTCAAGTTTGCCTCTTTCTGAAACTTCTCGGCGGCCTTGGGATATCCCTCCATCATCAGGTAGTCGAGGATCAGAGCATTGATGTCACTGTAATGCTGTTAGCTATTGTCCAGTACCAAACAACGTGTGATGGTGGTTTCAATGAAAAGACAAAAGGGTACAGCAAAGTTCAGGGTTTTTCGAGATTAGATGCAGAGTTTCTCCTCATGGATATCAGAGAGATTCCCATTAAATGCGATCATCATATTGCTGGGTGCAGTGTCGGGGAGGCAAGAGAAGGATGAAGCTTACCTCTTTGGCGACTTGACGTCGGCCACCCTCCTTTCGAAAGCATGTTTGGAGGGAGTTGCAGTCGAAGTTGAGGAAGTCTGTGATTGTATGCCGCGGTGAAAGTCCATTATTGGTGATTGCCGATGGTGTTGGTTGGTGGTGATGGTGGTGCGAGATATCAAAAGAGGCTCAAACCAGCCGGCCCGTGGGAGCAGTGAAGCAGACGGGTATCGACGACGGGGAGTGGTAGAGGTGCAAAGAGAGATATGGAATTGGGGAAAAGTGAGCCGCCTCCTGGTGGACGATGAGCCAGAACGCTGCTAATCAAACTGCCGCATCGGTTTTCTTTCACGTGTGCCAGCACACTGGTGAAATCACCGAATGCCGCACGCGCGAGCGGTGGAGGGGTGGGTGGACCGAAACCGGAAGCCCGGTTATGGTTGGAAGAGATAGAAATAGAAGAGAAGGAACTTGGGATGACGCAGAGTTTCGGCGTAGAAATAGTTTTTTTTCGCAGATGGAGGGGGACGAGAAGAAATTGACGTGGAGTGGGAGCTGAGTGGGAGCAGACGGCAGAATTGAACCAACGGAAGAGGACAAGATTCGGAAGCAAATGCGGCCCGTGCGCAATCGTGTTCGAGCTTCCCTTGTTTGTGAGTGACCACTTTGGCGGGGCAACACGCAGCTGGCGCTTTTGTGCCCCGACCTGGATAAACTGACCGTGTTCGATTCCAAATCGACTGTGTGGGAACATACGAAATCGCTGCCTCTGACAACCAAGGCTCCGGGCTTGGCATCTACCCTACTCGCCCTAACCTCTTGAGGCAGCCCGCGATGATTACATAGGCGGATTATCCAAGATACACAGTCGGTTTAACCGGCCCGTGGTGACAGCCCTGGTGTCGGGACCAACGGGCTCGTGCACCTGCCCCGCACACCTCAGCATTGGGGAAGGCACCAGTATAGACTATATAAACAAACGGAGGGCATCACGACAAGACGGAAGGAGCGCAAGGCTATTGGAAGGCACACACAGCCACAGAGGGAAGGAGGGCATCCACAGATGGAAAGCCCGTAGCTGGTTGAAAGGCGGGTTGGCCACGAGGATTTGTTTATGTAAACCCGGCCTCCCCAGGCCTCGAGAGCAGTTTTCTCCTCTCCAGACTTCACACACTTCTCTACCCAGTCAATTGGTTACAGACCCT
Organism: Neurospora cerealis; assembly: GCA_009806085.1. Classification (NCBI taxonomy): domain Eukaryota; kingdom Fungi; phylum Ascomycota; class Sordariomycetes; order Sordariales; family Sordariaceae; genus Neurospora; species Neurospora cerealis. The sequence goes on along the minus strand of RAOY01000036.1, from coordinate 170,286 downwards.
TCTTCGCTTACACCTAAGCTTCAACTCGTCACTGCCATTATACGATCCAAGTGCCGCGACACGGCCATCCAATGTGACGCAAATCGACGAATGAATGCCGCTGTCTCCAAATCTCAGCCACAGCAAGGTTGCATGTTGTACGAGGTTGATGGGCTCGAGAGTTCAAGTAGCCTTCGCTGCCACACATGACGGGACCAAAATCCTCGGGGATAGTGCAGCTCTGCGAAGCATGCAGCCGAATTGACTTTGTTACCATCTTCACAAGTCACCGCCGTCCCGTTAGCGAAGCCCAAGATCCAACATGCAACTGTTTTGACGCACTCAATGCCCGGGGGAGGCATGGCTGGCCAACCCCCCGGCGACCCGACAGCGACAACGTGTGCCTTTTGCGCTTTCTACCTGGAGTGTCAGATCCGCTCCAAAGATATTGCGGAGCTGAAAGGCCAGGATCGAATGGGCGTCTCCTTGAAGAGTTTCCACTCCTTGAAAGGCTTTCGACTGCGACATGGCGATGAAGGGGAGAAAGACTCTCCTTCAAGAGATTATGTGCAGGATGTTGAGGCAATGCAAATCGTTGGGGTCCGAATGCCTGCACGGTTCGATATCCAGAGTAATGGACATGCGATTTTGCGTCTTGTCGACCATGACTATGACCACTCGTCTTCTTCGATGACGACAATGCTGACAAGAGCTAGGGACACGGGTGGCGGGATACTGGCTAGAAAGCTCATTCCCGACAAGGTTAACTACCGTCTCATTGGAGAGTGGCTGCAACTTTGCCGGTCCGGGCATGTATGGTGCGACTTCCGCGAGACCAACGAGGGTGATGCGGGAACCGGCCAGATCCCCGGGTTCCAAGTCGTCGACTGCACCACGGGAAACATTGTGTCTTTTGCCTCCCTTTCCGGCAGTGCCTCCAGTGGAGAGCAGCCACAGTCACCAAAATACGTCACTCTCAGCTATGTCTGGGGCCAAGGTCCCTTTGAAGGACCAGTCAAATCAAGCACCACTCCGGCTCTGGCATCAGGCAACCACAGCTATCCCTCCCAGGCTCCCTACCCCTAACCATCAGCGACACGATCCAAGTCGTCCAGCGCCTCGGGTACAGATACCTCTGGATCGACCGGTACTGCATCCCGCAGGACGACCTGCCCGCCAAGCAGATCCAGATCGGGAACATGGGCCGGATCTACTCCCGCTCCGTGTTAACCATCATTGCCGCCGCTGGCGAGGGACCCGAGTATGGGCTGCCGGGGGTTAGCGAGCGTCGGAGGGCTGAACAGCTTACTGTTCAAGTTGATGCTGCCGAAGGGAAAGGGATCTCCCTGGTGTTATACGAAAGGCCGAGAGCCGCGATCATGGACTCAAAGTGGTATACCCGCGGCTGGACGTACCAGGAGGGACTCCTATCTAGGCGGAGGCTGGTGTTTACGGACCAGATGATGCATTTTCAGTGTTATGAGATGCATGGGGACGAGGTTTTGTCGTTGCCGGTTCCTGATGGCCCTAGCGGTGGGCATGTCTCTGATGTCAAGGACAAGGACAAGTTTGACGAGATCCGCTGCCTCTCCCTGGACGACAAAGAGTCAGACTTTGGCTTCATCTTCCCCCGTCGAATGACGGATTGGTCCAACCCCGACACCGTCTGGGACCGAATCAAGGAGTTTTCCAGAGACAGCTTTCGTTTGATGCCGACACGCTCGATGCTGTTGATGGTATCTTTGGGATGTACACAGCGGAGAACCCAAACAAACACAAAGGGGACGGGATCTCCTTCTTTTACGGCATGCCCATTGCTCCTATCCAGCCGGGGTGGGATGAATCAAACCGAGAAAAGCTGTGGACTTGTGAGTTGCGGACTTTTTGGGAATCATATGAGAACGTGCCCGGGAACACAGATCCGAACCCAAAAGTAGAAGTGGAGGTGGATGTAAAGACTAGTCTCACCTACCAACTGGTCGAAAGCCTCCTTTGGACCGATTCCTGGCACCACGTACTCAAGTCCGACAACGACCCTTCACAGCAAATGCAACAGCTGTCACAATTCCGGAGACCGGTATTCCCCAGCTGGATGTGGGCGGGCTGGAACACGTGTATAGTCGAGCGCGATATAGTGTGGTCCAAGTTTTTCGATAGCCGCACCAAGATTTATGTAGAGTACGAGCTTGAAGCTGCCTCCCCATCCTCGAGCCCAGGCCTCGTACAAGCACCGAAGGCAACCAAATGGAGGCGACTAGACTGGGAGCGAGAAAACGAAGAATCCTGGAGCTGGCACGAAATGGGGCTTACAAGATCCCGGCACGTCTGGTTATCAGGGGAACCGTGCTGGATGTGAGGCTCAAGTGGCGCGATGGCAAGGAGGATAAAGAGGGGTGTTGGTGGTGGAAGTTTGGGGAATGGACGGTTACGTGGCCGGAGTTTCTGAAAGGGAACGAGCCTTCTTTTCCGCGGAGGGGATTGTTGGAGGATGCGGAACCTGGAGGCCGTATTAGCAAGGGAGAAGAGGTACAGGCTCTCGCCCTGATACTAGCAGGACGGGCCTATGTGGGCAAGGCGCACGGGACTCTGTGGGCGTTGATGTTGAGGCCTGTGACGAGGATGTTAAATGGACGATCGGAAACGATGTACGAACGCGTACACAAGACTGAATTGTCCGTGAGGAAGGAGTATAAATCTGAGCGGACACCGCTGGCTGGGTTGTTTAGGGAGATGGAGGTGAGATTGTGTTGACCATCCTACAACTAACATCCGAGACAGCCGATGCTGGCTGATGCCGTCGACCTTGAAGATGGTATCGAATCCAGGGTGGTCCTGTAGTGGGAGACCATCGCGCCACGTTAGCATTTGCCCACCATCAATGACCAGGAAATAACATCAATACAGCGACATACCATGATGTTCTTGCCGGGTCCCTCCAGCTCGCCACTGTGGGAATGTTGAACCGATTCAAAACCTCCCGAGGGCCAACTCCCGAGGCCATCAGCAGCTGCGGCGTACGAAACACCCCCGCGGCCACGCACATCCTTCCCAGTGTCTGAAGTTTAGCGAAAAAAATAAAACATGAGATACTGTGTGTGATGCGGGCTGCTCACATGGGATTGTGTAAGGAAGGTACGTATGGGACGGATTTTGCAACCTTATCTCCGGTAGCAAACTCTGTGATCTCTTCTTTCTTTGCAGTTATACCTATGTCACTGAGCCCTCTTCCCCGCCCTTTGTTTGGGCTTCCCCTATAACTATCTCCCTCCGTTGAAAGACGTACCGCCCTTTCCATTGCATCTGCTTCACCTCATCTCAAACTTGGAACCTCTCAAGCATCTCTACAAAAGTTTCCTACTTACCTCTAGGAACCGCTTAACAATGTCTCATTCCGGAAAGATAGTTGTCTTGATCACGGGTAAGAGAGACCCATTTGGCTACCTCGATTGAGCACCCAACCCCAAGTGAAGTTAACAACGAGACTAAAACCCCCAGGCAGGCGCAAACCAGGGCATCGGCTATGAGACAGCCAAGAATCTGGTCCAATCCTCAGCCGACTACCATGTCATTCTCGGCAGCCGCGACGGCAGCAAGGGTGAGGCGGCGGCTCAGGCGCTGCAAGCCTTAGCCGACGACGGCGTAAAGGCAACAAAGGGCACCGCCTCCTCGGTATCTCTGGACGTGACGGACGAGGCGTCCATCGCAGCCGCAGCCGAGCGTGTGGCAGCCGATTTCGGCAGACTCGACGTGCTGGTGAACAACGCAGGCATCATCTCGACGGCCAGCCCGTCTACGGCCCAGGCGCTCCGGCGCGTCCTCGAGACCAACGTGGTCGGCGCCCTGGCCGTGACCGAGGCGTTTCTCGACCTGCTGCGCAAGGCGGAGCGCAGGCCGCCGCGCTTGGTCTTTGTCAGTTCGAGCATGGGATCCATTACCCATGCGGCGGACCCGGCGTCTCCGTACTACAACCCGCACGGTACCGAGTATCGTACTAGCAAGGCGGCGTTGAATATGCTCATGACCATGGTCAGTTTTCTTCCCTACTCAGAGTCCCTCCCAGTGACGCGCGATTAACTTTTCCCCTCGCGTAGTACTCTGCCAGACTCAAGCCGGAAGGGTTTCTCGTCATTGGTGCGGATCCCGGACTCTGCGCCACCAACTTTACGGGTGATGCTGCGTCGCTGAGGGACAGAGGGGCGGCGGAACCGGCTGACGGGGGAAACCGAGTGGCTGCAGTCATAAAGGGTGAGAAGGATGCCGATGCTGGAAGGGTCATTGGTGTGTACGGGGTTAGTCCATGGTAGAATCGGTCCCATGTTCCCCCCTCCCGTGCAACTCATCTTTCCCCTTTTCGGCGGGTAATGACTACATCAATTGCTTCAAATAACAGGTGTTGTGTCGCCCACCTATTTGAGCCATCTTCGCTAACTCATTATGATACTCGTCTCGATTCGACCACCCACCATCCCACCCCTTGCTACGCGACTGCGATCTAATCGCCCTTGAATATCGGGCAGTTGGAACCTGGGCAGTCTGTTCTCATCCACTTGGCAGCTGCAGCTGGTGGTGTCGGCCACGCAGTTATTCAGCTTTGCCAAAGCATTGGAGCCAAGGGTTGTGATGACATGTTTTCCACTCTTGTTTTCCATATTGCCGGCCAGGTGGTGTGAGAAATAGCCCGGATACGCTTACACCAAACCACGCCAGAAAGTGTCCGGACTGTTCTTCACACCACCTGCCGGCTGAAGGGCAGATCGGTGCTGATCCAAGATATACAGATTTTTGCCACGGTGGGTAATCAGGTCAAGGTCGATTATCTAGTGCAAACCTTTGAAATTCCGAGGAACCACATATTCCACTCTCGGAACGAGTCCTTTGCGAATGGCCTCCTGCGCGAGACAGGCGGCCACGGCGTCGACATCGTCCTGAACTCGGTGGCCGGCGAGCTCTTGCACGCTTCTTGGGACTGTGTTGCCCGAGTTTGGCAAGATGATTGAGCTTGGAAAGAGAGACATTGGTGAAAACGGCAAGCTCGGGATGCGGAACTTCAACTTCTTGGAGAGCAGGTCCGTATAGCGCTGTGGATCTGACACACGTCGCTCAAAAACGGCCACGACGTGCACAAGCGTAAGTGCCCTTGCCGACCACAAGGCTCATTCTTTTGAGCGACGTCCAGAGGCTAGCTCGCAACATCTGACAGACTCCTTAAGAAGTGTGTGGGCTTGTACGAAGCCAACCTGATTGGGCCCATCTCAAGAGCGACGCGTCGTACCTGCTGACTGGTGGCCTCGGCGGGCTAGGCAAAGCGATCTCGACATGGCTCGTAGAGCGGGGAGCAAGGTCCTTGGTGTTCCTGTCCCGTAGCGCGGGCCAGAAGGCGGAGGATGCGGCCTTTATTCGGGAGCTGGAGGCATATGTGGCTGCTCTGTGGTCACGGTGGCCGGCCATGTCGAGACTATGGTGGATGTTGGGCGAGCAGTCGCGCAGGCGCCGCACGCCGTCAAGGGAGTCATCCACCTGGCCATGGTTCTCCGTGACTCGGCCATGGCGACTGAGTGGCAGCGAATAGCCCCAAGGTAACGGGTGCGTGGAACTTGCACGAGGCGCTTCAGGAGGAAGACGTCGACTTCTTTGTCATGGCTTCCTCGCTGGCGACGGTGGTGGAGCAGCCCGGGCAGGGAAACTACAGGCCTTTCTCGAGGCCTTTTCCCAGTACCGGCGCATCCTGTCGCTGCCAGCTTCGGTGCTCAACATCTGCCCCATTGACGGTATCGGGTTTGTGGCCGAGAATGCGTCCGCGTGCAAGAAACATGAAGGCACAGGGCCTCTGGTTCGTGGGCGAGGCGGAGCTGCTTGACTTTTTGGAGTTAGCCATCAGGCTGTCCCCGTCAACCTCTAGCCATGGCTGCCATGGTTCGACGTGTGGCTGGAACAAGCACCGGTCAGCTCGTCATGGGACTGCGCGGGGAGGGCAACCTGAACTCGACCGACTCGAGGACCAACTGGCGACGCGACAGACGCATGGGCTTCTACCATAACGTGCGAGAGGAGAGTACCACTAAATCATCATCTTCGTCATACGGCCGAGCTGGTGGCCTTCCTCAAGGCGGCGGCCGACAATGTCGACGTGCTGCACGAGCCCGGCAGCTCGGCGTACCTGGCGCGCGAGGTTGGGCGCAAGACGTTCAGTCTGATGCTCAAGACGGACGAGGACCTGGACCTGACCCTCACGCTGCATCAGATCGGGTTGGATTCATCGATGGCCATCGAGTTGCGTCGCTGGTTGAAGCAGGCATTTGGCTTGGACATGAGTGTACTGGAGATCATGGCCCAGGGTACGCTCGAGGCTTTTGGTTCCGTCATTGCAAAGGCGCTGAAGGGGAGGTTTACAGGTGCCTAGCCCTGAGATGAGGGATCCAGGACGGTCCGTGTATGGTACTTGTAAATAGCGTCATCGCCCCGCGGAGAGGTGCTAAGGTATCACCAGACATCCTAACCCTAACCCCGAAGCAAATGCGCAATTGCGTCCGAGCTTCCCTTCTTTCTCACGGGAGTGTCCACTTTGGCGGGGCATCACGCACTACACTTCCATTGGTCCATTCAAGCTTGCCGCAACAGCCAACGAGGCCTTGCTGTGTGGCGCATATTGACGAATCACTGCCGCCTCCTCCAAATTTCGAGCCACAGCAAGATTACATGCTGCACCATGGTGATTGGCTCGATAAGCAGCAGCTGGACAAGAGGGGACAGCCTTGTCTTGGGGTAACATCGGGCATATCCAGCTCTTTTGATATCGTGGGGTCCTCCGTCCAGTGAGCTTCTGGTTTGGGATGGTTGGAGGGGTCACGGTTGCGGTCCAGAACGTTGGTCAGAAAAACATTTGCATTTTGGATGCCGTGGTGTGTCGTGTGAGGGTTTTCGAGTCAAAGCCGCAGTCAGTGGTCGCGTGTCTCGTTTTGCCTGCGTTTGGTTTCTCCAGACTCGACTCTTGGAATGTGCACTGCATCCTGTTCTCAAAAGGTCTAGAAACGCCCCCTTCATCATCAACCCTCCAGTCCAAGGTCTGCATTTGACTCGGTCACTTCTCCTCCAGTCATCATCATTCTTCTACCCTTTTGGAGTGTAGGCTTGCAGTGACCACATTTCTCATCAACAACCGCCTCCTTTTCCGCCTTGCCTCAGTCGGATTTCTTCGAACCGCCCAAGTGGAACTGTTCCTCTCAAGGACCTTGAACTCCCAAGAGAAAGGCAACCAATAATGTCGATGCGGTAACACTAAACGATAACACGACACGTCGATCGAACCCCTTGGAGATATAAAACCTACACATTACTACATTCCTACCTTATCTATACAATCTATACAACCTACCTCTCCCACCGAAACATCGATATTCCTGTCCTGCATCGACCAACGACCGGCCGATCTGCAACCAACCAACCCAACTCCCCTGAGGGAAACACAACATACCCGTCCTCCCGTTCCCGAATCTTCGGTATCCCGTCTCCCGTCTCCCGTTTCCGTACCTGCCTGTCGCATCCCTACTCTACATCTTTAGGTAACCAATCACATTCACCATGCGCGGCGACACCCGCGACCTCGTCGACACCCTAACGGACGGCATCAAGGGCCTCGACGTCCGCGTTGTCGAGAACCCAGACAGCACCATTGCCAAGCGGGCTCACTATGCTCCTCCTTGGGCGGATGTCAGCATCATCGGCATCGCTGGTAGTTCGGGGTCTGGCAAGTCGACGCTGTCTCAGGCCATTGTTAAGAAGTTGAACCTGCCGTGGGTGGTCATTTTGTCTATCGACTCTTTTTACAAGAGCTTGGATCCGGAGTCGAGCAGGAAGGCGTTTAGGAATGAGTATGATTTTGATTCGCCCGAGGTAAGTCATGTCACTGGGGAAAACTGCAGTCTTACAGGCATGTGTTAAAACGGAGGATATGTCTAGGCACTGGACTTTGATGTCCTGGTAGAACGGTTGCAGGATCTCAAGGCTGGGTAAGTTTCACAGTTGAGGAAATAAGGTGCAAGTGGAAGTACGAGATATTTACTGTCTGTGTAGCAAGCGTGCAGAGATTCCGGTTTACTCGTTTGAGAAACATGCTCGTCTCGACCGTACTACCGCCATTTACTCGCCACACGTCCTCATTCTCGAGGGTATCTTTGCTCTCTATGATCCTAGAGTTCTTGAACTACTGGATATGAAGGTAGCTATGCAACTCCACCTAAGACAGTTGGAGTCAACACACGCTAACCGTAACTCAAGATCTTCTGTGAGGCTGATGCCGACACTTGCCTTTCGCGAAGAAGTGAGTTTCCCGTTGATCTTGGTGGCTGTTCATGTTCTAATCAGGTGCCCCAGTTTTGCGTGATGTGAAGGATCGTGGTCGCGACGTTGACGGCATCATCAAGCAATGGTTCAACTATGTCAAGCCCAACTTTGAAAAGGTGAGTCCTTTAAATCCCCCTGTTACGAAGAACCTCACTAACAGATCCCCAGTTCGTCGACCCCCAACGAAAGGTCGCCGACATCATTGTCCCCCGCGGTGTCGAGAACCACGTGGCTATGAGTTCGTCTCCCTCCAGTCCTCCCTCTCCATCACCACGGCACGGCTCCCACTAACGTCCCCTACCTCTAGCCATGGTAACCCAATTCATCCAACAAAAACTCCTCGAAAAGTCCAAACGCCACCGGGCCGCCCTGACCCGTCTCGAGTCTCAAGCCCGCCACCAGCCCTTATCCAACAAAGTCGTCTTCCTCGACCAGACCCCGCAGCTGCGCGGCATGAACACCCTCATCCACGACATCGACACCTCCAAGGAGGACTTCATCTTCTACTTCAACCGCTTCACCACCCTGCTCATCGAAAAGGCCATGGATAACATCCCCTTTGCGTCTATCACCATCACGACACCTCTTAACCGTGAATACGCCGGCCTCAAACCGCGGGGCGAAGTCTCAGCCGTCGTCGTCCTCCGCGGCGGTGCCGCTCTGGAGGCCGGATTGAAGAGGGTGCTTCCCGACTGCAAGACCGGCCGCGTGCTGATTCAGAGTAACTTGCGCACCGGCGAGCCGGAGTTGCATTACTTGGCGCTGCCGAAGGACATCGCGGAGCACGAGGCGGTCTTGCTGTTGGATGCGCAGATGAGCAGTGGTGGATCGGCTCTTATGGCGGTGCAGATCCTGGTTGATCATGGGGTTAAGATGGATCGGATTGTGCTGGCGACGTATAGCGCGGGACGGTTGGGGCTGCATAGGCTGACGACGGTGTTTCCGGAGGTTACGGTGGTGGTGGGGAATGTGATTCAGGATGTTGAGGAGAGGTGGGTTGAGAAGAGGTATTTCAGGTGTTAAGATGGTGATGGTCATTGGATTGGAAGTATTTTTGTTTGCATAGTGTCAGTTTGTTGTTGGTGTTGGTGTTGTAGCATGGGCCTGGCGTATACGGAATGGAGTCTAGCAGGCTGTTAAGGTTGATCTTGGTGGTAGATATGACAGCGAATTTAGTGTACATGTACTCGGAGGGTTGATGTCTGAATCCGGGTGTCCGGCCGGTAACTATCGTGCCGAGTTTGCGGATAATTATCCTGATGCTTTGCGATCAACCTCCCTCTGTGACTACTTTGGAACTTGGCTCATCAAAATATCGGAAAGACGGCATGAGTGATTTGCATGATGGCAAGACGGAACATGATGGGGATGTGTTGTGGTGGTCACCCCTAAATGATATCTGGAATATTCTAGTCCAACCCTAACCCCATTTGACATTGGACGAACCCAAAGCAGGTTCGGGACCGGGGTCGGGAGAATCCACCCAAGTGCGTACAGTCCAATAGGTACTGGTTTGTTTGTTAGCTCGAGACCTCGAGTCAACTTCCTTGGGCGTTTTTATATCTGATTAATTAAAGTGAAATCGTACCTTGAATATACAATTTCAGAAGCGTAATATACCATATTGAATCTTGCTAATGCCTTTCCGATCTGTACCTACCTGGCTTTTCACTTTGTGCTTGTGAGGTTTGGGACAATTCGGGATAGCCGGAGATTTCGTCCAGCGTACCAGGAGTACCAAGCTAACAAACATACCAGCATTAGATTGTATGCAGGGTGCACTTTTCAGGGCAGTTGACAGGGCATCTCGCTGTTGGTTGGGTCCCAATCAGATTAATCAATACTCGAAAGGGACAATCAAGCGGAATGCGACAATACAAGACATCAGTTGAAAGAATCCCCAACATACAAACGGGTTGACTTCTATGTGAATTACTTGTTCAATCCTCGACTTTTCTTCCTCAAGCCTTCCTCCTCTGTTGGCTGCACAAACATTGAACACTGCCCTGACTGCAACACCAACATCAACTATCGCGATATCCACTCCAAGCGCCCGGGCCTTACCTATCGCACATTGGGCATTGACGTCATAACAAAGCAGCAACAGTACAAGTAAACAGACGACGGACAGCAACACCGCAGGCGACGAAACAATGCTGCGCACATATCGAGTTGCGCGTGCTTCCGGGCTTTCAGGCCTAAGGACTGGTATTCCTACAGCTCCTCGAACTTTGACCCCGACAGGAACGCGACAGTTGTTTAGCAAAACAAAGAGCCTAGAACTACGCCGGCCAGCGAAGCTCTCCCTCATCAACCAAGTTCGCCAATTGTCGGGAAAGCCACTGCCACATACCCGGTCAAGACTCCTCAACTTTGGGTACCGCACTGCTGCTTGGTTCGGCAGCTCCATCGCATTCGTCGGCCTCTGCTTCATCGCCTTCTTCCTCTACGATGCCTCGACCTACAGCTCCCACGCGACAAACCAGGGCGATATTAATATCCCCAAACGCGCCCTAAACCCTCGCCGGGGAGGTCCCAAGAACCTACCGATCCTCGAGATCTTCCTCGACGACGAAGATAGCGAAGAGAAAAAGAAACAACAGGAGAAGCCGAGACTGGTCATCCTGGGTGGAGGATGGGGCAGTGTTGCTCTTCTCAAGGAGCTCAACCCAGATGACTACCATGTCACCGTCATCTCCCCGACCAACTACTTCCTCTTTACGCCCATGCTGCCCTCCGCAACCGTGGGAACGCTCGAGCTCAAGTCCTTGGTAGAGCCGATCCGCAATATCATCTCCCGAGTCAAGGGCCACTTTATCCGTGCCGCCGCCGAAGATGTCGACTTCTCCTCCCGCCTGGTCGAGGTGTCTCAAAAAGACCCCCGTGGCAACGAAGTGCGCTTCTACGTTCCCTACGACAAGCTCGTCATTGCCGTCGGCTCGACTACCAACCCTCACGGTGTCAAGGGTCTTGAGAACTGCCACTTCCTCAAAGACATCAACGACGCCCGCCAGATCCGCAACAAGATCATCCAAAACCTCGAGCTCTCCTGCCTGCCCACCACCTCGGACGAGGAGCGCAAGCGTTTGTTGTCCTTCGTCGTCTGCGGCGGCGGTCCCACCGGTGTCGAGTTCGCCGCCGAGCTCTTCGACCTTCTCAACGAGGACTTGACCCTACACTTCCCGCGTCTCCTGCGCAACGAGATCTCGGTCCACCTCATCCAATCCCGCGACCACATCCTCAACACGTACGACGAAGCCGTATCCAAGTACGCCGAAGACCGCTTCTCGCGCGACCAAGTCGACGTGCTGGTCAACTCACGCGTAGCCGAAGTCCGTCCCGAGTCCATCCTCTTCACGGAGACGGGCCCTGACGGAAAGACAACCGTGACCAAGGAGCTCCCCATGGGTTTCTGCCTCTGGTCCACCGGCGTCTCGCAAGCCGAGTTCTGCAAGCGTATCTCCCGCCAACTCGGTCCCGCCCAAACAAACCACCACGCCCTCGAAACCGACACGCACCTCCGGCTCAACGGTACCCCCCTAGGCGACGTATACGCCATAGGGGACTGTAGCACAGTACAGAACAACGTGGCAGACCACATCATCACCTTCCTCCGTAACCTCGCCTGGAAGCACGGCAAGGACCCCGAAAAACTCGAGCTGCACTTCTCCGACTGGCGCAACGTCGCGGCCCAGATCAAGAAGCGCTTCCCGCAAGCCACCTCCCACCTGAAGCGACTCGACAAGCTCTTTGAGGAATACGACAAGGACCAGAACGGTACTTTGGACTTCGGCGAGCTGCGCGAACTCCTCAAGCAAATCGATAGCAAACTCACCTCCCTCCCTGCCACCGCGCAGCGCGCCCACCAGCAGGGACAATACCTAGCGCACAAGTTTAACAAGCTTGCGCGCGCGGCGCCCGGGCTTAAAGCGAATGAGATCAGTGAGGGGGATCTGGATGCGGCGGTATACAAGGCGTTTGAGTATAGGCATTTGGGCAGTTTGGCGTATATTGGCAACAGCGCCGTGTTTGATTGGGGAGACGGGTGGAATTTCTCGGGGGGCTTGTGGGCCGTTTATGCGTGGAGGAGTATTTACTTTACGCAGAGTGTGAGTTTGAGGACGAGGGTTCTTATGGCCATGGACTGGGGGAAGAGGGCGATGTTTGGCCGTGGTAAGTTCAAGTTCAACCTCGAGGAAAGATCGGTGTGTGTGTGTGTGATGAGTGAGTGTGAATCGTTTGCTAACAAGATGAATGCAGACTTGATGAGCTTCTAAACCGACTACGAGACCTACCGATCCTTTCGACGAGGTGACGGTCTTCGACAACACAATAAGAAAGCAGGGAGGAGGGAGCTGAGCGACAGCTCGTCCTTGACCAAAAAGTTGTTGAGACCCAGTTGGCTTGCCGAATGTGTCGTAAGAATAACCCGAATATGTATCACGGTTTAGTATAACGCCTTGGGTATTATACTCTTATCACGCGCATCCAAGCGTCTTTATCATACCTACCTTTGAACCCAAACTTCTAGGTTAGTTCCTGGATGGATGGAAACATGCCTAAGGGAGGACTCTAGCCGATGTCTTTTTCGAATTATATTGTAAATTCCTATCACAGTTTCTTTGTAACGGCCCTTTCCTAACTATAACGAGCGAGCGGTATTGGACTGTCCGTCCCTATTCGGTTTTATTCTTACGACCGAACGCTCGTTTGCACCCAGTTGGCTGGCTGATCAGCCAGCCAAGGCTACGGCCAAAGGTCTCATCAATTTTGTCATGGACGAGGGAGGCGGGAAAAAGCGAGCGGACGAGAGTAACTTGACTTTCGTCTTGACTTGACTTGACCCACTTGGCTTGGCGGGGCTGGCTGTTGTCGTTTCTCTGTTACATATCTATATACCTTCACCTCGATCGGACCTTTTACGAAGTCATGATATGATCCTTTTTTTTTTTTTTTTTGCTATGCTATTCATTGCGTTGTGTGGTTTCTTAGAACGTGGAGTTGAGAGGCGGTATTTGTTACTAGAAGCAAGCTATTAAAAGACTAAAACCTAGATTTAAACTATTTAATGTCATGTTGCTTACTGTCACAACTTATTGTGTTTCAATACGGTATTGCTTGACAATTCGAGTGTCTGGTCTGATCGAAGTCTTTCATTCAACAGAAAAAGGTGCAATAACATCATGTGTCGTGACAGGATTTATATTCGTACCCTACTTTGTTATTTGCATTACTATCTACAACCGTAAATGGATATCTTTTCCTAAGTAGTACCACCCACCACTCTCTTCTCTTAGCACACTTACTTAGCAGCACGCTTACAACAAATACTCCCCTCGCCCAATCCCTATTACATTACATTACTACCTCATACACCTCCTCTTCTCTTCACCCTCTCTCTGTTCCTCCTCCTCTTCTTTCTCGCTCTTCTTCCCACTCTTACCTACCCCTATCCCCCTTTCCACTCCATCTCCCACTCCGGGCCCCTCACACTACACTTCTCACTCACAGCAACAAATCCCCCTGAGCCCCCCCATTCATCCCATTCATCCCATTCATCCCCCCCATCCCCGGCTGATACGCCGAGCTCTGACTAACCACATACCCCTGCCCATACCCGTAATGTCCCGCATCCCCACCGAAACTATCGCCGGGCTGCTGTATCTGCATCTGCCTCATCTGCTGCGCGAAATACGCATCCGCGTCGTTGACCGCTGCTTGCTGGCCAGCTTGCTGGGTGAAGTAAGCGTCCGCGTCGTGGACTGCTTGGGCTAGGTTCCCTCCTCCTCCTCCTTGACTCTGAGTGTTGGGAGGGGCAGGTCGGGACCCAGGGACGCGGGGATCGAAGTCGCTGGGTTGGTGGCCTTGTCCGAACTGGGATAGGGATTTGGGGTTGGGTAGTTGGGCTGCTTGTGCGTATTCGGGGTAATCGGGGCGTTGGAGGCAGGGGGAATCTTGGAGTTTGCGAGGGCGGGCGTTGCGGAAGACGGTTTGGACGGGTTTGAGGTAGACTGTGGCTAGAGTGCCGACGTTGAGACACATTTCTTCGAGAGTGACGGGGTCGAGACGCTCGGACTCGGCGGTGATGGCGGGCTTCTCGCCCATGACGATGCGCTTGGCTGATTCCATGTCTGTTGAGAGGAGACGCCAGTACATGTACGCTCTATCCCGCAAGTCGGGGTTGTCGGTTTCTTCGGTGGCCCATTTGAGCACGCGGGGGACGAGGTCCTGGCCCTTGGTGGGACGTTGGATGAAGAGCTTGACTGTTGCTGTGAGCAAGGCGAGCTGGACCTCGACGGGCTCTTCGGCGAAGGAGTAGAGGAAGTCTTCGAGGAGGGCGTCCGAGTTCTCGATGCGCGAGGCGTATTGGCCGATGACCCATACCATGGCTGCTTTGGCTTCTGGTTCGTCGAGGGAGTCCAGGTGCTCGCAGAGGGTGCCGATGATGGACTCGTACTGGTTCGGGTACTTGCGGAAGATGTTGCGGATTACTACCGTTGCTTCTTGCACGATGTAGGTGACCTTTGTGGAGACCAGTTCGAGTAGCAGGTTGATGCACCGCTTGGCGGCTGGCTCAATCTTAATGGCCAGCTTGCCGATGGCGCGGACGGCCTTGCGGACGAAGTGGACGTCGATTTCCGTGGCGTACTCGCGGAGTTCCGTCAAGACTTCGTCGATGTTCTTCTCGTTGGCGAGCATGAAGATGAGCTCGAGCTTGGTGACCTTGACGTAGATGGGGTCGTTGTACTTGCAGAAGAAGACGCGGATGTCGTTGCGGAGGACTTCGGGACGGCGCTGGAGGATGAGAAGGGCGTTGCGCAGTGCGAGGTATTGCACTTCGGGCCCCTTGGCGAGAAGGGTGACCAGTGGTGGGGAGAGCTTTCGGCAGAGGGCGGAGATTTGCTTTTGGTCGGAGATGTAGTTCATGAGGTAGAGGATGACGCGGATACAGGTGAGGACTACCGAGGAGTTGGAGTGTGAGAGGCGTGGGGCGATGCGCTCGGCGAGGAGGAGAGCTTCGCCGGATTCTTGGGGGACGTAAGACATGAGGGCTTCGAGGATGTAGGTTTGGCCCCATCTGCTGGACGTTAGTGAAAGGTGTATTGGGTGGAAGGGGGACAACCTACTCAGAGCAGTCAGCCAGAATGGCAACCATCTTGGAGGCATTGCTGTAGTCGATAGTGAGTTTGATAGCATCACTTCTCTCCCAGATATCCATCAAGCTCGCAAGAGCGCTGGCCACCACCGTCGGGTTGTCATCCCTCAGAAGGTTATTGAGTCTGTCGATGAGGTCCGAAGCCTCCACCAGGTGTCTATCGTGGTCGTAAAGCTTGGCCACGCAGAAAGCAGCCGTCTTGCGAACATAAGGGTCGATATCCCGAAGGAGGTGCTTGACTAGTGGCACGGTAGCCTCGACAAACTCTCGCACGTGGATATAAGACATGGTTCGAAGTGCAAGGGCGCGAACAAGAGGGTTTGGATCTTCCATGTCCTGGTTATTGTTAGTGACTATATCGCACAACAAGGGTAGATGTGGTGACTTGCATGTTCCAGAACCGGAATTGCTTTTACCGCAATGTCTGGTCTCATCCTCGCATAGTTGACTAGATACAAGAAGCACATCTTCTTGATTTCCAGACTCTGAATGGCCATGCAGGCGACAATATCGGGGAACAAGCCAACCATGTCATTGTTGCTCATGGTCATGTTGGCAACAATCTTCTTGAGGGCAATCTTCTTTTGGGTAAAGTTCTTGTCCTTCTTGCTGCCGCTGTTCAGCTCGAGGCGTAGCTCAGCTACTTTGCCCTGTCGAGTTTGAGGTAAGCTAATGTTCGGCGGGATAGGATATGCGACAAACATGGTTGCGGTGTTCATGAGGTCAGGGGTAGCTTATGTTCTTCTTGCCATCAAGGTGCGCGATGTCAAAGAGAAACAAGCAAGGGAGAAGATACAGGAGCTGAGCTGGGTTGGATGGGAGGGGTGGTAGACAAAGCAACGGCATATCCCGAGCGTAAAGGGAAGTCCCGTCTAACAAACATAGAGTATTTCATCTTACCCTCGCGAACAACTTGGAGTCTCCTCCACCTTGTGTGGTCGACATGTTGGCTGCTTGTAGTGTGTATTATCGTCCACCTCCTCACCACTATCCCTATTTTGGTCGGTTCGAACCCGGTGATGCGATTGCGATGCGACGAAAAGGTTCGATATGGATGAAACGGACGAATGGCAAACGAGCTCGGCGCGGGCGCAAGGCGTAGGGTAGTGTAGTAGACAAGAACACAAGGTATGTCTTTGCGATATCGCGAGTCGAGACCAGCCAACCGATGTACAGCAGATGGATAGGGTGTCACAGGCACCCTTTTGCTTGTCCTCCTCTTTGTTTCAGCCTCGAAGTCGCGTCAAGTATTCGATCCGATGTCTGCCGCGGAGGTCCGGAGTGTCTAAAGTCGAGTCGAGGTAGTCGTCCAAAGATGGATCGCGATGCTCGTCGTCGTCGCTGACTTCTCGGTATGCTCGGTGTAGGTGTGTCCGGCGCAAACTACCCTCCACTTGCTGTACGTAGTTGATCGGATGAAACAGCCTCCTAGTCGCAAAACACCAAGTCAGACAAAAAGAGGATGTTTAGTTCAAATCGCGGGCTCGCCGGGGGTGTCGATGGAAATAATGTTCGCTTCTGTTCACCGGTTGGGGCGTCCCCTGAACCGTCGATTAATTACTGCACCTCCTGGTCAGCGATCGCGAACCCTGCGACCTGGACTTGCCGCTTTGGCGCCGTCAACCCTGAACGCCCACTGGACGACGCCTTCTGCCAGTGAACGGCTGGCACGCTTCAGTGGAGCGCACGGTCCCCACCACTCAGCGTCCAGCGTGGGGAAGCGGCTCAAATAGTGGGGCCCTCTTTCAGGGACAGCTACCTAGGTACACTACGGAAGCACGGACTCCATCACGTACACGTTGTGTCTCCTTCCCGGCGTCATCGCATCGCATCTGATCCAGCTTCTACCCCCCGTCACCAACACTTTCATATGGACGATATCGCAAAATCTTTAAGCGCGTCCATAACGCCCGCCATGACAGACCTCAAGCCAGTTGCCGACCCCTCCCCGAGATGGGTAAACGATCTCACCAACCCACCGCCTCACAAGTCCAAGCCCGCCAGCATCCCCGATCCCCCAGGGTACTCATCGCAAGCCATGTCTGGTCCTTCTAAGGCAAGCTACTCCCCGTTACCGCCCATAATAGACCTCTCACTAACATGGTCCCTCTTCAGAAAAAGGATGTCTCCCGCCCCGCCCCCCGCGAACAACCGTCCCCCGAAAAGATGGACCAGCTCAAGCTCAAAAAGGCCTGGGAAGTCGCCCTCGCGCCCGCCAAGAACCTGCCCATGACGCTTGTTATGATGTACATGTCCGGCAACTCGCTCCAGATCTTCAGCATCATGATGGTGTTCATGGCGTTCAAGAACCCCATTATGGGATTGTTGTCGACCAACCAAGCCTTCGAGAGATTCGAGACGGATAGCAACCGGGGCTCTATTTTGCAGGTGAAGGCGGCGTATGTGCTTATGCAGGTGTTGGCGCTGGCGGTGGGTGTGTGGAAGATCAATAGCATGGGACTACTACCGTGAGTTATCCTGGGGAGAGTGTGAAGGGAAGGGCTGTGGAATGAACGCTAACGTGGTGAATACAGGACAACGAGATCTGACTGGCTTGCTTGGGAAGTGCGCAGAGAACCGTTGGAACATGCTGTTCCAGCATTGTCGTTATAGGTACCTCGAGTTTAGACGACAATGTTTGAGGGTGGGGCTACGTCTCAACCTCGCTGTTACTATACATGCCCGAAATATGCATATCACCAGCGATTGATACGGCTCTGGGACGAAAAACTGTTGATGATACAATATGCGGCTCCATTCATGGCTTAATGTAGAAAATCGGACCCTGAAGCGGATGAACTCCGCACATATAGGAAGATAAAACAACGGAACCGATACAGCGACACTCCGATAAACGCTAGACGTACCCGAAAAAAATCCCCAGACGGGATTTCCCGAAGACGAACCCCGGAAAGCGGATGTGGAGCGAAAATCGCCGGAGCTTTCTACGGTGATACCTAGCATCTCCTGTCCGATGACCCGGTACGACACAAGAACTAGCAAAAGCCTCGCCCGACAAGGCTCCCTGGAGATACATTGTTGGGCAAGGGAAAGAGAAGACAGGGAGACAGCTTGAAACTTGAAATAAGGTTCTGACGGGCTTCACGACAATCAAGAGCGCAGCCCTGGCAGCTTCGTTAGCTTGGTACTGTCAGTTTGCCCGAGCAACTTCCTCTTTGGAGCAGCAACCTCTTTTGTAACCGCTCGCTATGGGCCTCGATATGAGTAGAGGTTAAGCTGTTCACACAGAGAAAAGACGTTCTGAAAATGCAACATCCATCTATCTTCTAACAGCAACTCGTCGAGGCCTCTGGGCAGGGAGGGGTCTTTTGCGGGTTTGCTTGCACAGGGAATCTGATGTACTTGCGAGCGTCTGTGTGTTAACATAATTGGATATGTTTCGAGGCAACAAGCCTTCCATGAACAGGCAAAGAAGAGTCATAGTTTTGCTAAAGAGCAACAAAGACTCCCACCGGGGAGACGGCCCCGAACGGAATGCTATCTCAATCCTTGGCACCACCACCAACCTCACCAAGCTCCATTCTGCCCCAAACCAGCCAAACCAACCAACCAATCACACACAACAAGCTGTCAAGCTCAGGGGTAACAACAAGTCCCAACAACAAACAGCCCTTGCTAGTACTACCTCGCTACACTCCATACTTTGCACTAACAAGACTAACTCTAGGCACCAGCGGACTATCAGCGGCAGCTCAAACGGTTCTGTGAGATTGGGGTTGCATTGAACCTTAGCACCAGTTAGACCTCGGCCCCTGGAATTTCTTTGCGGTTCGGAGTTCTGTGGCTTTCTGTCAGGGTATTCCCCGTTATTTCCCAAAATCGTACCATTTGCGATTTGCCAGCAAAGTCCTTTGTTGTTCCAGGGCTTTTTTTTTTTTTTTAAGGATTCGGGTTGTGAGAGGCTGGGAGGCTGGGAGGCTGGGAGCTGGGAGCTGGGAGCTGGGAGCTGGGAGGGGATATGTTACGATATGACGGCATTTCTCACTGCAGCCTGTCTTTACTGTGATGCCTTGTCACTGTCAGGCTTGTTCGTCTGTCTGGCCGAGGCTTGGCTTGGCTTGTTAGGACCTAAATGCACGGTTCTTGTGCGGCTTCTTTTTTTTCCCCGGCTGTGTCTGTGGTTCTTTGCTGCCTGACTTCCTAGGAGCCCTGCCAGGCTCTCCTGCCTGCCAAATGCGAGCTCCGCATTTATTTTTTTTCCTTCGGAAACGGGCTCTGATTGAACGAAACGGTTGATTAAGTCCGAGCAAGGCTCTGTATGTAACAGTGTGGCTATAGGGCGGCTCGGGCGGGGGAAGTGAAGATCACTCCGCTACTGTATGAACAGAGCAGAGCCACGGAGCTCAGCCTTCTCAACTAGAGATACCGAAACATGTAAAAACAGACTTTCGACGGCAGCAGCATGTAAAACAGCACCGGCAGTGGCAGAAAATTTACAATACTGATTTTGGCTCGGTTGAGGTCAGGTGTGTGGCTGGACCTAACCCGGGTTTCATATATCCACGGTTAGTAGCTAGAGGATGTAACTGACAAGATACTCGACGATATCTCCTGCGCTTTCCTTGCAGGGCAAAAGGCAGAAGGGGTTCATGTTAAGAATCAGGGATGCAGACAAAAAAAGACTACAAGGATCTTCCCCACTAGCAATCCTCTAAACTTGAGATATGCAGGTCAGCTCTCCATTCCATGTCACCTTCCTCAGTCCCGCCCGAATTCGGGAAAGTCGCGAATGGCGGACCCGATGTTGTCTCGGTACCTTAGTTGCCTAGTTCTGACATGACGGGATATTTCCCTAGCTCGAACTTTTGAGGAGGAGGGGAGTTAATCTAAGGCAGAATTGGTGGTTTTGAGAAAAGAATGGGGTCTGGTCAGATGAGGGTGGTAGTGTAGTGGTGTAGCCTCGGCCGTTTGATACTACCATGCCATTCCATGAGATGAGAGGAGTTTAGATACAAAAGGTGGTGGTCTCGCTCGCTTTTCAAGTGCCGGAAAGATTTCCTTTTGGTTTTGAACTTTCCCATCATCAAGAATTTTTTGTTGTTGAAGTATTGTAAACAGCAAAGACCAGACAAGATGCTGGCTGGTTTGTGTCTCGGCCTTCGTGGCCTTCAGGTACGTTTATTCAGCTCTATCACATACACTCATCACTTCTTCCTCCCTCCTCCCATATCCCAACATCATAATTCCATCCACCCACTTACAGCCCACCCTCCACTTCCTCAATTCTTCCACCACCATACCTTCCCTCTCCTCCCATATCCCAACCATCTCCCACCAGATTCACGTTGTTTCTTCCTCTTATCCAAAACCCCCAACTAACACCCCTCTCCCTCCCCTTCAGATCCTCTTCGGCGCCGTAATCATCGGTCTCTCCACGCAATTCATCACGGCCCAAAAAGTCGGTTCCGCAGCCACCACAACCCAGTACTCCGTCTTCACAGGCGTCTACGGCATCCTCGAAGGCTTCCTAGGCATCGCCGCCCTGTTTCTTAGTTTCATCCCGGACATCGTGGTACTAGGCGCCGATGCTATCGGGGCTTTGGTGTTGTTGGCTGGTGGTATTGTACGTTTTTTTCCTCCTTCAGTGCCTCCCTCACACAGCATTTCCCCTTTCATCCTCCATCCAACCTATCGTCTGTACGACATGACAACATCCGATACTGATGAACTAAAAAAAAACAATAGGCCTGGGCAATCGGCACCCGCGACGTCTCCTGCACCGATCCCACCAAGATTATGAAGATCCTCGACAACAACCTATTGAACCAAGGCAAACGCAAGTACAAGGGCGATTGGTACTACGGCATTTTGTACGGGGACCCGAGCGCAGAGACGGCTTGGAGCAGGCTGCAGTCGAGCTGTAAGAAGGGGCTGGCGGACGAGGTTTTCCAGTTTTTGGCGTTCGCCGTGCTTGTGGCCTTGTTGGTGGTGGGGTGGATTAGGTGGAGGAAGGGTAAAGGGGGTGGAGGTTTGGGGTCGAGGACGTATGTTTAAAGAGGCCTCGGGGGTGGTGTTGAGGATTTGAAAAGGGGGATTGGGGTGTTACGAAAAGGAAAAAAAAAAAGTGGAAAAGATAATGATAATGGGATGATTGATGGAAACGCAAAAGGGAAATATGGGATGCAGTTGGATGAGACTCGAGGATAATGTAATGACTCAAGTTGAGATACCCGTATGTTATGATAAAAGAAAATATGGAACATTTGACTACATGCCCGTTCAGGAATTTGGAGACTTGAAAGTGAAATCGGCTTACAAGTAGAAAGTCTCACGAGACATTGAAGAGGATGGAAATCATATCGTCGAGTTACTGCTTTTACTCGAACATATCAGGGCTTATTGTACATGCAGTACCCTTTTATCCACTCATCATCAGCCTGCCCAAGGACCTCCGAGATCATTTGTCTACGGCATCTCGTGCGTACCACCAAACAGAGAGCCCATAAGTCATTACCGATTATTCTCTGATGCATCCAGATCATAACAGTCATGAAAATCTTTTGGAAAATTGAGACAAAGGAGTGGAAGAAGAGAAAAACGATCCGACCATGTCACTAACATGGCCTCCAAATGAAATCATAGCAGTCATGTCAACCAGATCACCAAACCCCATATGGCAATACCAACATCCGCGGAGTGAGCCAAGATTGATCGTAAGATATGGAATATGTCCTAATCTAGAACATCGGTCAGCTCATGCTCCTAGGACCGTAAAGAAGAGATCTTACCCTTGTGATACTATCCATGGCTTCCCTAAAGGAATGTCCAAGAGGTAGATATGACGTCACTTTATGCCAACAAAGCCATCAAGAAACCGAAGAGACCGAGTAGACTGCTGGCCTCCATGACGGAAGCCCCAGCAGTGACGGTGGCAGACGCATAAGGGCTGCCGTAGCCAGTAGTGGTAACTCCAATCGAGGCAGGGGTGCTCGAGGAAAGATAGGTGTAAGATGACAAGAAGCTGGTGGCAGGTCCAACGGTGGTCGTGTTGGTGTACGTGGTTCTGGCCACAGTTGTAGCCGTGGAGTTGTAGCTCGGCAGGGGGAAGCCACTGCTGGAGATGGTAACGCTGATGGTCTCGGAAGCAGTAGCCCAAATGGTGGAAGTGAGGGTGCCGCTCTTGACAGTGACCGTGACATGGGAGGTGACCAGGTCGGTGGTAGTGTTGGCAATAACAGTCGAGGCCGGGACGACAATGGTGACGTCGGTGGTAGTGGAAGCTTCGCTGGTGGAAGTCTCACTGCTGGACGTGTCGATGGTGGAGGTCTCGGTGGCGTAAGCCACGCTGCTAGACGTCTCGGTAGCAACACCCTCAGGACTGGCAACGGATGAGTACGTGCCTTCGACGGGGGAACCAGTCTCGGTCTCGACAGGGCTGAGAGTAGTCTCGTACGTGGTGGTCACGCAGGAGGTGCTCGTCACCTCGGCGGCAGTCAACTGGACGGTCTGAGTAGTGGTACCATAGACGGTCGTGGTGAGAGACACGGTGGTCCAGATACCATCGTCGCGCTCACGGAGAGCGTTGACTTGATTCTCAGCGCAGGCAGCTCCGTCGATGAGGGCGACGACAACTCCAGCAAAAGCAGCTGCGGCCACAGCGGTAGACTTCTTGAAGAACATGTTGGCTGTTGATACCAAAAGGCTGTAGAGTCAAGAAAATGCAGAGAAGTGATGTATGGACTGCTGGTGAAACGAGTGTCAGCTTGGAGTGCCGTAGAAGAGAAGGCCCAAAGATGAAAAGTGAGGTGAGAGGCGTAGTAGTCTCAGAAGGGAAGAAAAGCAGGACTTGACGCGACCATATGGAATCGTGGACCCATGACGGAACAGGAAATTGCAAAGTCAAATTCAGGAACACGGCAACGGGTGGCAGCATGGCAGGAGACAGCCGGAGTGTTACAGCATCGCTCCCTTGGACGTGCTGGTACACGTCTAATATCAAAGGACTGCTCTGCGCGACACGGCTCAGGGCCGTGTCACCGTGATGTTTGGGTGGTCCGGTGGGGGGTTTGTTTGCATCGTGAAACGGCAAGGTGAGGGGAGCTTGATGTCGCCGCCAAGTTTGACGAGAATTCGGGCATCGAAGGGTAGAAAGACGTCGCGCGCTCTCCCAAGGGAGAAGCAAGCTGGAGAAAGAAAAAAAAAAAAAAAGAAAAAGGCAACTTACAGGGAAGCCGTACTCCAAAGTAGACCGCGCCGGTAAGAATGTTCGTGATGGTTTTGGAGGATTCGAGGTGTTTGGGTTTTGGATTGGGTTTCGGAATTTTTGCGTGTTTGTTGTGGGGAAGAAGGGCAAGGTCGAGGAAGCTTGAGGGCGGGAAGGAAAAGTCGAAGCAGAAATTTCGAAGGGAACCTTGAGGACTGGGATGCACCTCGACCTGGAGTGGTGGGAGTTTTCAAGTTGAAAAGGAAGGAGCGCTCGAAGGTTCAGGTCGCTCCAGGCTTGTTTGTATGACTAGGACGGCAGGTACGACAAGATATACGCCATTCACCATCGCCTGCCGCAACCTCGACCTTGACCTGAGTGAGCACATGGTGACAGCCTGTCCAGAACCAGTGCCTCTGTGCAATCTTCCATCGGATGTCTGGGAAGGTTGAGCTGTTCGTCGTGCGAGATCTGGAGCACAGGAGTGGCCATGGTCACAATTCCCGACCTCGGTGGTGTGCAATCGTGGAATCCAATGGTGCACACGGGTGCCCGTGGATCGTGGCCGTCTTCGTGCCTTCCCTCTCAACGTCGCTGGCATGATTTCTTGCCGAAATGACGCTTGGTGAGCCGTCTTTCCGCATCACGATATGACGGGACCTGGAGGAGTCGATTCTGCAGGACTCAAAACTTTTGCAAGCAGGCATCAACCAGATGGAAGGTCGAAACACCAGCCTCCAAGCTCGAGATTTCTAGCTCCTCATCAGTGTGACCTCAAGCCCACCCAACCTGAGGTACAGACATATTCTCGCGAGTGACTGTGTTACCAGTTCCCGGAGGCTACTCTCTGGCCGGCAGCTGGAAGATTCTGTGGCTTTGGAGGCCAGAACATGACATCGAGCATCCCATCAAGACCACCTGTGTGATACTATTTCTCACAAGGCAGAAGTGTGTCTATCCCAAGTTAGCATCATATACCAGTCGTCAAAACAGAAATCTCCATGGAGTAGGAGGCATGGTGATGTTTCAAGACAATAGTGCCCAAACTCAGTCCGACAACAACCACGATGTTGGGTTAACCCCAGAAACGCGGTCGGGTTCCAAGACGCGTTTCGGAAGGGTTGTCCCCTGGTCTTGGAGAATAAAATTGCCGAGTGTCTTGAGCCCAAACTGTCGGTAGTACATGAGGGTTGCCCGCCAACTCAACCAAGATTGTATGCCGGTTGTTGAATGCTTTGAAGAATTGGTTCGACTTTCCTGGCCCCTAAAAAGTTAAACAAAGGCGCAATCCCGGTCTCTTCGAAGCGATTGACTGAAGATGTTCCGAGGCGGTTATTTGGGTGTTGTGATAGAGGCGGGTGGCACGCAACTTTCTTCTGCGGTCCGAGCGAAGATTTCCTTCGAAGATTTGACAAAGAAATACATCGAGTTCCCTGACGAGTATCTGGCTCTTAAGTGACCACATGTAAAACCATGCTTGTATCCGCGACTGTCCGCTAACTATGTCGTCCATGGTTCGCTGGTTTCCATAAAATCGCAGTTATGGTCCTCGAAACAGTTCCAAAGTTTCAATCTCCGTTGGAGATAACGGAGATCTCGATCATCACTGACACTTATCAAGGTCAAAGATGAAGTAGGCTGGTACTCGATCAAGCAGGCTGGCTTTCCCAGCTTGCCGTCCCGAACCCTGATAGTACAAAAGAGCGATAGTCTCTAGGGTGAAGTGATGAACACAGCTCGGCACGTCGGCTTGCGGTTTTGGCAGATCCTTGGTGTGGTTTGTGAGAGAAGAACTGTGACGGACACTCGGTTGAAATTGACATGGTGAGCCACTGCAGCAAGACAGCGCCGATATTCTGCCAGGCGCACCGACAACTTTGAAGAATGTTTGTTCCTGACGTACAACCATGAAACTTTAACGGTATCAAAGTCGATATGCCAACTGCGGACCATCACCTTCTCTTCTCTGCAGTATTGACGAAGGAGTGTCTTCCTGAAAAGAAGTGTGATTTCGTGATTTGTGAACGATAAAATCAGGCTTGGCACGATGCATCATGAACTCCACAATCATAATGGCCTAACTGTGCGGGGTCTGCCGATCAAGTGTGGACCTTGCAGTGACATCTTCAACCAATCAAGGCTTAGGTTTCAGTTGCAACGGGCCACCCAACCCACGACCTGTCCCCGACCTCCCGAATTGGTGCCGTTGTGCCCATCGAGGTTGTCTGTCGTCACAGAAAAAAACACCAGACCTCCCTGACCTCCAAGATGCTACGCCGCAGCGGATAGACCGGACGCTAGGTACGGACTCGGGCCGCAAGATTTTCTCAGTGGTTTTTTGCCATTCGGTTCCCGGATTCATTCCGATCTCCGGACTGTGATATCGGTTTTGGATAGTCGTGAATCGCCAAGGTTGACGTCTTTGAAGTACAGCATTGAACAATACAATACGTCTACGATACTCTTGACAGTCTTTACTGCACATCGATGCCTCTTGTCGCCGTCGGTGGTTATTACATCAACTCAATCAACATCACATCTGACAATCCAGTCGTTTGTGATCTTCCCCATCCAGGGACATCCCAGATCTTGACTAGCCGCCCCGGCTCCGAGTCTCAGCTTTGGCCAGACGCATAAGCTCATTCAGAAATCAGAATCGGCGGCCATCGTCTGAATTCAGCATCGGAAGATAGCTTTTGCCTCAACCGTCGTGTTCTGGTTCATTACTAGTACACCGGAGACATCCGGGTAGCGGGAACCCTTAACGTCCCGTTTTATACACTGCCGAAATAAATAAAACAAGAGACGTCGTCGTCGTGACCTCGTGTCTCTTGGATATCTCTTACACACACACATACATGTCCAAATCTTCAAAGCAACCTCACCGGTAATCGATATCCACCTCCACAACTCCAGGTCCACTGGGCAGCCCACACAAAAGCGAACCTCCCGCCCGCCCGCCCGCCCGCCGTTCTCGATCTCGACTTGACTCTCGTACCCGCTCAGACATCTCTCTCACCCGCACCGCATCCGCAGCCCGCACGATAGCCCGCACCAACACTTAGCCGCATCGCATTTGCATTCGCTCGGTCAGGTACTTGACTTGCATCTACCGGGTATTAGAATTAAATTCTAGATCCGTCTTACTGTACGACACCGCTGTCGTTATCTGGTCCAAACCACGGACGTAACCCATTACACCACACCAACCTTTTTGGCCTTGCAACGAACCGAACCCGGCCCATAGCCCGTTGTATCCATCCAACCATCCAACCACTCACGAAGCGGTCACCGCTCATCGCATTTTAGTTGATCGTCCCAAATCGCACGCCCATCCATCCGCTTTTTTACATCTTCCTCTTTTCCAATCCATCCATCTTTGCTTTTTCTTCTTTGATTCATTACACAGAGAGAAGAAAGGAAAGTTCCATTCAATCTGGTGTGCGCA
Source organism: Neurospora cerealis (assembly GCA_009806085.1). Classification (NCBI taxonomy): domain Eukaryota; kingdom Fungi; phylum Ascomycota; class Sordariomycetes; order Sordariales; family Sordariaceae; genus Neurospora; species Neurospora cerealis. The sequence goes on along the minus strand of RAOY01000036.1, from coordinate 143,199 downwards.
ATCAACCATCACCACGAGCACCCACTTCAATCCACGGCAGCGATCACTTTCCACTCAGGGAACTCGAGGACCCACCGAGTTAGTTACCAAGGCAGCCGCTTCCGGACATGCAACGACCACACAGTTCCCTTCGCCCTGACTTCCCGCAATCTGAATAAGGACGGAAGCGAAACCAACATATATCGCATTTGCAATCTACCTACAACAGTACTTCTATCAGCACTAGCAACAACGTTCCTTTTGACGGACCCGCGTCGACGCTGCGTCGCAAGCAAGCCACCCTTTAATTTCGATCGAGTTTCCGGAGAAGCGCTTCTACCATCCAGGGGGGACGCAAGCCGTCGTGCCGTCTCTCCAGCTCCAAGCCTAAACCGCCAAACAAACAAGAAAGGGATCATTTGTATACGATCGACTGCATCGAAATCGGACATCGTTTCTCGACAGACCTACACTTAGCATTCAATATGGCCGACGCAACCGATTCAAAACATGTCGGCAAACGCCCAGAGACCGACGATGCGCTTCAACGACAACATCAACAAGCGACACCAGTAACAGGCGACGCAATCCAGATGGAAAATGTCAACAACCAACCAGCCACCACCTCGACAACGATGGCAACAACAGACTCACAAACCCATCACCAGAACAAGGAAGCCGACCCATCAATACCCACAGCCACCGGCGCCATGCCCGTGTCATTACAAGATGTCATGGACGAAACCGACCCAGCTTCCTCCCCAGCATTCCAAACTCCACAACAAGCCGCCGATCCCGACTCGATATCCCAAGCATCCCAGTCTGCATCGGCACCCAATAGTACCGAAGCCCCAGTCTGCAACATCACCCTGCTCCTGCCCACGGGAGCCCGACACCCGTACAAGATCGACGAGAAGTATCTGTCGAAACGGGGCGTCGATATCCCCGAGACCGAGGCGGAGACGGGCCAGCCGGATCCGTTTAGTATCTCGGTGTATAAACTCAAGGAGCTGATACTGAGGGAGTGGAGGGAGGAGTGGGAGGGGAAGCCGGCGAGTCCGACGAGTATTCGGTTGATTCACTTTGGGAAGTTGTTGGATGATAAGGAGAGTTTGAAGAGTGAGTACTTTTGCCCGATTTCCTTCTTTTGGCTGCCCCTGGAGAAGAGGATTGTGGTGGTGGTGGTGGTGGTGGAGAGTGGATGTTGGATGGTCAGGGGGAGAGAGAGGATGCAGAGGGTGGATGTTTGTGAGGTGATAAGGGGGAGATGGGAGATATAGGGAGGGAGTCAGCTGGGAAGGGGAGATATGGATAGAAAGTGATATTGGGGATGGAAATTGCTGGGGGATGGATGATTGTTGCGGATGATGCCAAGATCGGGAAGATGATGATGATGATGGGTGGAGAGATGATGATTTCAAAGGACGAGTGCTAACAATACTCCAAAAACAGAATACAAATTCTCCCCCGACACACCCAACGTCGTCCACATGTCGGTTCGACCAGCCGAGATGATGGAAGAAGACGGCGAAGGCGCCAAAGGCGGCAAGAGCGCAAGCGGGCGAGAAGGATCGAGGAGAGAAGGAGGAAGTGGGTGTTGTGTTATTCTATGAGGGATGCGCACACAATACGCACTTGTCTTAGCCTTGGTGTCCTCGTCCTTTGCCGCTTCGCTGCTTCGGAGCGCCTTTTAAACCTACCACCCAGAGTGATAATCGGGATCGGAGTCGGAGTTGATAGCGATAGCGATACCGATACCGACTCAATATCGACAAATCGGTCAAACCGGTCAAACAACAGCGAATGGATCCAGCTTCAACTCAGCGAACGAGTTTTCGGTCCCTTGCTTCACAAGCGAAGGAAGCGACAAGACGAGGTATCTGGCTGATGCTGATTCTAGTTGGGTTCGTTATCCAGTACCCAGCGTATGCACAAATGGGATGAGGACGATTTATCCTACATCCACAAACAGCGAACACTTGTTAGTTTTGCATTTCAGGAAAGAGGCCGGTGGCCGTTCAGTTCAAGGAGCTATCTTGGCGATTCCATTATTCCATGTATTCACGTTGGAAGACTCGGCTCTATTTTTCCGTTCTTGTCTTTCTCTTCTTCCGTCTACTGGATATACTATTGTTTCATCGTCGGACATGTTGTTTTCCTCCACTTTGCTTACAGGCTGTACTGGGAACGGCGTCTTGTCTTTCATACTGACATCTTTTTGCTTTGTATGCAACGCTCCTTTTCGTGTTTTTGGTTACTTGCGTGTGTGGAGAGCAGTTATTGCCTATTGCAGCGGGAGTTGCTGCTTGTTGCTTGGATAGCGCAGTGGTTGGTGGGAAGAGTTGGAGGTAGCTTTTTGGGAGAATGGGACAGAGAGAGGTGATGAACGGTGGCGTGAATACTTACCTAGCCCACCGGGGGTTCCTCCCGAACCAGATAGATGAGGGAGCTCCCGTCTCGGGCAGAGCGTGTGGATACGATGACGGACCTCCGAGAGATGAGTATGGTCATGTACATATTACGAGTTTACTAGGCGTTGGGAAATATTGAATGATGAGACCTCTCCTTTGGACGTTCGCTCTATTGGTTCATGACTGCGTCTACTGCCTGCATAGCTTGGTGAAGAAAACGATGACAAATGGTCCAAACCCCAGCTTCCAGTGCGATGCGATATCGTCCCAAAAGCATATGCTCCCGAAAAAGGCGCCCGTGTGCGAACACAAATGGGCTGGTTCATGTCAAATCGTCGTATTGCTGATTTGCAGTATCTCCTGGGTAGGTAAAGACCTTCAACCATTCCGAACCTCCCCATCACACGTCCATTCTCCCATCAGACACCCATATCGTAGTCGTCGACTCAAGCCGAAATCCTCAACTTCCTCTCCATCTCCTCCTGCACGCTCACCTCCGCCCTTGACTCCTCTCCGCTGAAAACATCCTCCCACGTGATATCCCCATCCCGTCCCATCAGAATCTCCTCATGCACATTTCCCATTCCACCGAGCGTTCCCACACCACCGCCCAGAGCCAGCGGCTTCCACTCCCCGTCTCTAACAATCTTCAACTCCATCTGTCTGCGGATCGGCTCGGCCATGCCAAAGGTGCGGCGCAAAGTCTCCATGCGCAAAGCTTCGCGCGTGGCTTCCCATTGCTTGAGGCGCGATTCGAGGGGGTGCGAGGAGATCGGGACTGCTGCAGAAGAAGAAGAGGAGGATTTGGAGGAGGAGACGGAGTCGAGCGGGTTCGGGGCGAGGCCGGAGCGGAGGGTGTCGTGGAGTCCGGGCGCGGAGGGGGCGGCGATGGAGCGCAGGTGGGTGAAGGTTGTGGTGTGGGAGTCGGTGGGGACGATGCGGAGGGACTGGGTGAACGGGTTGTTAGCTCGATTGCACTTAGAAGAAGGCCCGGGCCTGAGAAGGAGAGGAGAGGAGGCCGGTGGAACGAGGAGCGAGGGGGGGGCTAAGTAAGCGGTGGTGCTGGTGCTGGTGATAGCGATGATGGAGGGGTGATAGCTTACCATCTTGACGGTTTGCTCCTAAGCTAGGCGGCCGTGTTGATTACGTATTGTTTTGTTTGGAGAGGATTAACCTTGTTTTCGTTGCGCGACTGTGATGGTATCGAGAGCGCTGGATTTGCTTTGGGTATCGCAAGAAATGAAGTCGCTTTGCCTTGTTTGTAGTTGTGGTTCGTTGTTCGAGGTTGGTGTTTGAGGCTGGAATGAGGAATGGAAGTGGAAGGGAAGCTCCAACAGGTCAACGTCCAAGTCAAGGCTCCAAGCAGCTTCCGCGTTCACTGCCCGCTGTTGTCACTGGGCGACGGCGGCAGGTGGGTTGCAGCGGTACGTACCCGACCCCAGACGCTAGCGGGGTGAGTGTCTGCCAGGCTCCCCGTTGTCACTGTTATTACAGAGCAATACCGTATTATGTAATTAACTCCGAGGTCGCTTGTTCCGACCTCTACAAGTACCAACGTCAACGTCAACGATGGAGTCACTCTTCACTTACACATTCCCGACTTCATCGGAGATGGTCACTTGAGATGTCCGGTACATCCAAGCTTCACCTCTCCCTATAAACCTTCTGTTCAAAATGCGTTTTCCACCCCCAGGGACCACCGTCCGGCCCCCCATAATACGCATCACCAACGGCACCTTCTACCGCCACCAACCCTCCTCCCACCACCACCCTTCCCACGGCCCCGGCCACGGCCACCCCAACCCACCACTCTTCTCCAACCTCACCCTCGACATCCCCTCCCATCCTTCATCCCCGCACAACTGGGCTATCCTCGGCCCCTCCCAGTCAGGAAAGACCAGCTTCCTGCAACTCCTGCGCGGGCAATACCTCTGCTTCCCGCCCACCGCTCGCTCTTTCCCTTATCTTTCTACCGACAAAGTCCCCGCCCGGCTGAGAGGAAACCCAGCCAAGGCAATCCAGTATGTCGGGTTCGACGCCACTTCCACGTCCGGGGGCTTAGGGGCAGCGGCGTCGACGTATATCTCGGCTAGATATGAAAGTCACAGAGAACAAACGGATTTCTCGGTGAGGGATTGGTTGCTGGGGAACACGGAACTAAATCCCACTTCGATGCCGGGGGATCACAAGGTGAATGAGAAGCTATTTGAAAGGGTGGTTGTTGATCTCAGGCTGGATACCTTGCTGGATCTCCCCGTCTCTTTTCTTTCCAACGGGCAGGGCCGGAGGGCCAGGATTGCTAGGGCGTTGTTCACCGACCCGGAGGTCTTATTGCTTGATGAACCCTTCATGGGCTTGGACCCGGCTACGGTAGCGGGCTTGAGTCCCCTGCTGCAAAGTCTAGCGGAGAAGAAGAGTCCGCGCCTGGTGCTGGCCGCGAGACCGCAAGACCCCTTACCGGAGTGGATCACGCACTTGGTGTATCTGCGGACGGACAGCCAGGTGGGCGCGATGGGCGAGCGGGGGACGGTGTTAGATGGGTTGAGGGCTTACGTGCGCGGGGTGTGGAAGGGCGGGTTGTCGGAGGATGAGACGATGCCTGTTCATGCTCTTATCGACATCGGCCGCACTTTGACGAAGGATGGAATCAAGGGGGAGGGACTAGCTGAAGAACTCACTCACTCCCCGACTAACCAGGCACCCATCATCGACTCCCCCTCCTCTTCCCCCTCTCCCGAGCAGAAAGAAGAGGAAAGAGAACCCCTAGTCCAAATGTCCGGCGTCACCGTCCGCTACGGCTCCAAAACCGTTCTCGGTAACTGGCCCTCCGGCCTCCACTGGACCGTCCGCCGCGGATCACGCTGGGGCGTCTTCGGTCCCAACGGCAGCGGAAAAACCACCATCGTCTCCTTACTCTGTTCCGACCACCCGCAGACTTACTCCCTCCCCATCAAACTCTTCGGCCGGTCCCGTCTCCCCGAGCCGGGATCCGGCCAGAGGCCTCTGACGTTCTGGGACATCCAATCCCGCGTCGGCCATTCCTCGCCAGAAATCCATCAGTATATGCCCCGCCGCTTAACTGCCCGCTCTGTGCTGGAGTCCGCATGGGCCGACACTTTCTCTTCTGTGCCCAAACTCACCCCCGAGGCAAAGGAGAAGGTGGACGCTACTTTATCCTGGTTCGCGCACGAGCTTAACCCTTCTTTCGCGAAACGTTCTCAACACACACCCACCGAACTTGCGCAAGAAGACCAGCAGCCGCTGAAATGGGCAAAAGACTACCAATTCGGCGAGTTACCCTTTTCCTCTCAACGCCTTCTCCTCTTTTTGAGAGCTATCATCAAAAACCCGGATATCGTCGTTCTAGACGAAGCCTTCAGCGGGATGGACGACGCCGTTAGGGATAAATGCATGTTATTCCTTATGCACGGGGAGTCGAAGACTTTCGCTTCTTCCACCGTCGCCTGCACTTCAGGCACCTCCCCTTCCCCTACCCCTACCCCCTCAACCAACGCTAAGGGGCTGGCCGTGGCTCCCGTAGAGGTGGTAGATAGCGAGCAAGCCAAGCAAGGCAAAGTAAAAGTTTATGGATTGACGGATCAGCAAGCGTTGATTTGTATCAGCCATATCAAGGAGGAGGTTCCCGATTGCGTGAGGGAGTGGGTGTGTTTGCCGGAGGCGAGTAGTGGGGAGGAGGCGAGGTTTGGGAGGTTGGATGGTCCGTTGAGGGTTAGTAGTAGGCGGTGGGGGGAGGTTTGGGGTGTTAATGGGAATTTTAAAGTCTAGACCTGGGGATATGGATATGGTGGAGATAGAGAAAACTACTATAGACTTTGCGGTTAAGAGTTGATGTGATGTGACCGGCCGGACTTGAAGAAGCGACTGACTGACTGTATCCAACTGTTGTTTCGAGGAGTGATTGAAAGGGTTATGACAGTATTTCAAGATTATGGAAACAGCTCGTCAGGTATCAACGGAAGCTATTTCAAGGCATCGGGCATCGCATCACTCCTGTCAGGTCTGTTACCATTTGAATCTGTATCAGCGTGTTCCTTATGAGACAGTCATATATATCCACTATACTCAAACAAGATGAAAACGCATAGAGGATCTGGTATGTTCCCACCTTTTATTGCACTCAAGATCAAGTGAGAGAACCGTAAAAACGCCAATCTAAACATGGTGTACGTACTAATGAAACCGAAAGGGAATATTCTGCAAAAGGAAAAACAGTACAGTTACCAAACAAATCCGACTATGTATGTGTCCGTAAAAATGCCAGCAAGCCCCAAAGTTGAACCCAGCCGAGCCGCTTTATTGCAGAGTAAAATCCTTGAAAGTCCACTTCTCCGTAACCTTTGTCTTGGCCTGCTTCTTGAACGGAATGTGCCTCCTCGCCTCCACCTTGCCTCTGAGCAACATATTCCTGTACCTGTCTTTCAACAGGTTACCCTCCGGCTTGAGCAACCTCAGCGAATCCTGCAGCTCATCCGGCAGGACCAGCTCCAGATCCTTCTCGGGCAACTTGAACTTGCCTAGTTGCCTGCGGCGCAGCTCGACGTCGTCATCCTCCTCAACACTGACATCGTCGTCTTCGGGGTTGGCTTCGGCTTTTTGAAGGGCAAGCTGCCTCTCCTTCTCGGCGAGTTCCTTGGCAATCTGCTTGACTCTCGCGGCCTCGGCCTCTCTCTTCTTGATAGCCGCCTCATGCTTCAGACGCTGCTCCTCGGCCTTGCGGCGCTTGATCTTGTTGCGCTGGGCTTGCGTCTTGCGCTCCGGTCGCTTCTTCTTGGACGACAAACCCTCCGCATCGCTCTCGGCCCCTTCCCATGCGGAATCATCCTCCCACTCGGACAGCTCGGCTCTCTTCTCGGCGGCCTCGGCCTCGGCGCGCGACTTGGCGGCCGCTTCGGCCTTGAGACGCTCCTTCTCGAGTTCCTCCAGCCGCTTTCTTTCGGCCTCCTCGGCCTTGCGCAGCTCCTCCTGGTAGCGCTCAGAGTAGTCGGTGAAAGCGGGGTTGTACGACTTGTCGCCCTTGGGCTTAGGAACGGCGGGGAGCTGCTTGCCGGTGGCGGCGAGGGAGATGGGTTGTTGAGTGAGGGTCTTGGGGGCCTTGGGCTTCTCGACCTTGGGCAGGAAGTTGAACGTTTCTTCGGCCTGCTTCTTCTTCTTCTCTTCCTCCGGGTCGGCCCAGGCGTCAAAGGTGGCGTCGACGACCTCGACCGTGGTGGTGTGGTGGCCGTCGGCGACGCGCTTCAGGCGGGTGAGTTCCTTCTGGGTGACGTAGGTGGCACGGAGACGCTTGGAGGGCAGGACGCCGTCGGTCACCTTGCCGGATGTTTCAGAAGCCGGGCGCTTCTTGAGGGAGACGGCGGGAACGGCAGAGCGCTGGGCGAGGATCTCGTCGGCCTTCAATGGCTTCTTGAGGTGCTTGGGGAGCTTCTTGGTGATTTCGGTGTCGGGCTTGACGTCGATGGCGAAGAGTTCTTCGGAGGCTTTCTCGGCAATGACACCACTGTAATGCGATTCATGTTAACCAATGGGTTTGCTGGGTTAAGACAACATGAGGGGACCGTACCCCTTGATGATCTGGGCGTTCAACTCATCGAGACCCTGCTCGACCTCCGTAACATCGACATTCTTCCTCCACGCCTTCTTGCCCTTTCTCGACGGTTGGTTGTATTGCTTGGGGGCTTCGGGATTGCCCGAAAGGGGTTTTAGAACGGGCATTCTGGGTGTGTGGTGGTGTGTTGTTGTTGGGTTGACGACTCGAAGAATCAATGAGTCGGGAGAGGTTCGTGCAGATAAGAAATGGAAGTGTCGATACCACGGAACCGCCTGAAATTCTGGGGTCTCCTCTGCAATCAATCCGACTTTCCAGTGGGGTGTGCAACTCAAAATTTCAGGCGGCGACAGGAGGCTGCGATAAGATAAGAGACACTGCAGGGACAACAAGCGCTTCAGGTTCCCCAGCCGTGCTCAGCTGGCAATTGCAACGATCAACCAATCAGACTCCAAGCTGCCTCGGCCTCTGGACAAGCCCATGACGGCCGCCAAGCCTTTGGATCGTCTCTGTCTTTTTGGCCGAGTGAAGTGTCGAACTGTCTGGGTGCAGAAAGGCGGCCACTGCGGCGCACTCCCCCCCACTGATCGCTTGGCGCAGAGTGGTTCTTCTGCGGTGGTCCCCTTTCTCTCGCATGAGTCCACTTCGGGGAAGAAGAGGAAAGGGAAGTCGCAAAGAGACTTTGTTGTTCAGACTTATTCATTAAAAAAAAATTGAAAAAAAAGACACGTAGAACTCGTACTCACGTGCATATGGAATGTCGGTCAATGAATCAATCTGTATTAATAAATATTAAATTTCCAAAGATTTTCTGCTGTTTGTGGTTTTTCGTCTTTCCGATCTCTCCTCGATCCGATATCTATCTGTTTAGTAAAGAAAGACTGAAGACCCCAGCAATCGACTCGGCAACGGGTCCCCGACTGGATCCAAACACCGACCCGATTCCAAGCACTTGTCTCCAGCTTGCACCCCCGGCCACGCCCCGTCCGTCGCACCACTGAGACCACTCAACGCTGCACCAGTCTCCGGCAACTCTCCGCCGTCCACTTCCACTTCGATCCATATCCCTCGACCAGACGACTCTAGACCAACTCCGACCGCCTAAACTTTCTGCCACTTAACAACCACTTCCTCCAAAGTCCCAAAGCTTTCCCTTGACCGCGTTTCCTTGGATTCCGAATACCTTCAGCTACCCCGCGAAATACCGTAATCCGCACATACATCCATCACAATGGCGCAAGCAGGCGGGTCATACAACAACCCCTTGAAGAAGTTCAAGTAAGACAGCATACCCGACACTTTCGCTTCCATGGCCGGACATTGCACTCGAGAAAACAAAAGACAAAACAAGACAAGATGCTAACAACTCTTCCTCCTCACCAGGTTGGTCTTCTTGGGCGAACAAAGCGGTATGCGACCACCTACCTACAACACCTCCCTCCACGAGGCTCTCCGAGACACCGATACTAACTTGATCATTGCGCGCAACAGTCGGCAAGACGTCGCTCATCACACGCTTCATGTACGACTCGTTCGATAACATGTACCAAGCCACCATTGGTATCGATTTCCTATCCAAGGCATGTCAACACCTCTGACCGCTTTCAAGGCAACACGTGCCGCCGCAGCGAGTACCTGAAGGACACAATGGGGGAAGATGTTGGCTAACTCTTGAGACTGTGAGGAATAGACCATGTACCTCGAAGACCGAACAGTCCGCCTACAGCTCTGGGATACAGCCGGCCAGGAGCGCTTCCGCTCTCTGATCCCTTCGTACATCCGCGACTCGTCGGTGGCGGTGGTAGTTTATGACATTTCGAGTATGTTTTCTTTTCTTCCCTTCCCGCCTTTCTTGACCATCCCCTCCAAAATTCCCAGCTTTCCCCCCTCACCGCCTTCCACCCCGCCATTTCCCCCCAAGCCCCCAATTTCCAGACCCTCAGATAACAGGACACTAACAATCGTGACAAAAACAGACGCCAAATCCTTCCAAAACACACGAAAATGGATCGACGACGTGCGCGCCGAGCGGGGCAACGACGTGATCATTGTTTTGGTGGGCAACAAGACGGATCTGAACGACAAGCGCGAAGTGACCACGGCGCAGGGCGAGGAAGAAGCCCGGCGCAACAACCTCATGTTTGTCGAGACGTCGGCGAAGCTGGGCCACAACGTCAAGACGCTGTTCAAGAGGATAGCCCAAGCTTTGCCCGGGATGGAGGGCACCGGTGGGGAAGGCGGCGGTGCCGGTGGTGCGGGCGGGGGGGCGGCGGCGACGAGGATTGATGTTAGTAGTAAGGAGACGGTGGCGCAGGAGGGGTGCGCTTGTTAGATGGTCTGGTCTGGTCTGACCGGGATAGGACAGGCGAGGGGGAGACTATCTCTTCCTAGGGAAAGGGGGTGCTGGGGAACCGTGACGGCTGAGGAAGTTGAGGGGAGGTGAAGAGGGAGACAGACAGCAATGGGGATGATGACCATGTTGACGATGTTAACGAGGTTAACGATGTAATGGGGAAATATGATGAGAGATGGGAACATGATGATGGGGGGGAAATAGAGGTGGGCTAGACAACCTGACAACGGGGAGAAATAATGAGAACTTGGCTGTGTTTGTGCTTACGGTTTGGCTGGCTGGCTAAGCAAGGCGATCGGAGCATAGCATGCAAAGGGGGGTTGGTTTTGTTGGGCCTTTAACGCTTATAATAATTCTATGATAAAAAGACATAATACTTGTATCTACTTGATCTAAAATATCTGTGTTTTTTGGGTCTTCAACGTCGTTGTTTTGCCGTCTCCTTTTCAAGGTTGAAAATGGGATCAGCGAGCGGGTGATCCAAGTTGACCTTTGGATAGCGTCATTTGGGATAGTCAGGCCTCAAGCTACGGCACCATTGTCACGGCTTGTGAATGGCTTCTTGTCAACCATGGACATTGCAATAACCAGCATCCTGAAGTCACCGAGGCAATCCTGGGGAAAAACATGAGATGAGCAAGTAATGCAAAGTCGGAAAGTACTGAGAATTACTATGAACAAGACATGGCAGAAAGAAAAACAACAAGTACTTCATATTTTGGGTCTCCCCGTGTCTATTAACGCCAAATTCGCCGATTCCAATAACCGAAATATGCTTTGCTACTAAAGGTAGATTGATGTATGTGCCTGCCCCCGAAAACATGGTTCCGAATAAAATCTCCCAATAACCTGTGGCGACCAACCAAGCAAGGGGTATAAGCAAGCCCGAAAGCAGCCATCGCTCGGGGGTTGTCTGTCCAAAGCCAACAGTGTTGTTCACAGTCAGAGTGTTGGCCGTTGGTCGGTCAATTGCTGTCCTCTTTCTGTCGTCCGTCTTTTTTTACACCGGATCCCGTTCGTCGTGTTGGGCTTTATTGCTGGCAGTCAACTAAACAGGTCTCAGTGGCGAGGAGGGCCGCCAACAAAACAGCAAAACCCTCCCCACATAGGGTATCGACAGCCGCGGGAGCGAGTTCGTCCAAGAAAACAAACAACTAGTGATCCCGAGAAAAGAGGTGACTGGTTCCGGTGTTGGTGATGATGGTGGTGGTGGTCGCGGTAGTAATAGTTGCTGATACTCGTGCGCTCAGTCGGTATCCATCTCGTCATCGTCGTCAACGTCCTCGAAATCGTTCTCGTCATCGTCATCCTCATCGACAACGCCTCCACCAAAAACGCGCTCCGAGATCTCTTCCACGCCGCCGTCTGTCCTGACACGGAGCCTCTTGACCTCGCCGCCGAACGCCTTGGTCTTTTTGGTGGCCGCCTTCTTGGCCAGCTCCTCGCGCTCGAGCTCCTCGACGTCCTGGCCCGTCTCCTGGGCGAGCTCGGCCAGCCTCCTCTTCTCGGAACCGCGCAGGCGAGGGAGGAGGTGCTCGTTCTCGGCGACGAGCTTGCGGGCGACGGCGACCTCGCGGGCGCGCTTGCCGGCCATGCGGCGCTTGTAGAAGATGCGCTCGCGGCGCTGGCGGATCTCCGAGATGCGCTCCATGGCCTTGACCGTCTTGGCGAAGAGCTCGCGGTCGTAGCGGACGGGCACGTTGCGGCGGGCGGCGAACTGCAGGGTGCTGTCGACCACCATCTCCTTGCCGGCGTTCTTGCGGTAGGCCTTGGTCCACTTGAGCTTGCGGGGGTTGCGCTTCATCTTGAAGTTCTTGTGGCATTTGGAGCGGCAGAAGCGGAAGGACTTGCCTGCAGACGTTCAAGACAATGGTTAGCATTGACAATTTTCGGCTGACGATGCCAACAAGAGATGGATCGGGGGAACTGAACGTACCATCGTTACGCATAAAGGTAATGCCCTTGGAGGGCCAGGCCGGACGGCCGCAAAAGAAACAGGGATCGACACGCATCTTGACGGGTTATGTGGGTGGTTGATGAGAAGCAGCGAGCCGGGTGTGGATGGGCTCGTTGTCTGTTCGGGGGGGGAAAGCAAGCAACAAAGTCAACAGCGGAACGGTCCAGGGCGCCGCTTCTGAAAATTTCTGGATGTCGGTGTTGGAAAAAGAAGTGGGGCGGAGGGGACGCTTGGCTTATCTTAGGCTATCGTGTTATCGGTGGGTGAGGTTTGGGTTAGGGTTGAAGGTGTACCTGTGCTCAGCCCAGATGTTCATTTCTCTTGGCTTAGCAACAAAACCTTTCAAGGGATGGCTGCATGTTTTGGTTCTTGGTTTGACTTTGATGGTTCCTGATGACCGATTCCTCGATGCAAACCGGCTGACAAGTGCGGTTGCTTGCTTTGGCCGCTCTCTCGACAAGCAAAGTCCATTCATGCTTAAGTAAACGGGCATTTCTACTCCTTCCAAATATCAGTCCATCCTCCATCCCATCAATCCACCACATCTTGAACTTACGATCTCCTGACTTCACGACTATCTTATGTTCGGTGGCCAAGACGGCATTGATGTGTCTGAACAGGACCCCCGTGGACCCTGACTTTACCAGCTCCACCCCCTTCTCTCTCATCAGTTACTGCCGAAGATCAGAGTTTGACATCCTTCCAAATGTTCAATATTGTGTATCATCGGTCTTCGTGATTTGACTTGCAAGTTTGCCATATCTGAAGAACCATTGTGAGTGGCAAAGTCTCTTTTCGAGGGCCATGGCGCTTTCGGGTGTTGAACTTGTCTGTCATGTTGCACAATGACCAAGAACTTTTGTAATGGAAACCTCGGCAGTAGGCGAGGGCTGTTGTAAACCAGCGTTTGTCGAAGGCCGCCATGAAACTTGGACAACGGGCGGTAAACAGTAACCCAAATTACTACGAAAAGAAAGATTTTTTCCCTTGAGATGGTGATGCAAAAGAGCCCGTCTTCTCAAATAATTGAACTGCAACTGAATTGACTCTTCACTCCTTCCGCTTACAGTGCTCCTTCCATCTCACTCATAGTTGAGGTCGGCGTGCTGACCGAGAGCCCCATCGGATCCACAGCGCTAACTCAAAGACGCGGGGGTGGAATCCGGGGAAAGCGTCAAAAGTGGAGTCAAATTCCCCTGAGGCTCCACCAGACTAGCTCCTGCCCTGCGACGGTAAGGGTCCCCGAAATCGTTCTTTCCTGTTTTAAACAGAAGACAATTGAAGATATCGATATCGCCTTCCTCAATTACCTTTTCTAGGTAATCTTGGTATTTGGCGACAGATGGTGTACTCCACGAGTAAAGACCTTTCATTGTACGGGACGCTTCATCCCCATGCTCCATCACGAATGCAAACTGCTTTCCCCAGCCACAGTACACGTGCACCAGACCACTCCTCGCTCCGTGGTGCCATTCGATATCAAAGAATCAGACGACGGAACTCACAGACGGGCTGCTGTGATACAAAAGTGACGTCCAGCCACAGCCGATGATTGGTGTTTGGATATTGACTGCCACTCCTACCCCGCTCAATTCTGGGTTACACCATGCCTCAGCCAGACGGTTCCATGTCTCGATATACCCGTTAGGCATGGACGGCAACCGCTCACAACAGAGGAAGGAGTGGAGGAAGATGCAGGCGAGAAAGGCGGAGGTGGACGGTGGCTTCCTGTCTGGACCGTCCACTTGCTGCAAGGCAAACCGGGGAGGGGAAGTGACACGACAGGAGGTCAAGGCTTGGGCATCTCCCCCAAAAGATGGCATCGAGTTAAGGACACTGCGTGGAGAAGGAGAGAAAACCACCACCAGGACCCTGACAGTCTAACAAGCAGTAACAATGCCTGTTGCTTCCTGTCGTGGTTCCCATTTCTGCCACATAAAGGGGACTCCCGTCCCTCCCACTCGATATAATATCTGCCTCTTCTCCTCTTCTTGTGGCACCTGGAGAGAACACTCATCCTCGTTTCTCAGACTTGTCCAGACACACGAGCAAAAAGCAACCTAATAACGCTCGAAGCGTGCAGCATCAACTGCTGGTCAATTGAACAACACTCAACTACAAGTAGAGGTACGTCTGTGATTCATTCCGTCTAGTCACTCCTTGAATATCATCCCTAGATGACAAGACTTCACACGTGGTTATCAAGAAGTTGTCATCTCGTCGAAACTTTAGCCCTCTCTATCTCTTGACCTTCACTTCACTTTCCTCCATCAAGGGCATCTCCTCTGCCTATCGCCACTCAAAAACATCACTACCCCGTCTTTCCCTCACCACCACGTCCCAACCTCCCTCGACCACAACCCACTAACTCAACTACAGCATCTCCCCTCAAACAACCCCCCAAACAACCATTAAAATGGTCGTCCGCATCCCCGCCGCCGGCATGACCGAGTACATCTGCTTCGGCGCCGCCGGCGTCGGCACGCTCGCCCCTCTCGCCATGGGCATCCCGGGCGCCGAAGAGCGCGTGGCTCGGCAGACTAGCAAGTGGGCGCCCAGATGGGAGCGCAACATCACCTACTTCAAGAACCACGTCCCCGTCGAGCGCGGCGTCCAGCGCATCACACCCCCCGTCGAGCGCGTCGTCCATCGCGTCGAGCACAGATTGCCCCTTGAAAAAGCGGCTGTTGCTACGGGCCATGTCGCGGAGAAGAGCATGAAGCCGTTGGAGAAGATTAAGCACAATTGGACTATGGATTAACTTTTCCTGATGTGATCAGGGGAAGTAAGGGCTGGAATGGATGGACGGTTGTAATACGGCATAGCTGGAGTTTGGAATGGAAGGTCGTTTTTGCACGGAAAGGTTATGGAATTATGGGTTATGGATTGGGAACGGGATAGGATTGACGGAACGGCGAACAATGTCTTGGTTTTTCTTGCATGGATACTGACAACAAGGGTTACTGTTGGTGGTTTGACCATAATGCCTTTGTCCGAAGTGGCGATCACCACCTCGTGTTGAAGGTCGCAGCAGTCAGTAGTCCAGTGGAGAGCGTTGAGTAAACCCAACCTACACATATATCCTGCCAAAACATTATATCCCCCAGTCACTCAAGATGCTGCGTGCATTTACGTCCCTCTAATCCAATAGAGGCACTTCTTTTACCTCCCTGTCCCGTATACCTCAGTACCATGTCTTCATAAAGAACCCCTCCACTCATCTCCGGTAAGTGCCGGAGGACGTGGGTGTGGCAAAAGGTTACTACTCTGGTTGAAGACCTCCCTATTTCAACCTCACCTGCGTGAGCTACCACGTCATTGGAAACAACTGGGTAATGGAGAGACTATACACTATACTGCAGTACTCAATATCCAACCTCTCTAGACGGATACTGGTTCCTAAGAGCATATTACCGTCCACTTGCCATCTCATCTCCCGAGAAAAACCACGCTTCATCCCGAGTAAACATGAAGCTAACACATCTCTAGGTATCTAGCCTTCAACATCAACAGCCGAGCAAGTAGCAAGAGACCGGGCATTGCATATGCAGTGCCATCACCCTGACGACATCGTTCTATTCAAGCACTTTTACCTCTTAGATGATGGGCTAGGAATTGCAGTCATGGCCATCCGTCGGACAAGATGAGTACTCGGTGATTGTAGTAGGGAGAAGACCGTTGGATAGGTAGCCTTATTTCAAACTTTGTTGGGACCCCTTTCTTGTGGCATCTCTAGAGGTAGGAGGCATGCACTCTTCTCGTGCTGTTGTGGAAGAGGGGAGCCGTGTCTTTACCAAGGTACATGACCCAATGACCGGTTCGGTGAAGATGAAGACAAGGAGAGAATAGGAGACTGACAAGACTTGACGAGTGGACGGATGATCATTTTCTCGGCCGTGTCAAAGCCGCCAAATGCCGTAGGAACATTCAACTAGGAAGACTCGGCAAAGCTACGTATAAAAGCCCATCTGTCACCAACATTCAGTCATGCAATCAACAAGGGCTCCTCTGTCGTCAGCTCACCTCCCTCTCACGCCATCCCGACAGCCCGCGACAGCCAGCAGAAAAGCATTCACCTTTCCCATGTACACTACAGCCAAACGAGTCGTCTCCCCCCACGCCTTCCGGCCCCCTTCAAAAAAACCACACCCGGCCGGATGTCGTGGACTTTCCCGGAGGCTGCCGGAGCAGACCGATAGGTCCCGATAGGGTGGTGTACCGCCCAGCCGGTAAAGCAGTGGAGAGCTGGGCCGGACCGAGAGCCGCCGACAGCCGGTCGGGAGTCCGGGGTTGGGGGCGGATGTACACTTTGTGTACTGCGCTATCGACGCTAAACAAGACCTCTTTGACAAACGATGTCTGATGCTACCGATGTCTTCGCCTGCTGCGCTTACATGTCTTCTGTGAGAAGATTGTGCATATCTTTCATGATACAAGACGCTATGGGTGATCAGCCTTGCGAAGGACGTCGGATGGGATTCGGAATGATTGGAGATGTCAGAGCAAGATCCACGGGCCGCTCCCGAAGAGGAACTTGTTGGATCTAGTGGTTGTGGGTGGCATGCACAACCTCCATGCTTTTCTAAGGGTACTTGAGGTTTCCGTATCCATTCGAGATGGAAATTCTTCGGTATCTTCTCCGAGTGCCTGTTGCGGAGAACACTTTGGTGTTGAAGATCAACTTCGAGGGTGGACCGTGGAGGACCTTGGAACTACGCATGCCGCAACAGAGGGAGCAGTGATCCATGTCTATTCAACGTTGACAGAAGAGACATCCTCCACACATTTAGAGCATTAAGGATTGTACAGCGTCAAAGTCCATGTTCAACTCGAGCACCAACATTGACAAGATCTCTGGGGCAAAAGGGTCCTTCGGGGTCCCAATTCAGGGGTAAGCCGACTCCACAAGGTCTTCCGCTGTCAAAAAGCGAAGACGGAGTTGCCGTCTTTGTCCACTTGGTAGAACCCAAGACTTCAAAGCCATTGACTGAAAGCCATATTGAAGAATCGGTGATACCGTCAGTCATCCATCCGCGGATGCCCAAAATGGCCAGTTTAGTTAAGATGAGCACAACACTCCAGCCCAGCATAGTTTTTACCAGGGTCCAGGAGTACGCGGAGATTTCTCTTGTGATGTGTTCCGGTGGCATGTCCGGGTTGGCACTGATCGGAGCCGGGATTCTGCTACCCAGTTCCGATCCGCCTAACACTTACACCGCTGAGGTGTGCAGAAAGGTGTTAGCCGCCATAAGTGTCACTAACACCAGCCTAACAACCCCCGTGAATACCAACCCCGTTGGTTGGAGAGTGTCTCTGCCCTGTCCGTCTCGTCACGGAAGACTTTTGCGTCATAGCCCAGCGATCAAATAACCGAGTCGAGTCGAGCCTGGCAAGCCTAGAAAGGCGGTTAGGCGAACGGACAGGGAGGACACGCGACACCGAAAGCGCTGCCTTGGAGTAAGCGAGAGGGAGGCAGCCTGACGAGGAAATCGTGAGATGACATCAGGTTGAAGGACGGTGGTGATGGACTCTCTTCCGCGGATTTGATATGAATGCCAAGTGAGACGGTAATTGCGAACGACGGCGCCCTTCCAAGTTTCAAGTTTCAAACAATCCTGTCGGACCTGGAAAGAAAAGGCTGGTTGAGGCAAGCATAACAATGGGATAACAATAGCGCCTCGCAAATTCGCATTCGTATGCCGACTGATCCGGGTTCCATCCAGTTGGCGCCGCCTCGTTTGTTTCGCGCGAAGTGTCGCAACTGGCGTAAAATCCGGGCTCCGTCGCGAGCCCGTGCAATCCGTCGGTCTGGTGTTCACAAAAAGTCTTAGTTTTTGGGATCGTTAGGTCTCGTCATTGGTGGTGTCACTTTCAGAAATTCCCACAATCTGGTTGCCTCGGGCTTGCCTGCCGTCGGACTCGTCCAACTGCCCACTTCCTGCCAGTCCACTGCAAAACTGCTGCACTGCACCTTTGTTGGCTGCACAGAACCAAAACACACTTTGCCGCCATCGCATTTGAACCGCTCTTTCAGCTGCTGCAACCTCACATCCGCCAGCCAGCCGCCGCCGCAAAAAGACCCCTTTTTTTCGCTGTCGGCATCATCGTTATCATCAATCGCATTTTCAACTGCCCTTCCTTTTCCTTTTGGCGTTTTTTTCTCGCGATATACACGCCCAACTAGAGTCCATATATTGCTCTCAGTACATACAAATCAATAATCATGTCGCGAGGTCTACTACGACTTCGGTTTCCCCGGCCGAGGGTAAGTCTTCGCATCTCCAATCCCCACCGTCGTCACGCCATGCTAACAGCACGCGCAAACAGACCTTCCTCGGCTTCATGTCCCTCCAAACCGGCACCGAGCTGATCGCCCTCTCGCTCGTCTTCAACCGCATCACGGGCATCTACGGCATCCTCGCCCTCTTCACCGGCTTCCCGCTCTCCCTCCTGCAGATCAGTCTCTACCTGCTCTCGCTCCTGGTCGTCGGCTCGCTGGCGTACCTGATCCCGCACATCCGACAACAATCGCCCTTCCAAAACCTCGCGCTCGCCTTCCTGTACGGCATCGACACCCTCCTCAACTTCGCCTACGTCACCTTCTTCGCTACGACCTGGTACCTGAGCCAGTTCCACGACCCGCAGGGCCCCGCTAGCAAGGGCGACATCCCCGAGAGCGCGAGCCCGTCGAATGGCGAGGGAAAGTACGAGCACGATGATGCGCAGAAGAATCAACTGGAGAAGGCGGTGGGCGTGCAGGAATCCGCGGCCAGCATGTGTCTTGTTGTCGGGTTCACGCTGATCAGGATCTACTTTGCGCTGGTGGTCTGCGCGTATGCCAGGGCGGTGGTGCAGAGATATGTGGACATGAACAGCGGGTGGGCTGGTGGGCCCCTGGGTTCTGGGGAGGTGGTTGATGATGATAATGGCAAGGAGGAGGGACACGCGGCGGATCCGTTTGTGGAGGGCGCGCCGCTGGGTGAAGGGTGGCAGGGCAAGATGGGCCGGATGATGGTCGGGTTTGGGAGGGGATATTGGTTGGGAGGGAGGAAGGAGGACGAGGAGTGGGCGAGGGAGATTGGCGGGCGGTTGAAGGGTGGGAGATACTCCAGGGTATGAGCGGCCAGAGTTGAAAAGGTTCCGTTTAATGGGACCTTGAAAGGTTTATTCACTGAAGAGGAGACGGCATAGCCAGCAATCGTCCAACATACGACACAGCATGCATGGCATAGAAGAGGTATTGGCCGCGAGAGCGAAGACAGCCACCCTCAACGGCGCATTGCTTTTAGCGAGATAAAGAGGAGGATACTGCGGAAGATAAAGGGGACCAATCTTCCCTTGAGCGGCTTCCTACTGTACATGGAGACATTTGGATTTTGTACTTGCATCGCATCTGTACAAACTTAGTACGGACGGTTGGGGCACCATATCCATGATACCTATATCTACCTTTCAAGGACACCAGGGGGATAACGGCGCAAAGACATTTGGGCAAAGGGAACGGTTGGCTTGAAGTTGGTTATAGACCATCAACACCAGCAGGAAGATATTGGACGACGTAATGATAATAATGGAGGTTTCAGGTCATTAGAGATAACTGATAAGATAGCTTCACACATATGTACTCTACATTTGAGAAGGACGGAAACAGAGAAGCGAAAAAAGACTAATGACACCATAGTTCAAAGTCTATATATCCATGTCTTTTGTGTGTGTCCCTTTGAATATGCGCAGGGCTTAGCCTTGTAACTGCTGCCCCTTCTTGGAGATGCCTCGCTTATACCCTCCCACTCAACATGCCCACCTCCCACCATGTCGACCCCGCGGGGTGGTCAATTTGGCTGTGAGGCCATCAAGGTGAACGAAACAATGGAGGAAGCATGTCACTGATAGGATAGTGGGGATATTCACATAGCCTAGCGCCAATGAAAGAATGGTTCCATATGTGGGTTAAACAGATAGGCTCGGGGGATATTCGGGAATGTAAAAAGGGTTCTTGATATGTCATCCACCGTTCACATCCTGTCAAATTGTTTCCGTGATGCCCATGTGTCTCGCTGTCTGTCCGTCTCTGCACCCGGGAATAGAGTCATGCTGCACTGTTAGCTTCGTCCCATGTCAGACTAGACCTGAGACCATGTGGATATCAAAGATGGGACGGGAGCTGTTTACCCGGAAACCCCTTGGATATCGTACGAACAGACATCGGATGGAGAAGTTTGCTGTTCTCTCTTTTCTTCCCAACGGTTTGGTTTCTTTCTGTCCTTCCCGAGTCCCCGTGGGCCGTGTGGCGAGGTCGGGGCATGTCTGGCTTGTTAGTGCGGTACCTCTGGATACGTCGGAGGCCGGAGGGTGACAGTGAGATGGACACACTCGTTGACAAAGGCGAGTTGAAAATTCGAGACATTTTATTCGCTGGAGGCGTCAGCAAGAGGCAACTTGGTGAGGGTAGATTTATACAAAAGGCGGCCAAAGTGGGTGCCCTCTCGACTTCGAATGAAGCTAGGCCGATCACGCAATCGCTCCAGACTAGCAGCGCAGCCATTCATGTGCCGGCATCACCACAAGTGGACTGCGGGGGCCGGGCACTGTTTAGCTGTGCTTGTTAGTGAGTTATAGAGACATCACCGCCCATTACATAAGTGCCCTCCACGCCTGTTGTCCCGCTCCCGCATTGCGACATCCAAAATCTTTTGAGACTTGTTCCGCTTCTTAAAGTTGGGCGTTTCTCTCTTCTCATTCTTCTCGGAGACCAAAAAAAAAGAAGGAAAAAGGAAAAGAGAGAAGTGTCAATCATCGATACATTCCATCCATCCCCTAGGCTCATACCACTTCTTCCCTTTTCTTGTGGTTACTTGTTTTTCTCTTTTCCTTCTTTTTTTTTTTCTTTCCTCCATTGATACCTGCCTTCCCTCCCCCAGATTCCAGCCATCACCAGACTCCACGATGGCTTCCACACAACAAATCAAGACGCCCCAAGAGGCTGGTGAGTTTGCTTCCCTTGTCCCTCCTCCCGTTCCCGTTCCCCTCCAGAATCCTGTCCCCCGCGATTTCCCCTCCAGCTCCCACGGCAATTCAGCGCTGTAATGCAGTCCAACCCGGGATTCAGAGCGCACTGTTTCTCAGCTGTCATTGCCCCGCTACATCCGTGCCTTCCAGGTGCGCAATCGGCAATGTCTCAACACCAAGAAAGATATCACGAGATGTACAAAACAATGGGAAAAGAATTGGAATTGAAACCACCACAAAGACAAGGTGACTAATTTGTGACGCAAATCATAGTCGCCAGAATCGCATACCTGGCCTCCGATGTCGTCGTCTCGGTGCAGCCCTCGCTCGCCGCCGAGTCCGACTTCTCGGCCACTCTCAAGAGCCTCGCCTCTTCCAGGACACAAAGCCTCGTCTCCAAGGCCGCCGATGCCGTCACCGAGATCATTCCCGTCAGACACAACAACGACCCTCTCCTCTCAGTATTCACACCCATCCGCTCCGGCCGCTTGGTCTCGGTAACAACCACCTCGGAGATTCTCCTCCCCAGCATCGCCCACCTCTACAAGCTCGCCCAGCTACCAGTCGTCCTCCACGTTGCTCTGGGCCCCAAGAGCCTCCCAGACTACACCGCCATCACCTCGATAAGGAATTCCGGCTGGACTTTCCTGCAGTCCAACTCTCTCCAGGAGGCCCAGGATTTGGCCCTCACTGCTCATGCTCTCGCCGTCCACTCCGGCAAGGGTGTTATTCACTTCTTCGACCCCAGCTCCAGCGCGTCCGAGCAACCCATTGCCGCTGAGGATATCAGCCTTGTTCAGGAGATTCTCAACCTCGACAATGTCCGCCGCTTCCAGTCCGCCTCCATCTCGGGCTCTTCCATCTACGCCAACGACGGCCGCGTAGCCGTTGCCCCTGAGCAGTCCGAGCCTGTTGCCAGCCAGACGGTCCTTGATGCCCGGGAAGTGGAGGCCGCTACTGTTGCTGCCACCGATTCCCTTGCCCCCGCCCAGGATGGCGCCGATGAGTCCGCCCAAACCAGCCAGCAACCAAGCGAGGCCAGCGAGGCCAGCGCCACCCCCAGTGCCTCCATCGCCACCACCATCGACGAGCAAGCCCCCGTTGTCACCTCGGAGCACATCTACAAGTACGTCACTTCGATCTGGGCCAAGCTCAACGAGCTCGCTGGCAGGCAATACAGCGCTTTCGAGTACTCCGGTCCTTCCAACGCCGAGAACGCCCTCTTCGTTTTCGGCTCTGGCTCTCCTCTCTTCGCCCAGGCCATTGCCCAGGCCCAGTCCGACGACAGCTTCGCCAAGGCCGGTGTCCTCACTGCCCGTCTCTACCGCCCCTGGTTGGGCGCCAAGCTCCTCGAGGCCATCCCCAAGTCTGTTAAGCGCGTAGCTGTCCTTGAGCAGGTCTCGAGGAAGACTACCAAGTGGGGCCCCCTCCTGATCGATGTTCTTACCTCGGTCAAGAGCGGCCCTGGCGGTGTCGAGACCATTGTTGGCCACCAGCTTGGCTACATCTCTCAGGAGACCGTTGTCCAGGCCCTCCGTGGCATCTTCCAGAACCTCAGCTCCGAGAAGCCCGTTCAGAACCTCGAGGTTGGTGAGCGCGAGGCTCCCAAGGAGGCTTCCGAGTACGGTCTTGAGAAGCCCAAGCTCGAGACTGCCTACACCAAGATCCTCGACCAGCTCTTCGGTGAGCGCGCCTACATCGCCAACTCCATCGAGAAGGACAACGCCGGCGTTTCCAACACCGTCTCCGCCACTCCCGAGTACGGTTTCGGTGCCCTCCTCGCCCGCAAGGAGCGCAAGCAGAAGTTTGTTTCCGAGGTCAAAGAGGCTGCCAGCAACGGCCAGTTCTCTTCTGATGCTCCCAAGCAGGCTCTTGCTAAGTGGGTTGCCAACGCTGAAGACGCCAAGAAGGTCGAGGAGGTCGCTTCCGAGGCTGTCTCCAAGCTCTCTGAGGATGGCTCTGATCTCTCCAAGTCTCTCCTCGAGTACAAGCAGTTCTTCCGCAAGCAGTCCCTCTGGCTCGTTGGCTCCGATGCCTGGTCCTACGATCTCGGCAACTCGGGTGTCCACCACGTCCTCGCTTCCGGCGAGAACGTCAACCTGCTCATCATCGACTCCACTCCCTACTCTGAGCGCGCCGCTGCCGACGCCAAC
The DNA here is from genome assembly GCA_009806085.1 of Neurospora cerealis. Lineage (NCBI taxonomy): Eukaryota > Fungi > Ascomycota > Sordariomycetes > Sordariales > Sordariaceae > Neurospora > Neurospora cerealis. The sequence goes on along the minus strand of RAOY01000036.1, from coordinate 119,774 downwards.
CGCCGCAAGAAGGACATTGGTCTCTATGCCATGAACTTCGGTAACGCCTACGTTGCCTCTACCGCTGTCTACAGCTCCTACACTCAGGTCCTCCAGGCTATGGATGAGGCTGACAAGTTCAACGGTCCCTCCGTCGTCCTTGCTTACCTCCCCTACTTCGGTGAGCACGATTCTGCTCTCACCGTCCTCCAGGAGACCAAGAAGGCTGTCGATATCGGCTACTGGCCCCTTTACCGCTGGAACCCCGAGAACGAGAAGAAGGGCGAGTCCAACCTCTCTCTCGACTCCGAGCGCATCAAGAAGGAGCTCAAGGAGTTCCTCGACCGTGACAACCACCTTACTCAGCTCATGAAGAAGGAGCCCTCGTTCGGTGCGGTTCTTTCTGAGGACTTTGGCACCGAGATCCGTGCTCAGCAGAAGCGCAAGGCCAAGGATGCTTACAACCAGTTGCTGGAAGGCCTGTTTGGCGCTCCCCTTACCATCCTCTATGCTTCCGACAACGGCAACGCCATCTCCCTCTCCAAGCGCCTGGGTAACCGTGGCCGTGCCCGTGGTCTCAAGACTACTGTCATGTCCATGGAGGACTACCCCGTCGAGGACCTCGCCACCGAGGAGAACATCGTCTTCATCACCTCAACCGCCGGTCAGGGTGAGTTCCCTCAGAACGGTCTTTCCTTCTGGCACGCCGTCAAGGACAACACCTCCCTTGACCTCGCCAACGTCCGCTACTCCGTCTTCGGTCTCGGTGACAGCCACTACTGGCCCCGCAAGGAGGACAAGATCTACTACAACAAGCCCGCCAAGGACTTGGATCGCGTTCTGGCCAACTTTGGTGCCAAGCCTTTGGCTCCCATTGGTCTTGGTGACGACCAGGACCCCGATGGTTTCCAGACCGGTTACTCCGAGTGGGAGCCCAAGCTCTGGGAGGCTCTCGGCGTGGCCAACGTCGATGGCCTTCCCGAAGAGCCTGCCCCGAGGACCAACGAGGACATCAAGATTGAGTCCAACTACCTCCGTGGTACTATCGTTCAGGGCTTGAACGACACTTCCACTCTCGCCATCTCTGCCGACGACTCGCAGCTCACCAAGTTCCACGGTACTTACATGCAGGATGACCGTGATATCCGTGATGAGCGCAAGGCCCAGGGTCTCGAGCCTGCCTACTCCTTCATGATCCGTTGCAGACTGCCCGGTGGTGTCTCTACGGCCAAGCAGTGGGTCCAGATGGACGACATTGCCAACACGCTCGGCAACGAGACAATGAAGCTCACCACCCGTCAGACCTTCCAGTTCCACGGTGTTGTCAAGAGCAAGCTCAAGCCCGCCATGCAGGCCATCAACCGCGCTCTCATGACCACCATTGCCGCTTGCGGTGATGTCAACCGTAACGTCATGTGCAGCCCTCTGCCCGCTCACTCCCAGTACCACCGCGCGGTGCACGAGTGCTCCAAGCGCATCAGCGACCACTTGCTCCCCAACACCACTGCTTACCACGAGATCTGGTTGACCGACGATGATGGTGCCAAGACCCAGGTTGGCGGTAACGCTGTCCAGGACTTTGAGCCCCTCTACGGCCCTACCTACCTTCCCCGCAAGTTCAAGGTCTCCATTGCCATCCCTCCCCACAACGACGTCGATGTCTACGCCCACGATATCGGTCTCATCGCCATCAAGAACGAGGACGGCAGCCTCGCTGGTTTCAACCTGCTCGCCGGTGGTGGTATGGGTGCCACCCACAACAACAAGAAGACCTACCCCCAGACGGGTCGCATTCTCGGCTTCGTCACCGCCGCTGACGTGCACATTGCCTGCGAGAAGGTCATGCTTGTCCAGCGCGACAATGGTGACCGCAAGAACCGCAAGCACGCCCGTTTGAAGTACACCATTGACGACATGGGCGTCGATGTGTTCAAGGCCAAGGTCGAGGAGTACTGGGGCCAGAAGTTCGAGGAGGCCCGTCCCTTCCACTTTGACTCCAACGTCGACACCTTCGGCTGGACCAAGGACGAGACCGGTCTCAATCACTTCACCATGTTCATTGAGAACGGCCGCATTGAGGACACGGCTGAGTTCCAGATGAAGACTGGTCTTCGCGAGATCGCCAAGATCCACAAGGGCGAGTTCCGTCTCACCCCCAACCAGCACTTGATTCTCTCCAACGTCGCCGACGAGGACAAGCCTGAGCTTGAGAAGCTCCTTGCCCAGTACAAGCTCGACAACCTGCACCACTCCGGCCTCCGCCTGTCCTCGTCTGCCTGTGTTGCCTTCCCCACTTGCGGTCTCGCCATGGCTGAGTCTGAGCGTTATCTCCCTGTTCTCATCACCAAGCTTGAGGGCGTCCTTGAGGAGGTCGGTCTCAAGCAGGACAGCATCGTCATGCGTATGACTGGTTGCCCCAACGGTTGCGCTCGTCCTTGGTTGGCTGAGGTTGCTTTCGTCGGCAAGGCCTATGGTGCTTACAACATGTACCTTGGCGGTGGTTACCATGGTCAGCGCCTCAACAAGCTGTACAGGTCCAGCATCAAGGAGGAGGAGATCTTGACGATCATGAAGGGTCTCCTTAGGAGGTACGCCAAGGAGAGAGAAGAGGGCGAGAGGTTCGGTGATTGGACTATTCGTGCGGGAATCATTAAGGCGACTACCGATGGAAGGAATTTCCATGAGGGGGTGAGTGAATTCTTTACGTCCTGATGATGCAATTTGGGACCCGTTTACTGACCATTTCTTTGCGATAGGTTGCTGAGGAGGATGGCGATGAGGAGTAAACTGGCTCCATCAAGATTTAACGGTCACAGAAACAGAACAGATGCATTGAAATGGGTTGTGGTGTGGGTTTTAAGGCGGTCAGGGACCAAGGGGAAGAAGGTTCAACGGTCAAAGCGCATTCTCATTGGCGTCGAAAATCACTTGGCTGCAGTTTTTGTTTATTGCTTTTACATGTCTCTGTATATACCTCTTTGATATCTCGATGCATTGTTTTTGAAGTTTGTTGACTTGATGGTTACTCGGGCGAGGTGAGATGGGGTTGCATGTTTACTTTTTGACGTCACTCGCGTGACAAGTATGCCAGGGACCGTTTGGAAAAGAGTTGCGATGGCACATGGCAATTGCTTGCTTGTGCTCGTGCTTGGTGCGTACACGTGCGTGCATTTTCGAGAACAGATGAAGTGCGTTCGAGACCGGGCACAGAAGCACAGAAGTGATGAACGGTTTAGGAACGGCGGGGACTCTTTTCAGGAACAGCAAAGTGGAAGGCCAACGTTCGACGCCAAGGCGTTCCTGAAGTTCCTGAACAGCAAGCCTGCAAGCTATTATTCTTATAGCCAATGGGATGCACGGAAGAGAGGGGCAGTGCCCAGTCGCCCTGTTCAGGGTTGTGTTGTGGTTGGTTGCCCGGTGACCGAGGACGGGATGAAGAGATACCTGCTGAAGAAGCAGATGGTCTCTTCAGTCCACAGTCGCAAAGAGGATTCTTGAAGACGGTGGATTCATTCGATACAAACAATTTCCTCACACTCAACCACATATTCGAAATCTTCCATCTTCAACCACATCTTCAGTCACAAAAGCAACAACAAGCACAAGCTGAGCACCACCCCTCTTCAACTGCTACCCCTGTGCATCAACAAGCATCTGCGGTCTTCCTGTCTTCTGCTGCTTTCCCCACTGGCAGAATTCATTGGTAGCCAATAGCGGTCGCATTTATCCAGCCTACCAGTAGCCATTGACAAGCATCCGCCTGCGCAACCCGACCTCCTTCTGCTCTGGGCAAGCGAAAGCCTCCATTGGCGCCGCTTCTCCAGCTTCATGAGGAGTGAGCCCAGCCACCGAATTGTGGTGCTCCCTCCGCGCCGTCTCTTTCTGGTTCATGGGGATTGCGCAACGCTCGACAGGAGTAGGACAGACGATTTCACCGCATTTCAACTAAAAGGAAAAAAAAAAAAAGGGTCCATCTCCTGACGAACAAACGAATTGATCCCCCTTGAACTTCACCGCGTGTCCCCGTCAGCAGGCCAGTACCTAGCCCCACGATAGAGGTAACATGAACCCCCGTTTCCACTTCTCCATTTCTCAGTGGAGGAGGCCCTGACGGTGGTGACCCGACAGCCGCGATCGATCTAGTCCATGCTAACTGACGCGCAGTAGTCTCCAGTCGACACCATTCGACATTCGACTTTCTATCCAAAACGACACTTGACTGTCACTTCACCGCATTGCTGTTCAGTCACGTCAGTCTGTCAGGTACCAGAGTCAATCGATCGTATCAGCAAGTCTCAATCCAACCGAACGACCGGAGAGGGGCCGCGTCCCTTACGATTCTCCAGTGTCTGCCAGTGACATAGTGGTTGTATACACTCCGCTACTACTACTACTACTCCCACTCACAAGTCAGGTCCATTGTATCCATCGAATCGAGATCCAGGACAAGAAAAGGTCGACAAGTCTCACTCTCACACACACCCACCACCCCGACACGATGGCCGGGTATGGTCGCAGCACCGGCGGCGGCTTCGGCAGCAGCAGCGGGAGCAGTCCGCCAGACCCTCAGTACATGCTCCCCCAATACGACGAAGGCGACGACCCCGATGCCGATGCGACACCAGCTGGTCAGGGCGTCCGCCTGTTGACGAACCTCGACAACAGCTCGTACATTTCAGTCTCCGAAATAACCAGCCAGAGTTCACATAGAGATAATGTCAGACCGTATGTCATGCCCCTCTCACTACCCCTCGATACCAATGCCTCAACCCAGACACATACCCGAACACAGAGTCCTCCCTTCCTTTCCAATACCAGTCCCAAAACAAAACAAAGCCATGACGAAGACGTTGTGGTCAACATCCCCTCTCCTCCTCTTTCTTCCCTGTCCCTGCCAGTACCCAACGAGGAACCAGAGAATCAAGAGGACCAAAAAAAGAAGACGGACCTGGAGACGCCCCCGACTCCAAACCAAAGAGAGCACGAGGCCACCGAAGACGACTCCGACATGGGAAAGGCCGTGACGTTTGCTGCCGCGCCAGAGATCCTGGGAAGCGACGACGCTCAACAGCAATACGCCCACCTACCTCACTATCCTCCGCCATACAGTCCCTTTCGACCCGAGGAGCAAGAGCAATTCCTTTTGCGACAGCAGCAGCGGCAACGACAAGCGGAAGCGCAGTTACAGCATCAAGAACAAACCCAGCTACGGGGAGGAGGAAAGTTGCAGAAGAGGAAGAGGCTGGGTCAAGTGAAGCCTCTTAAGCTGTCTGCGCCTCCACCTGCGCTGGCCTTGCCGACAATTCCGGAGGGGGCATCCCCGCGACGAGTGTCGCTTCGTGAGGCGCGTAAGAAGCAGCAGCAGCAGCAGCAGCAAGGAAGCAAGCAGCGGCTCAGCAACATTACCAAGGAAGGGGACTCTACAAAATCACTTACACCACCACCCTCCGTTCACTTTGGATCACCGAAAAGACGAAACTTAGAGGCAGCACGCTCACATATTATTCCTAATCACAGCAGCCGGTTACGACAAGCTTATGAGCCCTCGATCGACGCCCGCACCTACGAACCATCACTAGATACCCGAACATACGAACCCTCGATTAGCGATCGACGACACATGTACGAACCCTCCATCGACGAACGATCATCGTACATGGACCCCCCACGCATCCCACCACCCGACGGCGGATCGTACGTTTCTTCCTACATGGGCACAGAGAGCATGGTTTCGGGACACGGCAGACCATGGAGTCCCGTGTCGATAGCCGATTATCAAGTTCCACCACAAGGACGGTACGAGTCATCAGATATTGATGGTCATCCGAGGCCAGGGACACCCGGATCGAGTTATGGAAATGCGAGGCGACCACTTCCCGCTGCACCAGCGCCTTTACACTACAATAGCCCCAGCCGCGCAACGAGCCATTATCCACGGTACCATGGAGCAGGAGGTTATGCGGACGACGTGACCGTTAGCATGGGACCGGACGACGATCGTACAGATATCTTTGGCCCCGAAACCGATCTCAGCGAATCGCGCCACCTCAACGACGCATACGGGTTTCGGTCATCCCAGATCACCCTCAGCGAAGATCCCCACGGCACCCATGCCCGTTCTCGGTACGACGACGAAGATGATGTTAGCACCACTTACTCCTCCAATACCGGCACCAGCGCTTCAGGTGTCGACAAATTCGAGCATTACGGTCCCATTCCGGAAGAAGGCAAGCACGAGCGTCGCGGCGTGCGGCCACCACAGATGTCGAGGAAGGAAGTCCAGCTCATCAACGGCGAACTCGTTCTCGAGTGCAAGATTCCGACTATATTGTATTCGTTTCTGCCTAGGAGGGACGAGGTTGAGTTTACCCACATGCGGTATACGGCCGTCACGTGCGATCCTGATGACTTCGTGTCGAGGGGGTATAAGTTGCGCCAGAATATCGGTCGTACTGCTAGGGAGACGGAGTTGTTCATTTGCGTGACGATGTACAACGAGGACGAGTACGGATTCACACGGACTATGCACGCAGTCATGAAGAACATCTCGCATTTTTGTTCCCGAAACAAGAGCAGGACGTGGGGAGCGGATGGATGGCAGAAGATTGTTGTCTGTGTGGTTTCTGATGGAAGAGAGAAGATTCATCCTCGGACTCTGGACGCTCTCGCAGCCATGGGCGTTTACCAGCACGGTATCGCCAAGAACTTTGTCAACCAGAAGGCGGTGCAGGCACACGTGTACGAGTACACCACGCAAGTGTCTCTGGACAGCGACCTCAAGTTCAAGGGCGCCGAGAAGGGTATCGTACCCTGCCAGATGATTTTCTGCTTGAAGGAGAAAAACCAGAAGAAGCTCAACTCCCACAGATGGTTCTTCAACGCCTTCGGCAAAGCCTTAAACCCGAACGTGTGTATCCTCTTGGACGTCGGAACCCGCCCCGGCGGCACAAGTCTCTACCACCTCTGGAAAGCCTTCGACACGGATTCCAACGTTGCCGGCGCTTGCGGGGAGATCAAAGCGATGAAGGGGCGATTCGGCGGGAATTTGCTCAACCCTCTGGTGGCTAGTCAGAACTTTGAGTACAAGATGAGTAATATTCTAGATAAGCCGCTGGAGTCGGTGTTTGGGTATATCACGGTGTTGCCGGGCGCGTTGTCGGCGTATCGCTTTCATGCGCTGCAGAATGATGAGACGGGCCATGGACCGTTGAGTCAGTATTTCAAGGGCGAGACGCTCCATGGACAGCATGCGGATGTGTTCACGGCGAATATGTATTTGGCGGAGGATAGGATTTTGTGTTGGGAGTTGGTGGCCAAGAGGGGAGAGAGGTGGGTGTTGAAGTATGTGAAGGGGTGTACGGGTGAGACGGATGTTCCTGGTGAGTTGCCCGCTTGATGAGATGAAGACGCTTTTTTGTGATGAAATACTAATAGGGTTGTAGACACCGTCCCGGAATTCGTCTCCCAACGACGCCGCTGGCTCAACGGCGCCTTCTTCGCCGCCGTCTACTCCCTCGTCCACTTCCGGCAAATCTGGAAAACCGACCACACCTTGATGCGGAAAGCCCTCCTCCACGTCGAATTCCTCTACCAGCTCCTCCAGCTCCTCTTCACCTACTTCTCCCTGGCCAACTTCTACCTCGCCTTCTACTTCATCGCCGGCGGTCTCGCCGATCCCCACGTCGACCCTTTCAACTCGGACGGCCACGTCTCGCGCATCATCTTCAACATCCTCCGCTACGTCTGCGTCCTGCTCATCTGCACGCAATTCATCATGTCTCTCGGCAACCGTCCGCAGGGCGCCAAAAGGATGTATCTAGCCTCCATGATCATCTACGCCGTCATCATGGTCTACACCACCTTCGCCACCATCTTCATCGTGGTCCGCCAAATCAAACCCAACAAAGAATCCGACAACCCGGACCTATACCTCGGCAACAACGTCTTCACCAACCTGATCGTCTCCGTGGCTAGTACCCTGGGGCTCTACTTCCTCATGTCCTTTCTGTACCTGGACCCGTGGCACATGTTCACCTCCGCAATCCAGTACTTCGTCTTGCTGCCGTCCTACATCTGCACCCTCCAGATCTACGCCTTCTGCAACACCCACGACGTGACATGGGGTACCAAAGGTGATAACGTCATGCGCACCGACCTTGGCGGCGCCATCGGTAAAGGTAGCACAGTCGAACTAGAAATGCCCTCCGAACAACTCGACATCGACTCAGGGTATGATGAATGCCTCCGTAACCTCCGCGACCGCGTCCTCGTCCCCGCCGTCCCTGTGTCCGAGGAACAGCTGCAGCAGGATTACTACAAATCTGTACGGACGTACATGGTAGTGACGTGGATGGTCGCCAACGCTACCCTTGCTATGGCGGTATCCGAGGCGTATGGTAACTCTGAAATAGGGGATAATTTTTATCTGAGGTTCATACTGTGGGCCGTGGCGGCGTTGGCGCTGTTTAGAGCCCTGGGGAGTACCACGTTTGCGGTTATTAATCTTGTGTCTGCATTGGTGGAGGGCAGAGTCAGGTTGAGTCTGAATATGAAGGGGTTTAGGTGGATTAAGGAGAAGTGGGGGGATGCGGATGTGAGGGGGAAGTTTGAGGGGTTGGGGGATAGGGCTAGGGGGTTGGCGAGGCGGTAATTTTCGATTTCTGATTTTGATGATGTTACGGCCTTTGAACGATCTCTTGGGCTTGGGCTTGGGTGGCAAGCGAGCAAGCGAGCGAGCGAGCGAGCCTTTCATTGGATTCGAGGGGGGGACTGTTTTATTTTTCCTTGTTCTTTTCTGACGACGACGATACCACGCACGATATCACGACACATACATACGAGACCTCACTTCTACAGGTCCGTATGATTGGGATTATTTTGGGACAGGGTTGGCGGCTTGATGATCTTTCAACCTCGAGTTTAAACAATGCTCGATGGCTATGGGTTTAGTTGATGATACCACATATTTTGTTTGGGAATTTGGTTAAGGGCTAGGAAGGATACCAACGGTTTGGTTCGGTTGATACAGGACAACAACAACTGTTTATGTTTATTTTCCCCACGAATAAATGGGATTTGATTTTGGTCTTGGGTTGAAGATAAATGTCCTTTATAAATACCGTGTTAGAGTATTTACGATGTGCTGAGTACATAGCAAGTCAGCAAGAAAGCTGTTGATAAAGAGGGGGGTTTGTTTATTGTTACTCGAGATTGCCTCCCTTATGACCGGTTCTTTCAACGCCTGCTTTTTCTTGGATTTCATGAATCAAAGAATCAGAAATAACCTCTCCTGGATTGTATTCTAGAGGTGCCACCTCTCTAACCACTTATGCTGCTGTGGTCTCTTCACCTTGAGGTCTGGGCACTATCACATGAAAAACAAATCAACAGGGGTCCTCTGGTCTATGACTGATAAGATAAGAGAAAGCCCACTGTAACTCAATCACCACAGTGACGACAGCTCCAAATCCCGTCTAACCTCGATTTGTTTTCTTTTCGGGATCTTCTTTCTGCATCTCATCACCACCGCCAGGCTAGGCTGCTTGTGCCCATCCAATTCTTTGCGCTCTCACCGATTCGCGACGACACGCGCGCCAGCCAATCCAAGCCTGCCTGGTAGCATGCACTTGTTGCTTCTTTGAGCTTTTGTTTTGGCCTTTTCGTCGCAAACCACCAAGGTTCCCAGCCGGCGCATCGCAGATCATTGACGACCGCGAACTCGCGATTCCATCGTCTTTTGTCCTACCTTTGACTTCGCTTCGATTTCCCGCGCAACGATACCAGAAACTCCGAGATACCAACAACCATGAGCAACCAACCATCCCTCGTCGACTACCTAGTCGAACATGAGCCTAGCTTCAGGAAGTGCGTCTTTGCCCATTCGACTGATGCCGCCTCCCTCTCTGTGTTCCCAGCTAACCCTCCCCTTCCCACAGAGCCCGCCTCCCAGCCCTGTACTCCGACTTCACGACCCTCCGCACTCTCAACCCCGACGGCTATCAGGCCAACATCTCCGCCTGGCGTTCCGCCCTTGCACACCTCACCCGCTCCGGCCTTGCGCCCGCCCCAAAAGGTTCAACGCCGAATCTCCTCGTTCTCAACTCCGATGAATCGCTCCTCCGCGCTTTGGAGTCCAAGAAGTACGGGCGGCCGCTAGCCTTAGGGACAGTGATTAGGGAAGCACTGGCCGCCAAGGATCTCATGCCGCTGCATGACTTCCTCACATCCCAGACGAGCATATACTACAAGCCATGGCTACCATCACCTTGGGGGGTAGCAGGTGGTGTCGCCGGATGGGCGTTAAAGCAGCTGGGGGTGGCAGATTGGTTGAGGGGCAACGGGCTGCCGAAGGGACAGTACGTGGTGATCGCCAACGTCGAAGAAGCCGGCAAGCAGTTCGCCGCAACAACAGCATCAGCCCTAACAGACAGCCGCTTCGAACGCACCTGGTCCAAAGCACACTTCCTCCACACATACAACGAACAAGTCAAACTCGAGCAAGGCAGCGAGGGCAAACTCCTCAGCGAAACCGACCTCGACGTCTTACTTGTCTTCCTCTCCCGCGACAAGGACGTGATCCTCTACGACGGCTCGATCTTCAAGATCAAGACTCCCTCTGATGACGCCGGCCAGCAGCAACAAAGCATAACGCCCGAAGACACGACAGTAGCCTCCATCAAGGAACTCATCTCCTCCCTAACGCACCAAACCCACCTCCTAGCCGGGCGCATCTCCGAACTAGACAAAACCGCCCGCGCCGCCGTGCAGTCCAAGAACCGCATCGCAGCCCTAGCAGCCTTAAAACAGAAGAAACTCGCCGAACAGACCCTCGAGGGACGCTATGCCTCTCTGACGCAACTAGAAGCCGTAGCGTCCAAGATCCAACAAGCCAGCGACAGCGTGGCCATGATGAAAGTCATGGAAACATCGTCGCGCGTGCTCGAGTCGCTCAACGAGCAAGTCGGTGGCGTCGACAGAGTCGAGAGCCTTACCTCCAAACTCAGAGAGCAGATGGCCGAGGTGGATGAGGTTAATACCATCCTTGCTGAGGCGGGTACGACTGCGGCGGGAGTGGATGAGGAGGAGATTGATGATGAATTGGAAGAAATGGTGGCTGAGCAGGAGAAGGAGAAGCGAGCTGTGGAGGAGAAGAGGGAGGAGGCGAGGGAGAAGGATAGGGATAGGGAACGGGAGCAGGAACGGGAGGCGGAGGAGTTGAGGAGGAGGTTGGAGGCTATTGGGGGTGTGCCGGTTGTTGAGCCGGGGAGCAGGCAAACGGCGAGGGAGAGAGAGATGGAGAGGCGGATGAAGGGTATGTCGATTGATGAGGAGTGATTTCTTCTGGGTTCCTGGGAGACAGAAGGGGAGGGAGGGGGATTATATATACCATGTTTTAGTAGGCAATGCTGATTGTTTTGGTAGGTTAAATGCGATTATACCACTTTGTTTACCTCGCTCCCTGTTTTACGACTACGATCACGACTTTTTTTTTTTTTACGACTGTTACGATACGATATTGGATACTACCGCTTTGGGATTCGAATCATGACGGATACTGGTTTCACGGACTTAATGAAAGGGCATAGAATGGGGACTGGAGCGAGCGAGAAAGGATTCACGATCAGGATGAGATTCATGAACTTTTGAAAGGCGTTAAGGGGTGCTTTGTTTACTTGTCAATATGGTACCTACCTACTTACGTGTTGAAATGGCATCGATTAGATGTAGTTCATGCGCTGAATGACCCCCGACAGAGTCAAAGTTGAATAGAGCACTCATCAAGGATCAAACAAAGACATATTTCCTTTCTTAACCGTCTATCGCATTCACAACACCTTATAACATGATATCTTTCCCACTGCCCGTAGCAACCAACCTACAATAACTCCTAAAACGCCAGCCAGCTAGCCCCACAGTTTTCCAAATCCCAAAGAGTTTATACTTTTCTGTACCCCATCATCCCAACAATTTTGGGACCCGAACCTCAAAAGCTTAAAACTCCTCCACCGCGCAATTAGGATGCAACACATAAACAATGTTGCCTTCTGCCCTTGCCGAGGTACCTTCTCCCGCAGTACCTTCCTCGCCAACGATACCTTGTCCGCGGATCGCCATGAGGATGTTGTCCTGTTTTAGTTCATTCAAATGTCAGCCATCATTCACCCACAATCAAAACGGAAGACGAACGAAAAAGGGGGGCAAAAAGAACATACCTTGACCATCCTCTTCAAAACCTTGCCCACCAACCTCCTCTCCTCGTTATACTCCTCTTCCGTCGCCATCTCCTCCTCCTTCTGCTCCAGGTACCACTCCACCAGCTGCTCGCCTTCGATCCCCTCCCCTGAGCCTTGCGTCTCGTCTTCGGCAACCTTGGAGACGATCAGGTTCACGATGGAGATGTATTTGTCGTACGAAATCGTCTGCTTCTCGCGCGCTTGCGAGGGCGCAGCGGAGGGTGCCGCAGACGGCTGGCGAGCAGCTCCACCGCCCATGTCGACGTCGACGTCGCCGTCCATATCCGCTTCTGGCACGCGCGAAGCGGCAGCGGCGGCCTGCTGGAGGGCCTCAGGGGAGTCGGCGGGGGGTTCAGGAGCGTCGTCCTCGTCGTCGACTTCCACGTCGTCGTGCTCGACGGAGATGATCGATTGGCGAAGAAGGTGGAACGCCTCATTAACGAACTCGGGCGTGATTTCTTCCACGCAGTTGGCCTTCGCGATGGCTTCGGACAGACGGATCATACTCTCCAGCTGTCTGACGGTGATTCGGTAGCTGTTCTTGCCGATGCCGCCTTGGGCGTCGTCGGCGCGCAGGTCCTTGTAGCGCTGGACGAGGACTTCCTTGGCTTCGTCGGTGAACTCGGGGCGGAAGGTGCGTGCGAAACGGATGTACCGCTGTAGTTGCTCGGTGGAGAACTCGGGCTCGATGGCTTGGTCACGGTTTTGGTGGAGGCCAACGATGTGTTCAGCTAGATGGCGGTCAACTTGCTCGTTGCACTCATCGAGGATGACGAAGAAGAGATCGAAACGGGACATGATGGGCGCGGACATGTTGATGTTGGCGCGCAGGGTGGTCTTGCGGTTGTACCGGCCTCCGACCGGGTTGGCAGCTGCTAGAATCGAGGTTCTGGCATTCAGCGTGGCCTGAATACCAGCCTTGGCGATGGAAATGGTCTGCTGTTCCATGGCTTCGTGGATGGCGACTTGGTCGGCGATGTCCATCTTGTCGAACTCGTCGATGCAGCAGATGCCGTTGTCGGCGAGCATGAGGGCTCCGGCTTCGATGGTGAATTCACCGGTTTCTTCGTCCTTGACAACGGCAGCCGTAAGACCGGCGGCGGAAGAGGCCTTGCCGGAGGTGTAGACTGCCCGAGGAGCGAAGTTGACGACGTATTTGAGGAACTGGGATTTGGAGGTCGAGGGGTCGCCGACGATGCAGATGTTGATGTCGCCACGGAGTGCCATGCCTTCGGCGGTGGTTTTGGAGACACCGGAGAGGAGTTGCAAGAGGATGCCCTTCTTGACGACTTCGTGGCCGTAGACCGTGGGTGCCAAGGACTGGACTAGGCGTGCGTAGATGTGGTCGCTGTGCACCATGGCACGGAGGTCTTCCATCTCGGCGGGTGTGTAGGAGCTTAGCAGAGCTTCCTGGGCTTCCTTGATGGTCTCGGCGGTTTCGGCCGCGGCGCTGCTGTTGAGGGTACCGACGATATCCATAAGGAGGGCATCGCCAGAAGCACCGATCGCCGACACGTCAGGCGTAACCATGCAAGCAAGGAACGCCAAACGGTAAGTAAGATCGCGCACACCCAAGGCCTTGAGACCAGAAACGCCACTGCCACCGGCATCCGCACCCCGATCATCACGCACCGACACGTTCCTCACACCCGGCAGACCCAATTGACTAACATCTGGCACCACAATCAGCGCACCGGTAAAGATACACTTCTCACCCGCCTTGGCGCGATCCACCAATTCACCGCGCAAAATCACATCCATCGTCCTGGGCATGCTTCCCGTGGGGATTTCGCTACTGTTTTCCTGCACACGCACCTTCTGCCAATCCACAAAGGTGCTCTGTCTGATATCCAGCTGCCACGCCGTGCGGTTCTGGCACGTCAAGTTGGGACATTGCGTCGGTTCGGTGTACCGGAAAGTCTGCTCGACATTGGGGACGACGGTGCGGCAGGCCTGGCAGACGAACGTGGCCAGAGCCAGCTCGGGCCGGACTTCGGAGGTGCGCGTGACGGTGCCGCTAATCGCAAGAAGCTGGCCGACATTGCGGGCGCGCATGGAGCGCACGCGCGAGACGAGGGGCAGGTTGTAGAAGGCAATGGCGAAGAGCTTGTCGGTTTGTTGGTTGGGGTTCTTGATGCCAAAGTCGGACTGGCTGGCGTTGGCACCTCGTGTGCTGGCGGCTGTCGTGGAGTGGGCGCTGGACGCGGTGGGCTGGCGATGTTCGTTAAAGTATTGGGCTTCGTGGGCGGCGATTCGGCTGTGGAGGGCGGCTGTGAGGAAAGGAAGGAAGCGGTAGTACGAGTTGGTGATGGCCTCGGCGAGGGTACCGTCTTGCCACGAGGCAATATGCTTGTAGTCGACGTAGAAGGTGGATAACGAGTACGTCTTCATGCCGTGGATCTGGGCGACGTAGTACTTGTCTGTCGTGACTGCGCTCGAGCTTGGTTGGCCGGACGATGTGGGTGTTTCGACGTAGCTGGTGCCTGTGTCAGCAAGTACAGTAGTATATGTTTGACTGGTATCTGTAGTCATACCCGTCAATGAAGGCCTCAAAGGCTCTCTGGACCATCACACCAATCCTATCCTGAACTTTGGGAATGTCGGCAATGTTTTGGGGTCTCGAACGGACGGGGACCTGATCGTCGGCGAACCCTTCCTCCCCTTCATCTTCGCTGGCCGCGAGGCTTTCTGAGGGAGGTCCTCGTGGACGAGCTGAAGAAGAACTGAGTTGACCATTTCGCGCCCTGGGAGTAGCTCCTCCTCGCGATGCGATTCCGTCCGACATCATGAAGCCAGCATCGCTGGAGTGCGCCATTGGTGTTGCCATCTTGGTGGTGTCTGTGTTTGGAATATGGTGTTGAATTGGTCCACCTGGGTATCAAGAAGAGTTGGTGGAGATGGGAAGTTCGAGTATGAAGTATGACAGCCCAAGGGATCAAGGGACTCGTTAGTGGATGGAGGGGAAACTGCCCGTTCAGAGGGGAACTCCTCCCTGTCGAGAAAACACGGTAAAACGCGCCAGAAAAGCTGAAGCGCGCCAAGGCCAGAGAGCTGGCGCGTACAGTGGGGCCATCTTTAATGGCTTCGCTAGTAAGGTATGAACGGTTTAACTGCATACTACCCCCTATTGACCCCATAGATTCAACCACTGCAGTATATCTTTCAAAGCAGTACACTTGCTGTAACGAAGCATCGCCATTCGACCTTGACCAGTTCCCTCACCTTGCTCACAATTTCTGCCGTGTTCATACGACAACCCGACTTGCCTTACGAAGGAAACAAGTCTCCTGGTAGAAATCCTCTACCATGTTTTGACTGATTCCAGGCCTGTGGTGCTGCATGAGATGACCGTACGCGATTCTCTCCCTCGGTCCCTCTAATGCATTCACTCCCACATCAACATATCAGCCGAACTGTCAATCGCTCTCGTCCATTTGCCTCAGTCTTCGGTCCTTCGACCGTTAACATCCATCAGCCGGCACTGCCATGGTGTCATGCCATCAAAACCTCCAGCTGCCAGGACGAGTCCGCGATGGTCACGTATATCACCGGTGCTATGTCAGACAACGTACAACACTAATCAACATAAGAAGGGGAGGATATTAAGGTCGGACCAGTCAGAAGCGGTCCCGATCATGCTCGGTCCCAAACTCCAACATCCCCGGAGAATACAACCTGCAGTGCTACCACACTTTCATCTGGGCTGATAGGCTTTAGCCGAGAGAAGGCCAGCCATTTACTGCCCGGAACCATGAAGCTCGCCCGGATCTGTCAGCAGCCAAGAAGACCATGTCCTTGCACCGGCTTGCTTGACGTGACGACCTTCTGCAATCTGGTATCCGCCTGCCCCCCGATCAGATCTCTGGGTAGGAACACCATGTAGGTGGGCAGCGTGACAGCGAACTTGATCTATCTTTGGCACTTAACCGCTTTTCTGGCGTCTCAGATTCTACTACCATTTCAGAGGCGAACATCAACGTCAGGTTAGTACAGTCCTTGACATCAGAGATGGATCGACAAGCGAAACAACGAGACTACCATTGCTGACTCGGCTAAACAGAGCTATGTAACAGAGAGTGTCAGACCTGGGCCGCGCTATTTTCGGATTCAGTCAGTCAAAAGTCCAAGATGAACAGCAACACGGATTTCACTCAATTATGGCATCGCCATCTGGCCAACCTCCGCGATGACTTCTTGACTGGACCTGTTGACAGCACTAGTGTACGAGCTTTGCCTTCGGACCCGGCATGGAGCGTGGATGGGAGAGGAGACAGTGAAGCTACACTCTGGGGCGCTGATCATCATGAAAACCAAGCGACGTCGCTCCCCGTTGGGCTTGAGTGGGATGGAGACATGGAGATGGTGATCGATGCTTTGCAGGAGCTTGAGGTGTAAGTTCAGCCAACCTGACATCTGATCCCAAGACAAAGTGGCTAACGGAGATTTACAACAGTCAAAGCCCTATAACCGCCACCGAAGCCCTCAGCCCCGATTCACCGTGGTTCAGAGACAATCATCTTCGCCGTGATGCCGACGGTGCTGGAGATATGGAGACTGAGACTGTAATGTCATCACCTCAGACTTCGAGCTGGTCAAGGACCGTTGGGCCTTCCAAAGTACAGAGAGATCGCTTGTCTTTGCAGTTACAACCACAGCCGAAAAGCCCAGTCAACCTCTACACATCCGCGGGTGTCAAGGGACTTGATACAGAGGCTAGAGCACGGGCAGCAAAGAGACACTCACAAGACTGGTACAGAGATCATACAACGCTCCTCTCACACTCTCAGCGGCTATACGAGACTTACTCGGCCTATCCAGCATCACCAAGTTTCAACACCGCTCGACCTGAACCCGAGACCGAACCGGCAGAACCCAGAACCAGGTTCAGCTCGATCTTCTCTCCCTCTCAGCGCAGACGATACGCGAAGCTAGCCGAAGAAGTCAACGTCTTGATACTCAGCTGGGCCACAACATCAGCAACAAACGCAAAGGTCAAGCAACAAGGGCCAAACCAGTATAGCCCATGTCGGCAAGGGATCAGCACCTCCACAGAGCCCATTCGCAACTGCTTCAAACGACTCGGATATCAAGTCCAATGTCGACCGATTCCGGAGGACTATCCCACTGCGGCTGTGGAGACCATCCTGGCCAAGTTTCTTGCAGACTCCAATATGAACCAGGAGAGGAAGAGGTTACTGATTGTTTATTACGCTGGGGGAGCTGGCATGGTTGGAGGGAGGATGATGTTTGCGAATGCAAGTGGCACGAGTCATTTCTTCTGGGAGGACATTCGCGAACCCATCATGTCGAGTGAGGTTGACGTCTTGCTCATCTTTGACTGCCACCACTCCATGAGCTCGAATGGGAGCACAGAAGCAGAAGATCCAATGCTGGTTGAGCCGGGCCTGGCATCTTCACCCTCCATTAAGCAACTTTTGGGCGCCTGCGTTCAAGTTCCTTTGCCTAGAACGGACACGCCCAACAGCAATTCGAAGGGGGCTACAACAGAGGCAACACAAATGACCCAGGCCTTATGCAGAATCCTGGACAGCGCTTATGCTAGGGGAGACGACAAGGTATCAGTGCAGAGGCTGTGCTCGTTCATGAAAGAGGAGTTGCGACAGGACGGAACGGGACTGGACCAAATGGTGTTTGTTACGCAGTTGGGAGGAAGACACTTGTTGGATATCGAATTGCCTGTATTGTCTGCTGGCATCGGTATCAGCATTGGCGGTGGCAATGACGTCGGCGGTGGTATGTCGCGGGGTATGGGAGCCCTCCGAGGTTGATACCACTGGGGCAGCATTCAAATAGAGCTCAAGTTGGGCAAGTTCAGTTCCATTCGAGAGTTTTTCCGATCCCTGGAGACAATCATACACAAGGGAGCTACCTGCCTGGTCCTCCCTCCTTCCTATCACTGACTCTGGATAGTCTTCCGTCTGGTGTTGGTGTTGGTGATGGAGACCACGAGAAGCAGTAGCCCGGTCTAGTCTACGGCACAGGCGTGAAACATCCCCGAGAGCTGAAGATTGAAGATCCAATGACACCCAATCGCACTCCACACCTGGAGATCTTCAGCCCTTGCTAGCGTGTGCTTCATGTTTCTTGTTCCCGAAGCGGTAAACTGATGGAAGATCTCGACTTCTGCCTCACCAAAAGACGTTCTCGTCACTTCTTCATCACATATTTCCAGCGTGGGAAACGTGTTTTCAGCGTGGCATGGGATTGCTTGCGTGGATCTTGCAAGGGTGCATCGAGATTCCAATATGTTCGGTTTTGGACATTAGTCCACCGGCGAGTGTGAATGGTTTGATCCCGAAGTGAGCCCCAGCTAGCCACACGCTCTGGCTCAGGGTATGTGATTGAAAACAATGACAGGCATCGCTTCCGCGGAGCCCCATTGGATCAAGGGTCTTCAGCTTTGGAATTCGAAACCTCCTCCCCTTTATCAGCATCATCGTGATCGTCAACGACACTACGGGCTTGTGTCCGACTCTTGCATACGGAACCTGCCGTGAATAGTGTCAAGGTGATGACCCTCAAGACGTGCCTCATGGCCACCCTCGTTTCTATTTTCCGTGCGGGGCTAGCCGTTTCCACCGTTTTACGCTCGAAGAATGTTTCCGAAATGGACGTACAGTGGGAAAGGGAGGACGATAAGCATACTAACCTTGAGGAGGCACTCCAACTGTCACATTTACTAATGCGTAGGCGGCCATGGTCTTTTCGAGCTCCCTCACTCGCCCCCGCTTTCACTGACGTCAACCCATCTTCAGCTTGGTGATGCTGGTCAGTCTCTGGCTTCAATTTTCATGTCCACTTATCTAGGATAATGCTCGGCACGAGGACATCGAGAGGTAAATGGACCGTTGTCCACATCCACTAGTTTCTGCGAAGTCGCAAACCTGAACAGGCTAGAATCTGGATTTATCATAGTCGACACTGTGGACACCATCAAAGGGCTCAGCCTCTGGACTCATCACAGACACACATAACACTAGTGGTCGTTTGGGCGTGATAGCGTCAGCTTGCAGCTCAAAGGCCAAGGTCGCGATATGGAAAGCTTGAAAGGGACAGAAGAATAATGAGACGTGTACAAAGAGAAGGTATAAGACCGCTGTCCTTCTCTCCTCAACAGCTTCTCGACACCATCATCAACCTCATCGTTCCCTTCTAGCAGTATTCCACATCTGCAACTCATCATGGCCCCTTCCATTCAAGAGATTTACCACGATACCGTGGGCAACGATGCACCCAACGTCAAGTACAGATCATCCTCATCCTTCGACCCCAACGACATCTCCATCAACGCTCGGCCATGCGACCTTGGCCGTGTTTCCGGCATCATCGATGACATTGCCTCATACAACTGGGGCGACATTGACTTCTCTACAGACCGCAATGCCCGTACCTCATTGCTGTCTAAGGCTCGATCTCTGATCGCCGCCCTTGAAACCCCAAGAGAGACTCTGCTGAGGCATATTGGTGCGGAGGTATGGCCTCTACATGTCCTGATCTAGTCCAAACCACCACTAACTGACCGTGCAGACCTCCAACTTCTACACCATCGTCATCGGTATCGAAACCAACCTCTTCCATGAAATGGCCAAGGACAACGGCTCTCCCAAAACCGCCACCCGTCTTGCCGAAGCCATATCCTTCGACCCGGACCTCCTCCGGCGCATCCTCCGCCACCTAGCCTCCATGAACCACATTATCCAAACCGGCGAAGACGAGTACCGCCCCAACAACTTCTCCAAAGCCCTCACCACCTCTCCCCTCGCCGGCTCTTACCAGTTCTACCGAAATGTCTGCCTCCCCTCCATGAGCAACCTACACAAGTGGCTCAAGACCAAATCCTACCAATCCCCGACAACTATCATCGACAATCCCTTTACCTTTGGGCACCAGACTTCGCAGACGTTCTTTGAGGTGACTGCCTCGACTGCAAAGAATACCGAACACTTCAACGATCACATGGTCGCCTACTGCCAGGGTCATCCAGCATGGTGCTCTG
This sequence comes from Neurospora cerealis, assembly GCA_009806085.1. NCBI lineage: Eukaryota > Fungi > Ascomycota > Sordariomycetes > Sordariales > Sordariaceae > Neurospora > Neurospora cerealis. The sequence goes on along the minus strand of RAOY01000036.1, from coordinate 99,545 downwards.
AAAGCGTCTACCCAGCCGCCGACCGTCTTATCTCGGGTTTTGATACCACTCCCCTGCCAGACGGCTCCGACCCAGTGATGCTGGTTGACATAGGCGGTAACGTTGGCCACGACCTTCAGACCTTCATTTCCCAGCACCCCTCCCACCCCGGCCGGCTAGTGCTACAAGACCTCCCCTCCGTCATTGCCGTCGCTCCCCCCTCTCTCACTTCCCCTCTTCCCAACGGGAAGCACATCCAGCTGCAAGAGCACGACTTTTTTACCCCGCAACCCGTTGTCGGTGCACGAGCGTACTACCTCCATCATATCATGCACGATTGGCCGGACCCCAAGTGCGTTTCCATCTTGACTCAGATTAAGAAGGCGATGAAACCGGGGTATTCGCGGCTGTTGATCAACGAGCAGGTTATCCCGGAGAGGCAGGCGAGCTGGGAGGCGACGTATTTGGATTTGTACATGATGGTGCTGTTTGGGGCTAGGGAGCGGACGGAAAAGGAGTGGAGGCGGCTGTTGGAGGATGGATGTGGGCTCAAGGTGTTGGGCGTGTATGGACCGGGAGGAGGGGTGGAGGGGATTATTGAGTGTGAGGTTGTTTTAGAGGAGGGAGAGGAGAGGGGGGAATAGGGCGGGTATTATGAGGTATGTTGACTTGGTAGAGTGAGAGGGAAGCGGAGGAGAACAAGGTTTATTGTGATATCGTGGAAGCTGCGTATTAGTATGGGAATCTGTTAGGGTTGCATCTAAGTTGGTCCTCTTAGTTCAACTTCCTACAAGCCAATAGACCCCCCCTCGTTACGACAACCAACAAAGTCCCAACGTCATCTCCCAGTTCTTAACTCGCAGTCACCAACAGCGCTATCGTCAGTTCTGTCTAGTCAGAATCTCGGGCCCCTGCTATTTAACCCTGCCTGCTCGCCTAGTCATCGTTATTGAGGGGTCAACGCTTGGGTAGGCAGCAATGCCCAGCCAATCACCCCCGCACTGAATCAAGGATAAAAGGCGAACTCACTCCCGACTCCTTTTCCTCTCCAACATCCTCTCAACACGCTCACCTCGAAAGCATTCCCAGCAGACCATCTCCAGGTCTCGACCAAGGATGTCAGCAACGCCTGATCATCATGATTCATTTTCTCCAAACAACGAGCCAGAAGAATCGCTAGAGCACAAGATCCACCGCTGGACATCCACCGGTAAGACCAACGAACGCCTAGGCGAGGACCTCTCTCACCAGCTCTACGCGGCCATCGACCAAGAGAACGAAGCCGCCGTGCGTATGTTACTTGACGCAGGCGTCCAGACAGACCTAGTGGAATACAACAACGACTCCTTCTCCTGCCTCCAAGCCGCCGCGCAGTGCGGCCACCGCGGCATCGCCCGCCTGCTATGGGATTACGTCGAACTTGCCGCGCGCTTCCAGTCCTCCCAGGATCGGAACACGCGACAGCGGTACTGTGGACATGGTCTGATGCCGAGCTGTCTGGTCATTGCGGCTAGGAAAGGACACGCGGCGCTGGTGGGCGATTTCCTGGATTGGTATGATGGGTGGTGGAATAGGGAGAAGTGCATGGCGCTGCATGATGCGGCGGCTATGTGGAGGGGGGAGGTGGTGGGGCTGTTGCTGGATCGGATTCCGTATGAACGGGACGTGGTTCAGGTGGCGCTGCAGCGCGCGTTTGGGCCTCTGGTATCGGGTCTTCCGCCGCCCAAGTATCCTGACTGTGTGTTCTACTGGCATCGAGATATGACGCCGATTGATGAGGAGGGCGAAGTCAGGATGGTGGAGAGGTTGATTGAGGCTGGTGCGAATCCGAACTGGTACATTCAGCATGTGGATGGGCATGACCGGCTTTCCCGCCGGGCGTCGCTGCCGATTCACGTTTCGTATAACCGATTCCGTCTTTTGAGGACGCTACTCGAAAAGGGGGCGGATCGTAACTTGCGAGATGGGCACGGTCGCACCGTTTTGCACAAGATTGGTGAGTTGCTTGACCAGCCGTTTTTGGAGGTGCGCAGGTATAAAGGATTCGAGCATCGAGCAGTTCCCAGCACAGATCAAGATGGTCCTAGTGGTACCAAATCTATAGCCGGAGGTAGTAGCAGTGAAAGAGGCGGAGGTATCGGTAGGGGTAGGTATAGGGGCCGAGGCAGCGGTAGAGGCAGAGGCAGAGGCAACGGCATGGCCCGAGGTGATGGTCACCAAAGTCGCTTCTTCCTCTCCGACGCCTCATGCCTCTCAGACATCTACCCGTATTCCTCGTCCCCCTACCTCGGCGACCGGCCCACAAAATCGAACTGTCAGGAATCCCACCTCGCAGCTCTCCATCTCCTCTTCCAGCACTCTGCCTCCCCTACCATCGCAGACAACCAAGGCGAAACTCCTCTCCACCTCCTCGCCTCAACCGGATCCCTCGAAGCCTTCCGCCTGTGCCTCTCACATTGCAAAGACACAGAGGACGCCCACACCGCTCTACATTCCCTCAACGGCAACGGTGAATCCCTCCTCCACTACGCCGCCGCAGCCGGGAACGAAGCCATCCTGACCTTTCTGCTCGATCCATGTCAGGGTTTCGGTCTGGATCCCAACCTGGCCTCCTCCTCCGACGGATGGACCCCCTTTCTCTGCGCCTTGCATCCCGTCAAAGGCAAGTCACAAGCCGTCTCGCACCGGATTGCTCGCCGCCTCCTTTGGCTGTGTGATGAGAGTCCCGCTGCCGCCGCTGCCATGGCCCAATGTGGTCACGAAAGAGGACTGGTCGCCTATGCATGCGCTCGCTACGCCTTGGGATAATTCTCTTTTGCATTTTTCTGATGAACAAGGTGAGTTATCAAAGGACGAGGATGACGGTAGGTACGGCGCTGCGCGTGGGACAGGTAAAACAAGGGCGGACGTCTTTGCTGAAGGAAGCCTGGTAGCCCTCGCGCGGGATCTCTCCAAAGGCGCGGCGGTCGATTCCCGCGCGGAAGCGCTAAAGTATCGCGGAGCTGATGCGGCTGGCTGGGCTGGGCTCTACGGTAAGTGGGCAGATAGTTGCTGAGGCGTTGGCAAGGAATGAAATGGAGGGGATGGATGAGCCCGCCGGACCCTATCGTTTACAGGTATGATTGCCCAATGGGGAGGTAAGGCATTGATATTGAGGCTGGTAGACACAGAGGAGGCACATGTACCTCAAGGTTATGGATCTCTAGGTAGGTTGGTAAGTACGTCTCCTTTCTGCTTCTTTCTTCATATATGCAATGTGGAATCTGAATCAGTAAGCTATACTGGTGAGTGATGCTTACGAGGACACATAGCAGCATGTTTGCGCCCCTTCACGTGTCTCTCGGACGAAGGGGAAGGGAACTTAAGCGAAGGAGAGAAAAAAAGGACATGCTGAATGGCAGTAAACCCTAACCCTCCGGAGAGGGCGAAGACAGCAAAAATCGATCCACCCAGGGGTCGAACCTGGAACCTCCTGATTCGTAGTCAGACGCTCTGCCATTGAGCCAGCGGACCTTGAATTGTTGAATGACGGTCTCTAACAAAGGATTCAAGTTTTGGAGATTCGGAAAGTCAGAAACTGTGTTGTGCGGAAAAGAAGAAATTTGCATTCTGGGAAACCCTGTCCTTCTTTGTCCGGACTGGCCCCACAGATCTCCAGGGTCCGTGTGGAACTGTGGAGTCCAAAGTGGACGCATGCGTCTTTTCCGTTCTGGGACATCCGCGATAAAACTGTAGAAAATTTCTGATGGGTCCATGTTCATGAGGATACTTGGAGGGAAGAATTGGAATGAAAAGATATCAAATCATCTCAATACGGTCCGCTGGCTCAATGGCAGAGCGTCTGACTACGAATCAGGAGGTTCCAGGTTCGACCCCTGGGTGGATCGAGGATTATCGGGTGCTAGTATCTGATTTTTGTTTTTTGTTTTTGTGTTTTTGTCCTCGGTTCGAGACAGGCACAGGACTTGGTGTCGACGAGGACACTCCTTCTTTTTTCCACCACCACACTTCATGACCGTACACAAATATTCTGATCACTTTTGCCAACATGAAAAGCTTTCATCGTACCGGTTTCATATTCATCCATTAGATTCCTAGCTGTAAATGCGCCTAATCTTCCATACACTTTCCAACATTAAACCAATCACCACTCTACCAGACCTCAACCCGTGCATTACTCTCATCCCCCTTCTACCATCGAGGTAACCTCAAAGTACCAAAGCAACCCCGACCAGAAAACCAGCAGCTACTAATCCAAGGATCTCACTATCACCACCGGGAATCACCGCCCCATTAGCCGCAGGCGGCGCCTGACTCGAAGCAGCCGGCACCCCACTCTCGCTCGTCACCGTAGAAGTAGACGTCCCCGTACTAGTAACCACCGTCCCCCCACCGGCAACCGGCGTCCCCGTCGCACTCGCCGTCACACCCCCCACCTCCCCAGTCGTGGTCTCAGCACTCCCGGGAGTCGTTACCGTCGTAGCAGTAGCAGCAGGCGGAGGCGGCGGCGGCGGCGGCGGCGGCAGCGGAGCACCTTGTCCATAACCATCTGCTTCCCCCGTTGCCGTCCCCGTAGCCCCCGCCCCCGCGGTAGTAGAAGAAGAAGAAGAACCACCATACCAAGCAGCATAATCCGGATTCTTGATCAGTTCGCCACCAAACGGCTTAGAGGGGTCAGGCGGGTTCATTTTCTCAAAGGAAAAGTCGCCGCCGGGCTGGGTGGCGGCTTCGCGCGCTGCTTGGTCTTTGTATTGCGCTAGTTGGTCGGGGGAGCCGTTGACGATGCCGATCATGCCTTTGGAGCAGTGGGAGGGGGTGGAGCAGTAGAAGGGGAAGGGGGCTGTGGAACCGATGGTGACGCGGAAGATTGAGGGCTGTGTTTTTTTTTTTTCTGGGGGTTAGTGGTGTGTTGGAGAGGTAGGTGAGGTGGGAGGTGGGGAGGATGAAGGGAAAAGAGGGGGGAAAAGAGGGGGGAAAAGAGGAAGGAAAAGAGAGAGGTTAATGCGGGGAGGTTAATGGTTAAGGTGAAGAGAGATGCGCAAATGCAAGACAGAAGGACGTGAACGGAAAAGGGGGAAAGGGGCAAGACATACATTCTCCTCATTACTCTTCGCCGGCAAAAACCCCGAGAAAAACCGTTCCTCCATATCCGCCGTCGCAGGCTCGCACGGATGACCAAAGTAGCCCTTGACGACCGAGTTGTTCATAGGCAAAAAGTGGAACTCGAGGGTGTCGCCCTTGTTGGCGGTGATGATCTCCGGGCCGAAGACGAGACCGTCCGCTTTGATGACGATGGTTTCTGCTGTTGCTACCCGCCCAAAGAGGGTGCTAGCGAGCATGGAGAGGATCCATGTCGCGAGGTGATTGTGGGGGGATAACATCAGTGACTTAGGCTGGGATCAAGATGAGCTGGTAGGTAAGGTAGTATGGATTGGGTGGAATGTCTCGACGAGTGACTGAGGGTGAACGAGTGTCTGGAGTTCAGCTAAAGAAAGACAGGACTGGACTCAGGAGAGATTGGTGAGGAAAGCGAGGGACCTGGAGGGAAAAGGTCCGGTGGTGGGCGAACCAGACCTTAAACTACCCGATGTCAGTCTTTATCCTCCTGATATACTGAAGAGATATGCAGGTTTGTCCTACTATCAGCCCCTTTCGACGGCCTTGCTCCTCCGTTCTTTCCAGATCTCGAGCCAAGCTGGCTTAGTTGGCCCTGCAGCGAGCGACCAGACAGTGAGTGACGGTGACACTGCTGACCGTTTGTATCGCATATGAGGTGACATAAACAGCCAGCAGCGACATCATAATGGTGTCTTGTTCTCTGTTTACAAGCTGAACTGGGGAACACCTAATCACATGGACTCGTTACGCAGGACCGTCGAGACGTCCCACTGTGGCCAATGGTGTGACTTTGTAGCTGGTAAAAGTCTTGCACAAAGCAGGTGGCCAGGTCTGCGAGTTCACGATGCTTCCCGTCTCTTGGTTGTGCCAGATTGGTGTACAATTGGCGGGTAGGAGATTTAGTGGGATATCAGGGGAGATGAGGAGGGAAGCAGAGGTTTGAAAGGAACAGGATACTTGGGGTGTGAGAAAACCTTTGTCTACGAGATGTTAGCAATGAATATGAAGAAAATAACAGCCGTTTGTCGAATTTGGCTTTTTTTTTTTTGGGTCTTATCCTGAGAGTTTGTTCGAACTAGAAAGCCCAGAGATACCTCCAGGCTTGGAAAGTGTTGGTGATATCGCAAATCCGAGGTTTGCCTCTTTGTCTCGTACCTGCAGTGCCATTGTCTGAACAAAGGGCCGAACCCCATCTTCATGTTCCTGGAACAGTTTCATCCAGGTAACACGGCATGAACCATTCCACAGGTGTTTGCTTGGACAGCATACTTGGCCCTGGCGAGGGAGTGATGTCACACCCAACACAGCGCGCAAGGCAAATTTGCGGTTGTGTTTCCGTGTCTCCAAACGGGCCGTTCACTTCGAGTTACCGAGTCCTATTTCGGCGTCACGGAGCAACAATGGACGACCGTTCGCAATGGCGAGATGTGTGACCATGGCCAACACCACCGAGCTGCCTAGAGACACAGCCCTTTCCCAAGTCCATGCTTCAGATTATTGAACTCTTTAACAGGGAGAGTAAGTTCTGAGCGAAAGGAGGCAGGTAGGTATCGGTTGATGTCCCAGGCCCGGGCTGAGGAAATGTGGTGCAGTCCAATACTGGTTTGATTGTTAGCTCGAGACCTCGGGTCAACTTCCCTAGGTGTTTTTATATCTAATTGATTAGTTTGGTTTCATGATTAAAGTGTAACATTACCTTGAATATACCGTTTCCGAGGTTTAATATATTATATTGATTCTTGTTAATGCCTTTTCAATCCGTGCTCAGCCATTCAATTTGTCCTTGTAAGGTATAGGACAATTTGGGATGGATATAGTCCAGTATACCAGGAGTACCAAGCTAACAAACAAACCAGCATTGGACTGTAGGAAGTCATGCTATGGACTCAGGAGTCGGGACTGGGCTTGTAGATGGGATTATGGGAGCTCTGCTCTGGAGTGAGGTGCGTTTGGCGATGGCTTCGGGTCTGTTTCGATGTTAGCTGTGGCACATAAGAATGTGATAGCTAGAAAATCCAAAGGCGGTGGGTTACCAAGCAGGCTAACCCGAACCACGTTGGATGTCTTTTTCGTTCTCGAGGCGAAGCTTGAGGGCAGGAAGCCGATTCTAGCCTTGACGAGTACAAGTGTGACGTCGACTTGGGGCATCAAATGCATCTGAAGGCTTATAGAAGGCAAAGGGTAGATCGTTTGGTTTTATTGCGGCTGCCATTAGTATAATGGGGGAAAAATGATGGTGCCTCTCGAGGATATCGTGGCAGGCGCGGCAGGTTTTGTCACCAGGTGCCAACAACAATCCGAGAACTTGGGAACTTGTTAGCAACCAGTTACGTCACTATCAATATTCCCGCTAAAATAGTTGTGTCGAAGATAGAGCACCATCTAAGTTGCAATTGTGCGATACCCCTCATCCTCTCTCACCACTTTCAAATTTGATGACGCGGACTTTTTAACACCGAAAAATGTCACCACTTTGACAGTTCTAGACTTTGACAATCCCACCACCATCGCTTGCCGACTGCCGAAAAAGCATCCTCAGAACCAGCCTTTCGCCGGTGCCTGCCAAGACAAGGACATCAGCCGCCATCGGACAACCTGCGCACCTTTTCTTCCTTTCGTCGCATTCTCTGCCGTGCCCGCAATATGCACCCCGGATTCCCTTCTGAACCGGCAGATCAACGACGTCGTCCCCTACGAGCTACGAAGTGGCCAGACCATTGCGAAACGTATAAATGGCCGACGCTATAGGCGCGCGAACCAACAACATCCTCGATGCCATGCCCCGCTGGCTAAACGAAGTTGCCCGGTTCACAAACGATGGATCCGCCAACCGGGTGATATAGCAAGATGACAGCCGGCCTCGACGAGCAATATACAACACTCTCCCGCCTCGCGCGATCCATCTTCTCACCGGCGGACAAACTCTCTCGACTGCCTCTTGGCACAAAATGTCACCATGGAGGACGCGTGGTCTGTCGGAGTCAACGTAGCAACACGCAACCGAATGCTGCCTTTCGAGATGCGCCGATACAACGAGGACGGATGGGATGACAGAGCTTATATAAGGATGGAAGATGCGGAGAGTCCCCATGTTCAGTCTGCTCGTTCAGTTCCGCAACCACTGCCCGTCCACCCAACATGAAGTCCTCGTACCTGTTGGCCAGCCTTGCCTTGGGCTCCACCACCCTCGCAAGGCTGATTCCCCGCGCGGAGATCGATAGCGGAGAGTGGAAGTGTCGCTGGACTGGTCACTGCCTTGGTATGCCCTAATCCCAAGAGCTTCTCCAACATTGCCCCACATGCTGACAACCCAACAGGCGACGAGTGCGAGACAAACCGAGACTGTGATGGCGACCTCGTCTGCCGCAACTACGAGTGCGCAAACCCCGGGAGTCCAGTCAAGCCGACCACCACGCGCAAGACCACCACGACTGTCAAGACCACAGCTCATCCCACAAACACGGTGCCTCCAGGCTGCGTCTGGGCCGGCCATTGCTTGGGTATGCCAACCCTTCCCCCTCCGTGAGCTCCCCTTCTTCCAGGTCCTAACACTCCTCCTTCCAGGCGACCCATGTGAAACCGAAAACGACTGCGACGCCGATTGGATTTGCCTTGCAGGCAAGTGCGCTTCACCGGGACCGACCATTCCCATTCCCACAACCACACGCCGAACTACCACCACTAGGCCTGTGCCTCCCCCGATCACCACTACTACGAGGACTACGAGCAAACCGATTACGGTGCCGGTGCCTACTACCACGAGCAAGCCACCTACGAACCCAGGAAATCCCAACTGTGGGGATAATCCTTTGGCTTGTATTGGTACGTCGCAGCTGTTGCGTTTTGCCTTGAAGAGTAGCTAATCAAGGGTGGTGAACAGGCTCCCCGTGCTCGACTGATGCGGACTGCAAGTTTGACTTGATCATTTGCCAGGATGGTGTTTGCGGACTCTAAAACGTGGTATCATATTGTCGCTGGAGGAGCGGAAACCAAATCTATCCGAGACCTTACTTCCTTTCCGAACCCAATAATACTCCCAAATCCCAAAACACATCTCTACCACCTCCTTGCCGTCGACGCATCCTGTCTACCCTCTGTCACCGTAATCTCATGTATAACAATAATACCATTATGCTTCCCCATCTTCCCACTCCCTCCCGAGATCTGCGGCTCGATCAAGCCTGACCCTCTTTCCACCGACGTCGTCCTTCCATGCCCTCCTTCACTGCCCTGTGGCATCACACCCGTCGTAGCAATATCCCTACTGCTCGCTGTTGAGCTCCCACTTCCTCCCACCATCTTCCCATTGTCCGAGCTCACGATATTCTCCTCACTTCCCCATATCGTATCGTTTGTCAACGGGTGTCTGCTAGCCTTGCTAATCACGACCCTGCTCCTCGGCCCTCCCTCCCCCAGGTGACTGCCGAGATTACTATCCAGCGGATATCCATGCTGTCCCGACACACCACCCTGGTGATTCCCCGATGTCCCTCCGCTCAGCGAGATGATGCTCTTCTCCAAAAACCTCTTGACCAACGGATAGACCATGGGCATGTTCGTCAACACAAAACTGACAAAGCTCTCCCTGACAGACCAATACCCGCTCTGCGCCGGATCCGTATCCCCCAACGTCAGAATACACACACACCTCAAAATCCCAAACGCCATCTCGATAAACCCGCCCGAAAACATCAGCAGCAAAAAGAACTTTTTTCTCCACGTCAAATTACTCTTCCACACCATCGGCAACGGAATCGCCAGCAGGTAGAAATCCGTCACCGTGTTCATCACCATCACAAACACCGTCTGCAACTGGCTCACCGCCGGCGTGCAATTGTTGCCCGGATCCGGGTAGATCTGCCACTGCTTCTCGAACGGCACGCACTTGAACACGGCCACGCACAGACAGGCCATGTAAGTCGCAGGCATGATGATGTACGCCCCGATGATCCACTTGCGCATGTTGTGCACGCCCACGGTCAGGCGGGCGTAGTAGACGGACCAGCACGCTTTTAGGAGCCAGAGAAGCGTGGTGTAAAGGAGGAGCCCCGCCACGTGCGCTTTGGAGCCGAGGATGCGGAGTTGGTATTCTTCGCTTTGAGGGGAGAGGAGGGCGCGTTGGGTGGAGGTCATGGCGTTGTTGGCTAGGCCGTGCCAGGTTGTGACGAGGAAGTAGGCGACGAGTGTTTCGGCTGTGTAGGAGAGCTGGGGGGGTGTTAGTTGTTGGAATTGGAGGGTTAAGAAGTAAAGAAGGGTATATTGAATACGAAAGGAAAGGAGCAAGACTCACCAAAGCAGCAAACATGAAAAAGTCATCCAGCGCCAGCTTTCGCCATCCTAACTGGCGGATTCTGCTGAAATATCGGAGGATGACGACAATGTAGGCCGCGCCTTGCAAGCCCCAGGCTTCGCGGACGAACCGGGCCGCTTCGGCTTTTACTTCATCGGGTGTTCTAGAGACAATGTCCATGGTTGCGGCTGGTGTGTAGAAGACCTATAGGTAGTAGGGTCTGTGTGGAGGAAAGGAGTGGAAGGGAGTGACAACAACACTGCCTCAGCAACACCACATCGATGGATCTTGGTAAGGTAGTTGTCGGCCCACAGTGATGGGATAGAAGGTCTGACAACCTCAAGGGAGTGACTGATCCAATAAACAGACGGAAGAAAAGGAGTGGAAACGAACAAGATTGTTCTTGTTGGTGTTCTGTTCTATTCTGGAAAGAAACGAGGGACGAGGGAAAGACGCTCGACACTTTGATCTACCCGACGGACTGGATCCTTTCTCCCCTATGTACACTACCTTGTGTATCCAGGGGGGTGGGGAAGCACGACGGCTGGGAGATAGATCTACTTCAAATGTCTTTCATCTCCTTCCTTCTAAACTTCGTCTGGGGTCTCTGGGGGTTTCTGGGTACCATTCCCTTCGAGGCCCTGCCTAGACTTAGTGGCTAGGGACCTCTAGGTAGCGAGTTGCCTGCCGGCCAGGGCCGCGGAGTTACAATTACCTATCTGCCTACGACCTACGAAGAAGTTGCCTCTTCACCTAGCAACTAATAACCCGAAGCTGACTCGAGTGAGACTAGGTAGAGGTTAGAGGTAGGTATGTTTAAAAAAGAAAAGAGCGAGTGGCCATGGCATCGGTATCCCGGTTGCCCCATACCTCTAGTGTACTGGGCGCGGCGGTTCTTCTTCGCCAACCACCTCTACTTGTTGCTAACATGATGTTCCCCCTGAGTTATACCCCAAGGTTCAAGGGTACAGGTACGAAACCGTTCATGTCGCTTCTTCGTGTAGGTGCATCTCTTGTCATCTTCCCTGTAGCCTGCTATGCTTCTTCGAGGGGATGAGGAGCCAGGCGTGGTTACAACCCGGGACCCGGTAGTGGAACCGTGGATTTGGGATTTCAGCGTTCAGCGTGGTTGGATGCACATCCAGAACATCCTAAGCAAGTGAGGTGCCTTTTTACCCATCCATCACAGGTTGCAGTTCATGTCTCAAGAGATCTTTCTACCCAAGGTACTCAGTATGACCCAGCGCGATTGTGGAAGCCCACATTAATTGACTGAGAGGTTACCTACCTTACCTAGTGGATAAGCAAGTCTCGAGCCATGCAAGAAGGCCCGTCGTTCGAGATCGAGGAGTAAAGGTAGGTAGACAACAAGCAGGAATCCAGAACATTAAAGGAAGAGACATCGTCTGCCTAGGTCTCTACAAATCCATGTCAGCCCTCCCGGCCGGCATCTAGAGCATCCAACCCTGCCATGCCTGCCTGGCAGCCAAGTGCCGAGCCAACAAGGGTTCCCTGCCCGGGGCTAGCGGGGCCAAAGAGCCGAGCGGCTGACTGACTGGACGGACACTGGGTCGGTTTAATGTCGATCTTCTCTTCAACCTTAAACTGTATCTGACACGGCGGGGACCGGGGAAGACACTGGGGGCACCGGGGCAAGGGGGATGGGGAGGGCCAGGCTGATTGGGAAATTCGTCAAGGTTGGGCTCCATCTGAGGATGCACAACCACACTGTTTGGGGTATGCTGGCTTTGGGGAGGCTACCTAGGCTCTTGACAAATGAATTGGGAGAACTGGAGAATAAGAAACGGCCGGTTCATCTCCGAGCTGCATGGAGTTCACCCCCCAGACCCAGACCCCAGGAATAACGGAGATAATTCTGTGAAAGAAGCTTTGCTCAAGCGATTGGAGAGAGGAGGAGGCAACCCCAAAAGACTTGGTTCTTAAACGAGCTGAGGAGCTGATGATGCAGTTTTGCTTTTTGGCTGTACAGAACAGGAATGGAACCGGAGGCCAGCCAAGTGGATGGAATTGTGTTTCTTTCATGAGGTGCTTCATTCTTCTAGGTAGCCAATGGTATTGTCTGGAAGTCTTTGAGAGAACAAAGTCGTGGCGGACGCTGAAAGGGAGACAGGCATAAACGAGGGGTCCCAGGAGGAAAAAGAAAGGAAAGAATAGTGGCTGGACTTTCTCTGTGTGGTCCTGACTGGACCTGTCAGTGGGACATCATGATAAACACACTATATTTCAACGGCTGGAGGCTGGAACATGAACAGAAAGGGAGAAATTAACAATCGACGTTGTTCAGCATACCGCTCTCAGTCTTGTCAGGGTCTGAGACATCAAGACCCTCGAGGATATCAGGGGGAAAGATGCACGATGGTGCAGGTGGCTGAATCGACGGTGAACCGACAGCCGAACGGGCGTTCACGATTCTGCAGGTCTTGTCTCAGTTTGGCCACTGGTGACTGGTGTCTCGTATCTGGCGTTCGTAACAGTGCAGGACTTTCTTTCCCTTTTGAGGGAGGCAAAACAAGCGAACCATGACAGTTGCATCCAGTTCCCCGCATAAGCGAGTAAAGCTGAACAATAGTTTCGTTCGCTTCCATCTTCTTGGGACAACCCCATGCATGTTCTGACATGGAATTCCGTGAACTGTGTTCGAATGCTCTGAACTGTGTTCTCTGTTCAGACGTTGAAAGTGGAAGACGTCAGGCCACGCGTCCGGACACGCAGAAAGACGGATGGTACGACGCGAGATACGATCTGTCATCTAGAGTACGCATCATCATCTCGCTCGCGTGGGAGGAAAGGGAGGCTCTTTTGTTCGATATCTCAGTTTCAACATCAACGAGAGACCCTTTCTTTCGGGGGCGAGATGAGGATGAGATTGAAGACAGGAACCTAGTGATCGAGATATCGTCTGTGCGGCTATCATGGTTCAGGGCAGTAGATGTCGACTGCAAGTCTCCCACCTCCATATCCGCCAAGATCCTCACTTCAGCAACGCCAACAGGGCGGGGCAAAAAGAATCTCGGTCTCCAGTAAGCGAGTCCAGGCACGCAGTTCTCTTCCGTTCCCACTTTCTTTCATCCCTCTTTCTCATTGGCCCCCCCCCTGAGGGTCCCTGACCCGTCAAAGAACCACACAGTCTCGCCCTACCATTCAACAGCCTTAATATTCTTTATGCCACTAATGCACTAGGGGTCGCTTCCGCTGCAGGAAGGAGCTCCATTTTTGATCCGAATGGATCGGTTACACAAAGGATTCGCTTCCCCCTTGCCGAGTGCGATACGATTCCCCTAGCCAAGACCCAGCCAACGAACCACTTCGAGGACGAACCACGCTAAACAACCGAGGAAAAGCCTAGCCCATGCCCTGTAACGTTAGATCCACCAAGCTTGCGAGGCCCGCAGGCCCGCTGGAGACTGAACAGTCAGTCCCGTCATTTCCTTTTCTCTTCTAGGAAAGGCTCCGTATGGGTTAGCATTCTTTCGTATATCTGGGGAAGTGGAGGTTTCACAGGGCATGCACGGAATTCTGTAAGACAACGACAATTGAGAGAAATGACTTGAAGATGGGAGAGGAATATCCTGAGGAAGAAGGGAAGCAAATAGAGCGGTCTGATTGTGGCCAAGTTTTTGAGATAATGAAGAAGGCCAGAACTGAAGCAACTTTGACGAAGCTAAAAAGAAAAAGAAAAGACCACTCGGCCACATCTTCTAGAATCAACGGGAGCGGCTGTTGGTCGTACAGACGGTACAGCCTGGGTGGTGGTCAGAAAATGCTACCACGACTTGCCGCCCGCCAATCGGTATCAACACGGTCGTATCATGGTACGACTGTTGCTATCGAATCGTAGCAACTGAACTGGCAGTTGGTACAGTGAGGAAGAACAGTGCAAGCTTGCCCAGTACATTTCGTCTACTGGTCACCACCACCACCAAACCGCCGTCAAAAGGCTCGCGGGATGTGGGACATGGACCCAGAAAAGAGGCGTAGGTAGTAGTCCAGGTATTACTGGTAATGGAGTGACGGTGAATTCAGCCCTCCTCCAGGCTTCACCCTGACGGTCATCATCTTTTTGCTTTCTGCGAGCGATGGTGGTGCGTCTCAGTTACCCATTCCGGTTTGGCCTGAGGAGAAGCCGATAAGAGTTGCACAAGTTTCGTTCAGGAGAGGGGCAGCATTCCCAGAAATCGAGGCGGGCCGACTATCAAAATTGATTATCAGAGCCTGGGGTTGCCTTGTTAGTCTCGAATCTGCTGATGGCTTCCCCCATTTGGGGTTCCTCCTGATATGGAAATGTGTATTGTGGACACCACCGTCGTTCTGGAAGATGGATCAACCGCTTTAGATGATGATGCTCAAGTGACGACGACTTAAAAGAGCTCTGTCACTCACCTTTTCCCTGGCCGAATCCTACCTTCTTCCCTTCAAGCTCTCTTCTTCTCTTCGTATTACGCATCGTTCTTAATCTTAATACCAGTAACCATGCCTTCCGTTACCACCAACGGCCATGCTAATGGCATCAACGGCACCAATGGCGTCAAGCCCAAGGAGTCCAACGTTGATGTGTAAGAGTACCACCACCCTCTTGAGTTAGTTCAACATACACTAACACATACCAGACTAATCGTCGGTGCCGGCCCAGCAGGCCTCATGGCCGCCGCCTGGATGGCTCACTGCGGCATCAACGCGCGCATCGTCGACAAGCGCAACACTAAGATCTTCACCGGCCAAGCCGACGGCCTCAACTCGCGAACCATTGAGATCTTTGACAGCCTGGGCTTTGCCGACCGCGTGTGGAAGGAATCCAACCACATGCAGGAGATCTGCATGTGGAATCCCAACGCCGAGGGCGTCATCCACCGCTCGGACCGCATCCCCGACACCGTCGTCGGCATCTCGCGCTTCCAGCAGTGCGTGCTCAACCAGAGCCGCATCGAGCGCTGGTTCATCGACAACATCAAGAAGTACTCCAGAGACAACGCCATCTCGGTCGAGCGCGGCGTCCTGCCCGAGTCGCTGGTGATTGACGAGTCCAAGGTCGAGGACGACGACGCCTACCCTGTCACCGTCACCCTTCGCACTTTAACAGACGAGGAAGCCACGCCCGTGCAAGTCGCCACCGCCTCCAAGTCTGCGGTGTCTGACGGTCTCTTCCGGAGCAACCTAATGCAAGAAGACGACGAAGCCGATCTCCTCCGCAAGTCCCAGTCCCGGCCCGGCACCAAGGAAACTGTACACGCCAAGTACGTCATCGGATGCGACGGCGCCCGCTCGTGGACGCGCCGCGCGCTGGGTCTGGAGCTGGAGGGCGAGGCAACCGATTACATCTGGGGCGTGATGGACATCATCCCCCTCACCGACTTCCCCGACATCCGCCACCGGTGCGCCGTGCACTCGGCCGAGAACGGGTCGCTGATGGTCATCCCGCGCGAGAACCGCATGGTGCGGCTGTACATCCAACTCAAGGAAGTCGTTCCGGACGCCTCCGGGCGCGCCGACCGGTCCAAGATCACGCCCGACTTGATCTTCCGCGCCGCGCAAAAGATTATTGCGCCGTACAAGCTCGACTACGAGTACTGCGACTGGTGGACGGCGTACCAGATCGGCCAGCGCGTCGGCAACAGCTTTGACGTGCACAACCGCGTGTTCCTGGCGGGAGACGCCGTGCACACGCACTCGCCCAAGGCGGGGCAGGGCATGAACGTCTCGATGCAGGACACCTTCAACCTAGGCTGGAAGGTGGCCCTCGTCCTCAAGGGCATCTGCAAGCGCGACATCCTCGCCACCTACCAGAGCGAGCGCCGCCGCATTGCCCAGGACCTGATCGAGTTCGACCACAAATTCTCCCGCCTCTTTTCCGGCCGCCCGGCCAAGGACATGATGGACGCCGAGGGCATCGACATGGAGGAGTTCAAGCGCGCCTTTATGCGCGGCAACCTGTTTGCCTCGGGCATGCAGGTCGACTACGGGCCGAGCAATCTCGTCGTCAAGCCGGGCGATTGGCGCGACCAAGGTGATGGCAGCGAGAAGAGCGCTAAGCTGCTGACCGAAGCCAAGATCAGCGACGACAAGTTCGCAAAGAAGCAAGCACTGGCCACGGAGATCCCCGTCGGCAAGCGCCTGGCCTCCTTCAAGGTCATCAGCCAGGCGGACGCCAGGCCGTGGCACGTCCAGGAGCGGTTAAAAGCCGATGGCCGCTTCCGCATCGTGCTGTTCGCTGGTAACATCCTCTCGCCGCAACAGAAGGCGCGGGTGGATTGGTTCTGCGCCAAGCTGGACGCGCCCGAGAGCTTCCTGCGGAGAATCACGCCTGCGGATAAGGCTATTGACAGCGTCATTGATGTCTTGACGATTCACTCCAGCCCGAGAAGGGAGACGGAGCTGCTGAGGGACTTCCCGGATATCTTGCATCCGTTTGATTGCCATCTGGGCTGGGATTATACCAAGGTGTATGTGGACGATGTCAGTTACCACGAAGGGTTTGGGGATGCTTACAAGAATTATGGAGTGGATAAGGAGAGGGGATGTGCGGTGGTGGTGAGGCCGGATCAGTATGTCGCTTGGGTGGGTGATATTGATGACTTTGAGGATTTGGAGAACTACTTTGAGGGGTGCTTGAGGTTGCCGGCCGTGGGTGCTGCGCAGGATATTAGTATTGTGACAGAGACGGTCAGCAGCGTGACTAGCAACGTGGCTGGCGAGGTCAGGGTGGCTGTGAGGTCGGTGGTGGAATAAGGTATGATGGGAGGGAGAGCGAGGCATGAGAGTTGTCGAGAAGGACGATGAAAAGAGAGCATACCCTATAGTAGAATTAGTATCGATGAACAAGAATTTGAACAATTACCTGCATCATCCAATGGCATTAGGCATGCCCACTGCTTTGACATTGTGGAATGAAAGTCTGATCTCGATGTTGTTCGTTTCATGGCCAATCGATTGGGAGCAAGTATGACCATTTGTCCCGGGCCGTGACCCAAACGTGCGGTTCGTTAAGCAGGTCCAGATGAGACGAGGCGAGAACTCTCGGACCTCCATGTATCGTCACCATGACATAGCATGATAGAAGCCGAGCAGATACCTGTTTATGGGAGCGGCACCTGTAAGCGACCCGTACATATACCGAAAAACACATACCTGACGCTTGTTTCTCCGTGGTTTGCCGCGCCTTGTATTGTCGATTGGGTGTTTTGTTCCCTTCTTTCCACACATATGCCCAACATGGGACACTACGTCTATCCAGAAGAAGCGAGACGCTTCATCAAAGAATGCTGGAGCCTTCAAGGTGTAGCCTACGTGGTGCTTGGGGTTCGATATTTCAGTAGGATCCGGCAATTGGGATGGCACCAGCTCGCGCTAGACGACAGTTTTATGCTGTTAGCTATAGTGAGTTTCGCCTTGGCTTCAATTTGTTACTTCGCCTTTGCCCGGGACATGAAGCTTACTTCTCGCCTTCCCGGCATCCAGGTCATCTACACAGCCGAGAGCTGCATGCCTCACCTCTTCGTTGTATGGTGTCATGGGTTAGCAAACAACGGCATGACAGAAGAGCAACGAGCTACGATAAACCCAGACTCCGAGGAGTACCGACTGCGAGTCAAAGGATCCAAGATAAACGTCGCCGGCCTTCTTTTGTACACGACCCTTCTTTGGATTCTTAAAGCTTGTTGGTCGGTGTATTATGCACGCCTAACGTGAGTGTCAGCCTCAACTTGAACATGGATCTAGGCTTGGATACGAAGAAGGCTATACTGACCCGGTAGATATAAAACAGAGCCGGAATCTACTACATGCGCCGCTGGATCATTGGCGCCTACGTTCTCATGCCTCTGACCTACCTCGCCTGTCTGTTGGTCGCCTTCCTCCAATGTACCCCCCTTTCCCGGCAGTGGCAGATCTACCCCGACCCGGGCAACCACTGCTACCCGGCGGTATCAGTTCTGCAGACGGTTTTCGTCATGGTCATGAACACCGCCACGGACTTTTACCTTCTCGGTATCCCCCTACCTCTACTCTGGAAGGCGAATCTGCCCTGGACGAAGAAATTGGTGCTGTCGGTCTTGTTCAGTGGCGGATTTATCGAAATGGCATTTGGGATTATGCGGTGTATTAGTATCTTAACTGTGAGTTAAGAGTCCCTGGACGTTCCATGAATCCATCTTCCCAAGACGGCAAACTGACTCCCCTCAAGAAGGGAAACACGAACCCGGCACAAACAGGCTACTGGTCTATCCGCGAATCCTTCGTCTCGTTCGTCCTGACCAACATGCCCATGATCTACCCGCTTCTCAGGCGGTTGGTAGATCACGTCGTCTACTCCCTCGGCGGCTGGTTACGCCAAAGAAGCAGGACAAAGAAAGGCGGCACCACCACCAGCATCAAATCCAGCGGATTCATGCTCACCCCGCAAGGATATCCATATCCCATCGACAGCCCAATGTTCAGCCCAACCTACTCCGATGCATCACGCGGAGTGACCGGTAGGCCTGGTCCCGTTCCCGATCCTCTCTTCTCGATACCCGGAAGCGATCTGGGGACCTTCTGGAGAAGCACGACAAGTGAGGAGGATAATATCGGCACCGGCACCGGCACCGGCACCGGACCACCAGGTAGCGGGGAGGATGTCTTTAGGCAGACTTCACACACGACGGTCGGGAGTTATAGGTCGAACTGCGACAGTCCTACTCGAAGTAGAAACGACTGTGGACGGCCAGACATGACGATACAGACAGCAGCTTCGCCATACCTTGGGGTGGTCACGTCGGTGGAGAGTTCGGGCATGATTGCGGAGCAGCCACATCATGGTTGGTGCACGGGTGAGAGTAGTAGTAGTGCAAGCAACGGTACGGCGGGAAGTGCGAGGGGGATCACGGTTACGAGAGAGGTTAGTATTGTGATAGAGGAGGGCGTGTGCCCCCCTAGGCCGAATACCCCTGGGTTACCACCGCCGGTCGAGCTGCGGGGATGGGGGTACTTCCACTCGGGGTATTGATCATTGTTGAAACGAGAACGGATGGATTGGGTTGCATATGCCTTGCTTGTGCTAGGTTTAGGTACGGTGGAATAGGGATTGAGATGTGAACGTTGAACATACCTGTACCGAAAGATATCTTGCGTGTTGTTCGCTTCCCAAGCTATCTGGAGACATGAACAGCGCCCGGTGGTTGGAAGACTGTCCCGTGAATGCCCATTGTCTTCTTCGACCAACCGGAAAGTAGGCCGTCTTCCGCTGGTCTTCTCGAACATTGAACAAGGCCTATTGTCCTCCAGCCTTACCCGGAGGCTACCTGGGAGACGAATAGGATGCTTCCCCGGCAGTGTTCTCGAAGCCGGGTACGAGTTCCATTGTCCCGGGAGGGTGTAGCCGATGGGGTCTTTGTCCCGTTGTTCACTCGTGGGTTTCGGCGGAAGGCAATCGAGAGCCTATCGATTTGGGAGTTGTCGATGGCCTTCTTTGTTCAACTGTTCTGTAAGTGATATCTGATATTAGGAATGGGGGCATGTTGACAAGTGTCGAAAAGGTATAAGTATCGGTTTTGGGATCATCCAAGTTCGTTCGATTCCTGTCATCAGCATCAGCAGAAACATCAGCAGCAAACACTTACCAGGAACAACAAGACTTGAAGTGCAAGTAAGCTTCTCACCAACCAACAACACGTCAAGCCACACCCGCTTCCACCAACTAACCAACCGTTCGGGTACATCTCCCGAACCTCCAACCGTACGTATCACCATGTGTTTCACCACCGCTTCCACCATGTGCAAAGGCACCAAGCGCACCTTCACCTCCATCTCGGATGAAGACTCTTCTTCCCAGGCAGCCCCCAAGCGCATCTGCCTTCCCATCCACAAACCCACCCACATCGGTCCTCTGCACCTCAACTCCCCTCCCAAATTCGCTCCCATGCGCCCCCTCCCCTCCATCTGGCCGTGGAACCTGGACACTGACAACGACGCAGACGCCTCCCTCCCCCCCTCCGCTTCCATCGCCTCCCGTATCCCGCCCTTCCACACCCACGGCTCTTCCCACTGCGGTAACCACGCCCACGAGCACTCCTTCCCGTCAGGCAAGAAGATCAACAAAAACAAACGAGTAGGTACCCTCTGCTCCTTCTGCTTCGGTCCGTACAAGCAGGGTGATCTCCACCAACTTCCCTGCGGCCATTTCACTTGTTTGTCGTGTCTCGAGGAGAGGGTGAGACAGATCCCGATGTATATGGCTGTTAACGCTGGGCTGATTAACCAGACCGTCCGCAAACTGCGCGAGACCATGGATTATCTCGGTACCATTACCGGTACCGATGGTCTGGCTGCGACTGTTAGGCAGTACTGGGTCGATGAGTTCGGCACACTCCGCCGGGAGCTGGCGATCCTTACTAATTTGTCTTGCTCCTATTGCCTGGTTCATATCCAGCCGTCCCGGTTTATGACTTGTTTGTCGCCGGAGATATCCAAGGTGTTGTGGTTGACGGAGGAGTGGTTGGCTGATGAGGAGCCGGAGAATAGGATGGTGTGTGGATGGCCGGATTGTAGAGGGTATGTGCCGAGTTGGTGTCACTACCTCTTTGTTGGGGAGAGGGAGGTGAGTAAGGCGGAGGATGCGGAGGGGAGGAGGTGGTGGTGTCCGAGTTGCAAGGGAAATTGTTTCGAGACGGAGGAGGGGTTGAACCCGGGGAGGTAAGTGGTCGAGGGAGGATTCGGAGTGTAAGAGTACGAGGAGGATGGTCGAGTTTCGTTTGCTTGGGAATGGAGGCGTTCGAGGTTGGCTTTGTGGGATTTCTTGAACATTTCCTACAGGACGTCATAAGTGTTAGTTGGACATTAMAAAATATAAAAAAAAAAAATTTAATAAAAAAAAAAAAAAAAAAAGGAAGATAAAATGTGCAAACCGGTGTGATGTTCGTGATAAATGTACTTGGATTTCGAGACAACGTCAGCGTGGTTGATTATGATGTGACTAAGATGTGATTGTATCTGTGTCGGTAAGAAACAAGGGCCAATTCTGCTAGTGACATAACATTTGTTGTTCAAACGACGCGGGCATCGTGTTCCCCGCCTTGGATCCCTTTCCGGGAGGACGTCGGGGTCTGGCTCAATCGGTTGATGGTAAACGGCTCGTCGACGGCAGAGTAGCTATTGGAGATTGAGGGCTCAGCGGACTCGAAAAGAGGTTCGGAGTGGATGTCGAGCTGAAGGGAGTATGTAGGAGTAGGATGGTCGACTTTTCGTTTGTTCGCGAATGGAGGCGTTGGAGGTTGGCTTGGTGTGATTCCGTCAGGATTTCCTAGAGGATTTCGCTTGGTCAGTTAGACAATGCAGTAATTCGAAGAATTTCGAAGGTAAATATGCAAACGGGTTTGATGTTCGTGTGAATGACAAAGGCCATCGGCGTGGTTGATGCTGATGTGAATAAGATGTGATTGTATCTGGATTGGTCCAAAACAACCGCTGTTTCTGTTAGCGACATAACGTTCGCTGTTCAACCGACGCAGTATCCGGGCGGACGTCAGACTCGGGCTCGCGCGTGCAATCGGTGGATGGTAAACGACTACTCGAGATCAGGATAGAAAACGAAGACCGAATGTTCAGCACAATTCGAGAAGAAGGCAAAGGCGTGATGTCCTGCGAAAGAAAAGCAAACGGAACGGGAAAGGAAGCGGAATGGAGGGCACTGTAAAAATACGGCCCGAGCGCCATCCACATCATGGGGGCTTGTGCCGATGCGTCCCGTCGATGTCAACGTCATTTTACTTCCGTTCCTTCCTTCAACCTCCATTGACTGGTATCCTCTTCTCAACTCGAAGGGCAGTCGCTCGGCTCAAATATTTTTCCGCGCAGTTTCCTTTGGAATTCATGCGAATCGACCCATGAAGAACAAGTAAATTCAAATCCTATCCAATGCCTGCCTTCTAACCAAGCTCTAGTACTAATCCTATATTCGACGGGCTTCGGCCCACCTTCGAGGCGCTGCCAGGACCCTCCCATTTTTTTCATCACACCCGCTCAATCAAAAACATCAGTAGCATACCTCTCATTCCTCATCCCCTCAAACCACTTCAACGCCCTCTCCTCACTAACCTCCACCTCCTCGACCTTCAACCCCTGCAACTTCAACCCCTCCACCAGTCCCTCCGGCAAACCCTCCAGTTCTTCCCTCTCCCTCGCCTCGACAATCATCCTCTGCCTCTCCACCGCAATCCTAACCACAACCTTCTTCACACTCTCCCCGACCTCCCTGCTTCCACAGACATACACCTTCGCCCCTCTATCCCACAATCCCGTCACTTCCTCGCGATCCGCCCAGATGCGATCGCCAACGTACTTGCACCCCTTCGTCTCTTCACTCTCCGGGCACCGGCTGAAGGCGCGGCGGACGGATACAGCGCCGATGGATTCCCACTTGTCGAATTCAGAGCGGTAAAGGTCGTCCTGGTCTGGGTGGCGACACCCGTAGAACAGCACGGCGGGCGCCAGGGAGCGACCAGCAGCTATCTGCGCCGCGCGTTCCTGCACAAACCCGCGGAAGGGAGCAAGCCCCGAGCCGGTGGCGACCATGATCAGGGGTGTCTTGTCGGCGTCTACAGGCAGATGGAAGGCCTTATGTGAGGGGCGGACGGAGACGTTCAGCTTGTCGCCTGCCTCCAAGCTCGCGAGGTAGGAGGTGGCTACGCCGAGGTGTTTCTTATCGGGTTTTGACAAAGAAGGGGTTTCGAGGATGGAGTAGGTCAGCGTCACATGCGACGGGTTCCAGAGCGGAGAAGAGGAGATGGAGTACTGGCGCACGCGCATGGGCGGGAGCAAAGAGAGGAAGGAGGAGAAGGGGAGCGGGATGGCAGGGAATTGCTCGAGCAGGTCGAGGATGGAGACGCGGCGGGAGGTGATTTTCTCGGTGTATTCGGGTCCCGCCAACTGGCGGAGTGTGGCCTTGGTTTCGGCGTCGTCGTCGTTGCAGGCTTCGGCGAGAGCGAGGATGTTCTTCTTGGTGGCCGGCTGGGAGAGCTCGACGTAGGCGCCTAGGACGTCGTATACCGGTACGGGCACGCCCGTGGGCAAGGTGGTCTGCCGGGAGGCCTCGATGGTGATGTTGGTGTCCCAGGCCAGTTGGAAGCGGCGCATGACGCGGTTGACTGTCTCCTTGGGGTTGATGGGCAGGATGGCAAGGTAATCGCCCGTGCGGTAAGCGCCCGAGTCGCTGGAGAGCTGGATCTCAATGTGGCGCTTGGGAGGAGCACCAGGGGCGGTGATGGTCTTGGCATCGATTACCACGGCCTCCTGGACATCTTGGCGAAGGGTGGAAGAGCGAGGCTTGGAGAATTTGACGGTTATGCCGGAGCTGAACAAAGCCTCGGTGTCATCCTCCTTCTTGCTGACTTCGTACTTCTCTTCCATAGCAGGCCAGAACACTTCGTCCTCCCACTGCTCGAAATCGGTGAACATCTCGCCGTTGGCGGCATCCGCAAGACCGAGGGAGCAGATACGTTCACCACCGCGCTCGGAGACAGTGTTGTCGACGAGCTTGGGGATGCGGTGGAAGGTCTGCGCCCAGTCGTGATGACCACAGCCGAAGACGGCATACTGAACGCCCTCAAGCTCGTTGCCAGTCAAGCTCTCGAGCCAGCCAACGAACAAAGCAGCATTATCAGGAGGCTGACCCTCGTAGGAAGCAGTGAGGAAGATGACCGGTCTGTCCTTGGGCAGGTTCTGGTTGGCCGCATCCAAAGAATCGAGAATAGTAGCCGTGAACCCGTGCGCCTCAGCATCGCTGGCAAGGCGCTGAGCAAACGTCTCGCAAGTACCGGTGTTGGAACCATAGTAAATGCTGATGGGCTTACCCTCTCCGCTCTTCTTGGGCTGACCGGAGATCTGGCCCTGGGTAGGCTTGGGAGCGATGAGCTCACCCTTCAGACGGCGCTCCAGGTCAAGAGCGCTCATACCATCGCGCAGCATGGCGCGCATGTAGAAGCCCTTGGGCTTGGTGGTCAAAGTCTGCTTGTACTGCAGTGTATAGTTGGGATCCTCAGGCATGAAGTTGAAGTTCTGCAGGCAAACAGCCATCACCAGCAAAGCCTCCTGCCACGCGAACGGACGACCGATGCACGCGCGCATGCCGTTGCCAAAGGGCTTCCAGAAGTCGGGGAACTCCTTGTTCAGACGCTCAAAGTTCTCGTCCAGCATGCGCTCGGGCAGGAAGTCGTTGGCGGTGTCGCCAAAGACGGCAGGGTCGAGGTGAGATTTGGCGAAGAGCAAGGCGAAGGGTTGGCCCTTGGGGATCTCGTACTTGCCGCCGATGACGGTGTCCTCCTTGGACTCGACGCCGATCATGGGGATGGTGGGACTTAGACGGAGGGTCTCGCGCAGGACGGCGGCGATGTAGGGCAGCTTGTTCATGTGCTCGAGCTTGACGGGGCCCTTGCCGCACACGTCATCGACTTCCTTTTGCGCCTTGCGGTAGGTCTCGGGGTTCTTGAGCAGCTGGTAGAAGGCGAAGCTCAACATACCCGAGGTGGTCTCGTGCCCCGCGATCAGGAAGGTGATGAGGTTGTCGATGATGCTGTCGTCGCTCAGCTTCTGGCCCGTTTTGGGGTCGACGCCGTCCAACATGGCCGTCAACAGATCCTTGCGCTCGCTAGGGTGCTCCTTTCTGGACTTGAGGACGCCCTCGGCGGTCTCGCGGAGGATCTTGATGTCCTCGTGGAACTTGCGGTCGACCTTGCTGTACATGAACCCCGGAAGCGGCGGGCGTCGGGAGCGAGTGCCGGACTCGATCAGGAAGCTGGCCATGGCGT
The DNA here is from genome assembly GCA_009806085.1 of Neurospora cerealis. Classification (NCBI taxonomy): domain Eukaryota; kingdom Fungi; phylum Ascomycota; class Sordariomycetes; order Sordariales; family Sordariaceae; genus Neurospora; species Neurospora cerealis. The sequence continues at coordinate 74,366 of RAOY01000036.1, read as the reverse complement.
CGACAAAGGGGTGCATCTCGTCGTGGTAGTACGAGTTGAAGCGGTAGTCCATGGAGCACAGGGCGATGGTGTCGAGGGTCAGGCGGGTGAAGTCGTCGGTGACCTTGATGGCCTGGTGGGGGCCGTGGCGGGCCCACTTGAGGGCGAGCTGGCTGGCGATCTCCTGCATCTCGGGAAACATGTTCTGGATGGCCATGGGGCCGAAGGCGGGCATGAGGATTCGGTGGGCGATGCCCCAGTTGGGCTCGTCGTTGCGGGCGGTGAAGAGGCCATCGTGGATGCCGTGTCGGACTTCGTTGAGGGCGGAGCTGACGGTCTTTTGGAATCTCTTTTCGTCACAGAGCTCGTGGATGAGAGCTTGGGAGGTCTGTTTTCGTTAGCTGTGCATCAGGCTCAGGTATGGTGAGGAGACGTACCACAAAGACCGTGTTTCTGCCGGGGAAGTTGAGACGGAAGATTTCGCCTGTTATTGATTAGCTGCTTTCTCAAAAGCCGATATCACAACAGTTGTACTCACCATACTCGTCGGCAAAGTTGAGCATAGACCCAAGTGGGAACTCGGTGTCAATGTCAAAAGAGTTGCCCACCAGGGGCAGCCCGGGGGGACCGGGGATGGGGACTGTTTCCGGTTTTGTTTCGTCTGAAGACATGATGAAGATGTGTTCCTTGTTTCGTAAAGAGTATTTCACACGCCTGGTGCCAAAGAAGGGGGGCTTGAAGTAATAAGTAATACAATTAGGATTCACGAAAATTATGGGGCCTTTTTTTTTTTTGGTTGAGTAGCGAAACAGGGCGTGCGGTGAGCTGTCTTGGGTCGGAGTATTGTACACCGTTCTTGTTGAGCCTCGGTGAAACAAGAAAGGCTATTAAGTACAAGTAAGTGGGTGGGTGTGTAGAGATACTCGGATACTGAATGACTTGTCTTCAAGATGGTGGGATGGATCAAAGTCTTTATACGAAGATCATCGAACATCAGGCAGATCATGCCGTTGAAACGCATTACGACAGGTCAACCCTTGTCCCCTTGGCTCCTCCACTTTGATGGGTGTCAACCTAGAATTGGACCGGTTTCGTTGCGTATCATTGCAGCGTGACTGGCGTTGACTTGCCGTACCCGACCTCCAGTGCCTCGGTGGTCTCCGAGCTTGTCTGTCAATGGCGCGGTCATTGCGCATTGTCCTGGGTCCGACCGACATGTTTCGATCGGAGAATTCACTTTGTTGGGTAAGGTTTTGGACCCCGTTTTTTCTTGAAGCCATTCCCGTCCGGTCCAGGGGTCAATGCGGAAATGTGGCCAATGCCACCAGGGATTACGGTGGGATGAACCACCTACCCACCCTAAGATAAGCACCGATGAGAACCTAAGCTATCAACAACCTCGGTACGATTTTGTGTATCGATTTGTTCAATTTGCGGTTCTAGCGGTATATTTCCGTCCACGACAATTCGCACCAATTCTCAGCTATGCCATCATCCCGAGGTCTTGCCGTTATTCGTTACCTAAGCACCCGCGACGGGGAGAGTGGATAACAGGGATAATCTCGGCGGCGAGAGCGGCAAGGCGGGACTGTCACCAAGTGTCCGTCGATAGTTCGCGGCTTTTGAGAAAAGAAGTTCCCGCCATGCCTGTTCAGCTGCAGCGGTCATTGGTTGCTGGAGTTTTGGAGACAAATGCGCTGAAACAACGGGCAATGTTCCCGTAGCGTCCCTGTAGGGCAATTCTGGGCGCTGCATGGATTCATCGTGGAACACGACCAGGCGACATCAAAACGGCCAAAAGTCCGGTCGTGGTGGTGCGCGTGAGTTGTGTGGTGTTGTGCTATCCATTCTTGCTATCAAGGCGACCATTCCACTGTAACAAAAACCGCGGTCCAGTGCGGGAATCCGAGTAGCTCGTCACCGGTCACCACAGCAGTTTGTGCTTTTTCGTCAGTTGGTTTGTCTCGCGAACTGACCTCGGTAGGTTAAAGATCAAAATAGACTCGCGCACAACTGAGGACGAATATGGCCGTGTCTGTTGTTGTTCACCGACGGTACCTAGTGGTTGTTCTGTCGTGGACTCGTGTTTTGGCGACAGTTCACCAAAATTGAAACTCGGGACGGAATTCTCTGCTGACCGACCGGACTTCTTGTTCACTTTCCGCTGCCGGTGCCCTTTTCAGCCGACATCCGACAGAACCTTGATGGCTCCGTGTGTTTCGTGAGCGATAACGGTCTCGATTACAGTGCGCTGCCAAGGCCTTATCGCTTATCGTGTTCCTGACCGCTTTTGTCACGTCTTACATTGAGCCCTAACCCCAAGCGAACTTTCCCCCTGAAAACGGCTTGATGCCATCACCATTCAGCTGGGGCTTCCGAGGACAATGAAGGAACTCAAAGTTGTTTGTCCATTTCCGGCTGTATACGGTTACACAAAAGCGTCAACAAAGCGCCCGAGTCCAGTCCGTATGCAGCACAATTGTTTGAGCCCTGTTTGCGCCCACCCCTTTCATTTGAACTCGCACCGAATCAACTGAACTTGGCGCCCACCCAACAACATCCCAAGAAGTTCACCGTCCTCTCATCCGAACTGGCCATTCTTTCACCGACCAAGTTGGACGTTCACAACCACCAACATCGTCACCAACGCAGACCTTCGATGACCAGACCATCGCATCACTGAAATCATGGTGCCGGAATTGCATAAAGCCTCCCCGAGAGGCACCCTTGGAAACAATCCACCCAAAAAAATAACAGCCATCACTCAAAATGATCAGCTACCCTAACCAGATGCACCATCTTTCGACTTGGGACAATGTCGCTCCTCGCACATACACCGGTCGGGCCATCTGCTTCCCATTTGATGACCATGCTCGCAAGAATCAGTCGGAGAGTGCCAAAACTCTCTTGGACTGTCTTCGGAGCAATCTCGATGTCCTGGTTAAACAGAGGCCTGACTTTGCCGGAAAACTCCAGCTCGGAGCGAACTTGACACCCAACGAGAAGCAGACCAAATACAGAGATGGACATGTTTACCTCCTCACGTCATCCAACTTTCGCATCTATCTGAGGCCCAAGTACCCGAAGGAGCTCGAGTCCCTTTACGGGAAAGTCACTGCCCAAAACGGTACCGAGAATGTAAAGGCAGGGGGGATCAAATTCGACGAGAACTTCATCGACTACGACACCCTGAAGCGTTCCAAGTTCCCTGTTCAACCCTTCATCAACGAGGACTTGACCACCGACCTGATCCTCGAGGAAGGAAAGCCCCCAATCCCGGTTGTGGAGGTCGAGGTTGTCTTCCTAAACGGCGGGTTCTTCTTCAACCTGCTCATCCACCACACCTACTTCGACGGCAAGGCGTACCACAGGTTCTTAGAGTGCTTCGCGGCCTGCACTCGCGGAGACAAAGCGCCCCAGCTCCCCTGCAGCCCCATGGTCAAGCTGCCCTACGAGCAGGACCAGTCCCTCGCCGAAAAGAAGTTCGAGGAAATCCTCCCCCTGTGTCCCGAGTTCCAGACCTGGCCAAACAACGACCTCAAGGGTCCAACCCAGCCCATTCTGCCAGATATCCCCAACAGTGATCGGCCCAAGTCCTTCAAAAACGACAGCAAGATCTTCATCTTCAACTTTTCCAATCTCAAATCCCTCAGCATCGAGCTCGCCCAACTCCTCCCCAACAACAAAACCACAACCCCTCCGCCATCCGCCTACACAACCCTCTGCGCCCTCCTCTGGGCACACACCTTCGTCGCCCGCGAATCTATGCTTAACAACAAGACCTGCGACCCCAGCGAACTTGCCCTCCACACCCACTTCTCCTCCCACCCTCCCTTCTTCTCCACCCCCGTCGACTGGACCAGCACCAAGCTTCTCCAAAAGTATCCCTCCCTTTCCCCCATCACCGCCCAGGCTTACTTCGGCAACACCGTCACCTGGGCCATCACCACTCTCCCCCCGGGCAACACCTCCCTCCTTTACAGCGTCGCCTCGGGGAACAAAGCCTCGCTCGCTCAAGTAGCTAGCGCCATCAGCCTTTCCATTTCCCGCGTCGACCCCTCCTACCTCTACACGCGCGAAGCCCTCTTCGACAAAGTCCCCGATATGCGACTGCTCGGTCTGCCCTGGGATAGCCGGATGCCGGCGGAGTGGGGGATGAATAGCTGGGCGGATTTCGGGGCGGGGGTGGAGTGGGTGTTGCCTGGTGTTGCGAAGACTCCCGCCGGTTCGGAAGGGATGGAAAAGGGGACGACAACGACGCTGGCGGACGCGCAGAGACGGGTGCAGAAGGAGGTGGGAGGGTCGGGGGGACTGATATTGCCGGCGAAGAGAGCGAGGCCGAGGGAGTGGGAGTGTCAGGTTAGTTTGCCGGAGGGGGCGATGAGGGCGTTGGAGGGGGATAGAGTGTTTGGGGGGTATTGGGAGGGGGTGGTTGGTGATGAGCCGGTGGGGGAGTGATGGGAGTGATTGGAAGATTGGTTCTTGTTATTCTTGGAGCAGTTTTTCTCTGCAGAGTTATCATGGAAACAGAGATAACGGCATCAACGAAGGGAGGTGTATCGGGCGCACTGATGCCATGGGACATGGAAGAAAGGGTATCGGACTCACTTCAGTCACCCATTTGGGAATGAAAGGTGCAAATGTCGGAAGGCGTTCATGGTGATACGCCCAGCTATAGCAGTGCATCTTGGTGTTCAGATAGGCGATTAGGAACGCAATTCACGGATTAGGTTGACAGATAGCGTAGTACGAGAATTGAAGAACAGTGTTTGTCTACTACAATGAAACCCCCCTGACTAACCCTTCACCCGAAACTCACAAAAGGGTCATTGAGTCACCAACACCCGAAGCACCCATTCACCAACTTGCCGTATCCGCACAACCGCGCTGCTCACCCAGAAACACCACCAACCTTTACTCGACCTGATCGAAACCTGAACGAACAACCCATTCACTGTTCCTCGGGTAGTGGCCATGATGCCCAAACCGATATTTAAACCATCTTCCCCCGGGAGACTCGCAAAACGATTCCTCTTCTCGCAACATCCTCGAGATACCCTCCGTCAAAATGACCAACACCAACAACAACAAGCACGAGCAAAAGCTCAAAAAACCCACCATGACCAGCAACCAAATCCTCGACCAGGCCGTCAACCAGGCCATGAACGAGTCCACCACCCAACCCACCATGCAGTCCACCAATCCCACCCCCTCCCCCATCATCACAACCTCCCCTCTCTCCCTCTGGAACAACATCGCCCCCCGCGTCTACACCCCCCGCGCCCTCTGCTTCCCCTTCTCCGCCTCCGCCCGCCTCGATCCCCTCTCCTCCGCCTCCACCCTCCTCTGGTTCCTGCGCATCCAACTCCTCCGCATCGTCAAAGTCCGCCCTTCCTTCGCCGGTAAGCTTCAGCTTGGTATCAACCTTTCGTCGGAAGAGAAGCGGGAGCTTGGGTCTAGGGGGGTGTATAATGATTGGTATGTTTACTTGCAGACTTGTTCGGAGTGGGAGATTCCTTTGGGGGTGGAGTATCCTGATTACGAGGAGGTTAGGGGGATGTATGCCGGTTTGGGGATGGAGGGGATCGAGGGGGTTGAGGAGAGGGTGGTAGAGGGTTGGCCGAGGGAGTTTGTGGAGTATGGTGAGCTGAAGAAGGCCGAGTTTCCGGTCGAGCCGTTTATTAATCCTTTGTTAACGGATTTGGCGACGTTGAAGGAGGGCGGGGAGGCACTACCTGCTGTTCAGGTCAGGATTTTGTTCTTGAAGGGGGGGTTCATTCTTAATGTCTTGGGACATCATAGCCTCTTTGATGGAGGAGCGTTTACCCAGTTTTTGAATATCCTGGCGGAACATACGAGGAGTTTGAGTCCAAAGTGGGAGGGTGTTCCTGAGAGTCATGAGTTGGGGTTATCTTTGCCGAGTATCGACAAGCCCTACGAGGAGCTGCTGGCGAAGTGTCCGGAGTACAAAGAGTGGGAGGATCAGGAACCCAACGGTCCTACGACCCTATCTGTCCCAGCCTGCGCGAAGATGAGTCCTTGACTGGTTCTTCGAGGATCTTCGTCTTCACCTTTGCCAAACTCACTCAGCTCCAGAAGGAAATCGCAGCTCATGGCGTCAAAGCCGGCATCTATGAGTGTCTATCCGGTCTCTTGTGGGCTTTGACATACTTCTCCCGCGTCACGGCCTCCATGTCCTCCACCGACCCTTCATCATTCGAGAAGTTTCTCCACGACCATTTCGCCGAGGAGCAGCCCGTCTTCTCCACGCCCACCGACTGGATCGCTCGCGTCGCTGGTTTGAAGTCAACCGATCCCGAAGTCGAGGCTTCCAAGGAGCGGATTGCGAAGGATACGGCGAACTACCTCGGCAACAAAATCACCTGGATCAGCACCCGCCTACCCTCGGCATCTCTGCTCATCGACGCCGCGAAGGAACCGCAAGACCTCGCTGCTTTGGCAAAGATCGTAGCAGCCATTAACAAATCCAGCACTGAGAAGGCGGAGAATATATAGGAGGAGTACATCACCACGCGCACCTCCCTCTTTGCTGCTCTCTCCAACTCTTCAGATGGCCAGGACGGTCCCGAAATCCGCCGCATAGGCCTCTCTTTCGACCCCCGCCAGCCTTCCGAATGGCAAATGAACTCATGGAAAAACTTTGGCGCAGACACAGAATGGAGATTTCCTCCTCTTCCCTCTTTGTCATCCCCCTCTGTTTTGACCCCCATGGTCCCAGCTAACGCCTTCTCTTCTGCTGCCTCGTCTTATTACAGTCACCGCGACGCCTTCAACGTGACCAAACCTGATGCTGTTCGTCGTGTGCAAGCCTGTTATGGAGTTAGCAGAGAACTGTGGTTGCCGGCGAGGAAGGAGCAGAAGGAGGAGGTTTTGGTGCAGGTTAGTTTGCCAGAGGAGGCGATGGGGGTTTTTGAGGGGGTGGTAATCCGGGGAAAGTGGGTGGAGAGGGTTGTGTAGACGGGAGGTGGTGAGAGGTTGGTTGGTGTTGTGGGATTGTACGATTATCGATCATGGGAATGAGATTGTGAAAGGGACTGGAACTGGAAGGGAATCATGGATCACGGAAGCATTGTCAGACGTAGAGTGGAATCTCATGGAACTGCTTTCGTTGGGCTGGCACTAGGTATTCGTTTTCAACAGGGAAGGCGCAAAGATCGGAACACCATGGCAGATATCACACCCACGTGACTGAATGGAGAAGGGCACAAGGCGTTATTGTTAGATTACCTGTCACAGCATTTCAAGAAATCGTGTTGGTTTTTACTTGATACTGTCCCATTATTTTCGTTTCGTGCATGCTGATTGTGACTGTTGCAGATCCTCGTATTATTTTTGGTGACACGACATCCCCGTGGCGCTCCTGCCACATCGTTGGCTCGTTGGCAATCATACCTCTATCCCTTACCCCTGACGATAACGGACGGGAAGCAGATAAGGGCATGTACGTTCCCGACTTCAAGTTGCTCTTTCCTTCCATTCGTGACTTTTTCTTCCCGTGAAAAGTTTGCGCAAACTTGGACTTTGACTTTGACTACCGACGAGAGATGGACACGGCGAAGTAATCCAGCATTTCCCACCAGCATCGATATTCGCGACATTCTTTCACGCAGCTCTTTGTTATTCACTCGCTCGCCGCCATGCTGTCCATCTTCGTCCTCTCCATCTGCCTCCCGGCACTGGCCGCTGCCACCACATCCCCCAAACGCGGCCTGATCTTCACCCCCAACAGCAACTGGCCCAAAGACGACCTAATCTGGATCACCGGTCCCAACAACCTAACCTGGTATCACAACTACCAATCCCTTCCGTCCCCCGAGTCCAACTATGCCGCCCTTCCCCAGAAGCAGATCCAATTTGTGCCGACGATGTGGGGAGGGAACGAGAACGATACGGATTTCTTGGGGAATGTTACAGCTTTGATGGGGGTCGATCTCAGCAAAGATGACGACAAAGGGGAGGGAAAGGGTGACGGGAAAGGTGATGGCAAGGACAAGACCAAGAGAGCAAGAGACAAGCGCAACATAACCCACGCCATGACCTTCAACAAACCCGACCAACCCTTCGACGTCGGGGGTAGCGAAATGGAGCCTCGAGTGGCAGCAAAAGCATGGATCAAGAATATCATACCGCTCCGGCGCTTGGGAGTCAAGGTCGGCCTGCCACTTGTCAATGAGCCGCACACGGGCCAGAAGAAACGAGACGAGGGGAACAAATCATGGCTGGACATGTTCTTTGCCAACTGCTCTGGGCTTCTGGACAAGCTGGAGGACGCAAAAGAGAAAACGTGTGGGTTCGACTTTGTGCCTGTTTATTCTTTTGGGGACTTTGAGATGTTGAAGGAGAGGGTAGGGATGTTTGAGGATGCGTGAGTCCCCGTCTGCCCTTCTCCCTTCCCCATCCATTGTCTTAATATCACCACTAACACCAACGTCACCCAGCTTCCCCGGCCTCGACATCTGGATCACCGAATTCGGCATCCCCTCCGAGACCCTCGAGAACACGCAAAAGTTCTACAACCAATCCATCCCTTACCTCGACAGCAAGGGGAGCGTCACGCGGTACGCCTGGTTCGGCGCCTTTCGAAGTATCGTGTCAAACGTCGGACCCAATCAAGCTTTCCTGGATCCATACGGAGAGTTGACGGATATTGGGAGCTGGTATCTCGGTGGCAACGCAACGGGAAGAGAGGCCCTGCCGAGCGATGACTACAAGGGGGAGGACGATAAGTGCACAAAGGAGAAGCCGTGCGAAGGGGAGGAGAATGGGGAGGGTACATTGCGGCCGGGCAGGCTGGGTGTTCTTCTGGTCGTCGTCTCCTCTTTGTTTTTGGTATAATCGGATCCTGGGGAAATTCAGCGCATCTGTTCAACGCTCACGCTCCATACTGCGGCCCGGTCCCTTCCCGATCCCTCCCGCCCTCCATCGCCGACCTCCATTACCCTCTCTCCTCCTCCTCCATTCGCCTTCTCCCTCCCTCCTACTCCCTTCCCACGGCCTACTCAGCACAATCCCTATACCACGCCCCCAACTCCGTGACACCCCCCTCATCCCCCAACAAACTCGCCCACCTCCCCACATTCCCAATCGTCTCCGGCCTCATGGCCCCAAACCACGCATACCTCTCCACCCAATCCAACGTATCCAAATACTTGCAACTCTCCCTACAAAACCTCTCCACCTCCTCCTTGGGTATCGGATTCGCCTGGTCCCAATTCGTGCATGCAAACTCGGTAATCCACACCGGCTTGTCCGGCCCCAGCTGGTGATGCGTGCTCCAGATATAATCATAAAACGCCCCCAAGTTCGCCCCGCCATACCAATGCAGACAGTAAAAGTCCACATCGCTCCCCTGCGCCCTAACAGCCTCCATGAATTCTTTGAGCCAGGTCACGCCCTGCGGCGCTGAACTAATCCCGGGACTACCAGCCCTTACTCCCTGGCGCCGCAACGGCTCTATCACCCTCAGCCATTCCTGCGCCGCTAGTGAAACAGGCATGTTACTCTGATCAGCCAGTTCCGGCTCGTTAAACCCTAGCACCGTAGGCTGCCCATTACATTGCGGATCCGGGTAGCAGGCGTTCAAGTGCGAGGGGAGCTCGTCGATGTAGACGTGGTTCCATTGCATAGGCACGAATTGGAGAGAACAACCCGGGCCGGTGCCGGGGGTTAGGCGCGGGGACCAGTTGTAGAGCCAGGAGATGAGGGAGCCGGGCTTGGAGAAGAGGAAGGGCGGGTCGGGGGAGGAGACGGGGAAGGTTAGGCCGCGTTTGGAGGGCATTTTGGGGATTTGGGGTGGTGGTTTGGAGGAGAGAGGAGGGCGGGCTTGAGAGTGCTGGATTTGAGGGCGAGTCCGGGTGTGGTGATGGTTGAGAGCGGTTGAGGTCCAGGGGGTTGAAGGTGGTTGATGTTGACGTGGGGTTCCGGTTATGGCGAGGTTGAAGTTGGCGTTCTCAACGCCCTGCCTTGTTGGTTGATGTTGCTGTTGTATTCCAGACGTTGCTTGTTGGGATTTGGTTTTTTTGAACTGGTGAGGGAAATGGGATGGAGGAGGAAAGGGGCTCGCTCAAATGAACAGAAGTGGATTTGTCCTCATCATAAACTCCATTGTTGACATCCGGATGAGCTGGCGAGGGGTCGGCACTGCGGCAGTGCACTGTCAGCCTGTCAGGTCCCCCGTAAGATGCGATAAGATAAGCGCTAAAGCTCCTTGGCTTCAGCGGCTGACGGTCCCCTGATGACGTAGTTTTGGGCGGTGCTTGGCTGGGCGTGTCCACTTCTTTCAGTGGTATTCTCGGCTCCAGGTTAGGGTTGGCTATGGCGAAAGAGGGAGATGAGGTGTTGTTTGGGACGTTATTTTCTCCATCCAATTTTGATGAAAGCCCTCAAAAGCCGCTTGTATCAATAGGACAAGAGCTGCTTTATTGGCAGCCTTTTTGATAGACGTGTAACGGCTGTGGTCATCGAGTTATCGCAGAGTGACCAACGACCCCTCAAGCTCAAAGCAGCTCGAACCAAAGCATCGCCAACCCGCCACGGACATGGAACTTTGAAGCGGGAGGAGGAACCGAACCAATTTCCAGAGTAGATGAGTTCGAAAGTGCCATAGAGGCAATGAAAAAGGGCAAAATAAGGTCGGAAGTATGCGAGCCATTGTGAAAGGCAGAAGATGGGCGATTAAATGCTTGAGTGGGAAAGTGACAAGTTGATGAAGCGATGAAGAAATATCGGGAACAAAAGAAACATACCCCGAGGTAGAGTCTTGTATTCTCTGGACTCTTCCACTCAAGAATTTCTGCCCAGCCCCTACCAACCAAACACTGGAATGCGGAGAGTTCAAAATGTAAGGGATGCACGTGGTTTGCCCGCACCTCTGTCTGGGCTTCAATCCCGGAAATGACTTCACATTGTTCCAGGCAGTGTGCAAACATTGTTCTTTGCCGCATCACCCAACACATGTCCTACCAAACGGTCATGATTTCGCTTCCCATTCCTTGATGATGGAAGTTTGCCATGCTTCGAGAACACGGAGGGTTCTTGCGATTGTCTTTTTTCCAGCCAAATGATGGTCGTTTGCCCTTCATCAATCATCCTTGGGCGTCTAGGCCTTTGAAGGGACTCGACCGGTATACAAGAAGTCCAAGTCCACCCACTGCTTATTCATTGTCAGTCCTTCTCTCTTCTCAAAACACGGCCCAAGGACCTGTTCATTATCAAATCGACGAATATCCAATCCTTAAATCACACACCTTCAATACCTCACAATGGACGCCAAACCACACCAAACCCGTCCTGACCCAACCTTCCCTCAGGTCATCCGCGCCCCCTTCAAGTCCACAACGTTTGCTCTTTCGGGGTCGGGTACGATTGGTACACCTGGAACGAGAAGCCTTTCGAGTGCCTGTGAAGGTCTGTTTGCGTACTTGATGTTAGTTATCACTAACCCTTCCCGTCCAGTCTCCTCCAATGGGTCCCTTTGTGCTAACACCTGGACAGTCCAAGAAGTCACCTTTCTGTTTTCGACCGAGCATACGGGTACAATGTCACAACAAGGAAGGGTGCCGTCTATGGGGAGATAGGCAGTAAGAGGAAAAATCCATATCGTCATTCAGAACTCCACAACAATAGTGTATGACCGCTATCCGAGTCCAATCGTTTCATCGATCCATCCATCCGTCCGTCCGTCCGTCCAAACCGGTCACGTCTACCGTGCCGTTTCGCCCAATCCCTCTTCATGATATGATAGGGGCAATGAGACGAAGCCAGAACAACAAGTGGTATCTTGGAGACAGAAGAGATAAAGAGAAAAGGGAAAACAGAACATTGTAATGCCATCCCTTCTAGCCATGGCCTTTTGTGTACCTTTTGTGTACCTAGAACCGCCCTCTCTCCTTGGTCATGACAATGGAAATTTTGTCTACCGCAGTCTTTCGTCACTTTTGTTTACCACGGAAACATGATGAAACCACGAGATCTTGTCAAGAATCCACCCAGGAAAATTCGTCAAACATCTGCCCAAGAAAGAGATGAACCACGGCATCTGTCAAACATCCACCCAAGAAAGAATGCAGGAAAGGCCAATTCTTTTTCATAACATCATAAAGCAAAACCAAGCCTCGCTTTTTGTTTTTCAAACCACAAGGAAACCACCACCCAATAACCGTAATCATCACTCAGGAAATGTGTATTCTCGCAAAGAATTGCTATGTAACAAAAAGAAAAACCGTGTCTTCCGTGTATCGAGTCGAATCAATTTCGAGTCGTTCGTAAAAACCATCGTCGTCGTACTGTCGTACAGATAAACGCTTTGCATCGCCTTTGCGAATACGCTGCGCTCAACTGGAGGCCAGGGATGGTCCCAACATGCGATGTGTTGCTTGCCGTCGTTCGTCCTAGACGTTTTCGTTCGTCATAGTTGTCATTGTTGGTCCTTTCGGAGAACAAGGCAATCCAGCTGAACGTGTCTGCTCGAGCAACAGACAAGACAACACTCGTTGAGCCAAGCCGTCCTTCCACGTACGTAGCCTGAAAACCAGGCCCACACGATGTCATTCCCGGTAGAAGAGGGATCGTGGGTATGTGTAGTACCGTACACTTGCTGCTGTATCCTCGTCCGTAGTAGTGGGTATCGTTACCGGTGTCCAGTCCGTACCCGTTTAATCCATATCCCGTCGAATCCTTATACAATCGGCAATGAATCCACCGAAAGCTCCGAGACAGTGCTGAGATTACTCCGGTGTCGCTTATGCACATGCATCGTTGTCGGGTCGTCAATCAGGGAACCGCCGGGACCGGTAGAGGGAGCCTTCCTTTTCTGTGCAATGATTTGGTTGAGCGGAGGATCCTTGTTGAAACGCCATGGGCTTGGGGTAACAGTAAAGTAAGGGGAATCAAGAGGAAAGGAAGGGGGTAAAAAAAGATGGTCAGGTCCTACCATGGAATTGTTTTTCCTCCTGCGGGCGGGGGTGATGGGTGTTGTGACCGTCTCCAGACTGCCGGTCTTGATACCTCTCAGTGTGCCGTGGTAGTAAGGTCCCGAGAACGAAAGCGATTCCTGGGTGGCTCGGTCGCTGAGAATCAGCTGCTGGTTGATTTGGTTGCGCCGGAAAGCTCCCACAGCGTCCGCGTTGTTGGTCAGGTGGTTGAGCAAGGGGTGCATGTCCTGTTTGTCGCTGTCCTTCTTGGTCGGCGAGTTGGCGGCGCTCTCCGGGTCAAAGTCAAGCTCTTCGTCGTCTTCCGAATCGCTGTTATCGAATCTCAGGAAATCATCAATGTCGAGCTTCGCCTCCTCCTCGTCCACTTCCTCAATGCCCAGCTCGGAGTCGTCACTATCGTCTCCGGGGTAAAAATCGTCGCCCATGGGGAAGAAGGCCTCGGCAGGACCCCAAGGTTGTGTGTTCATAAAGTCGCCAAACGTGTTGGAAGAGACCATGGCGCCCATCATGAGGTAACCGGGGTTGGTCAGCAGGGGAGTGAAGTAGTCGAGGTTAGCCGATGGGACATCGTTAATGGCCTCAGCTGCCAAGTCTGCGGCCTGGTGGTCCCTCTTGAAGATCATGATCTTGCGAGAGTTGGGGTTGAAGACAGCGATCGGCTTGTTTTCGGACCCGTCCAGATGGAAACGGCCCACGCGGGGTTTGCCCCGTTGGGACCGGGATGGCCTCTCAGCCTCGGACTCCGAAGACACAGGCGCCGACTCGACACGTGCTGCCTGCTTCTTCCGAATAATGGGCTCTGGGTCCTCTTCTTCTGTGGTTTCGCCGTCCGCTGTGACAAGTTAGCTCCGCACAAAGTTCGAACGAACTCGATTGACTCACTCTCGTATCCGTCAAGCTCCGCCTCTTGCGATTTGGAGAGAGCGGAGTCGGACGGTTCTGGCGTTATGGTCGGAATGGGTACCGTCAGGTTAGGCAAGAGAGGGGCACCCAGCATGTTTTGCGGCATCTGGGCCTCATCCTCCGAATCCATAAAGAAGAACTCTTGCGGATTGCTGTCGTAATCCCAGAAAGACTCGGCCGAGGATGACTCATTGCCACGTTCGATCTCGATACGGAAGGCGGGGTCCAGCTCGTTGCGGTCAACAAAGATATCGGGGAACAAGTCGGCATTGGATTCGGTCTCGGTGGTTGTCGAGTCCGAGTCACTGTCGTCATCAGGAATACCGGCAAAGCGAACATGACGCTTGACGCTGACCTCGGTCTCGACGGAGGGTTCGGGGACTTGCTCGATGACTGTGCTCTCCTCGTGCTCCGACAGACCGCCCCAGCTTTCATTCTCGTCAGCAGCATTGTCGTCGTCATCCTCGGGCTCGTCATCGTCCTCATCTTCGTCGTCGCCGTCTTCGTTCTGTTCGTCTTCTTCGTCCTCCTCTTCGTCTTCCTCGTCGGCATCGTGGTCTTCCTCCTGAGCAATCACTTGGGGCCGAGGGGTGTTGTCCAATGGACGCTTGCGGGAAGCTCGCGTCAAGAGGTGCTCCTCCTCGGCCGCCATGACATTGTGCTCGTCATCTTCGCTCTCGCTGAGGTCCTCGACGGCCGAGTAGCCTTCATCGTCGGAGAGGTCGAGGGAGGAAGAAGAGGTGGAGGAGACGGAAACCCGGCGCTTGGTGGCCTTGAGAGGCGTCCGCGGGTTTTTTAGTTTGATGGTCGTTCGGGACATGGTGGGGGACTGGGTGACCGGGGGTCTGTATACGTTATAGGTGGTGGTTGGTATGATGCAAGCGGCGGTGAACCGTGCGCGGAGCTAAGAGCCGAGATCTCTTTGGTCTGGTTGGGGGGTTGAAATGGGATTGCCCCAGTCGAGTCTTTTTGGACGTTTTCGTACGGGGGGATTGTCGTGTAGGTATAATTGGATGTCGGCTGAAGCTGTCGAGGGGTCTTTTTGGTTGGTGTCTGTCGAGGATCCCAAGAACAGCAGAGAACAGCGAGACAAGAGATGGGGTCGGATTTGAGGTGGGGATGGAGTGACCTTGTGACGGTAGAAATCGGTGGCAGTACGGTATGGAAATCGTCAGGTGGGCCAGTGGAGAAACGGGGTATGCTCCTCTCTGTATCCAGTGTCTGTCCTTTTGTCTTTTGATAGTGTTGATATGATATTGTCTTTAGGTCGATGGTATGTTTGTAGTTGATTTTTGCTGAATGGCCAGATGGCATAAACCTCGCTTTCCCACTCTTCCCAAGTCCTGCCTGCACTGGGACACTGCCTGTCCTATGCCCTGTCGCGGTATGTGCAGATGCTGTGCAGGGAAGAGGCCTTTTTCGAGGTTGAGAAAAGCCTGGGTAGCTTCTGATAGTCGAGTGGTTATATGGGTAGGGAGGGCAGGGATAGTGGGGAGATCTGGACTCTCTCGTTGAGGCTGCTGGACTGCGGGCGCTGTGAATGGCACCCGCAGTGGGCGCTTAGAGCTCAACGACGGCCGAAGGCATCTTGAAAATCTCGACTGAAGCTAGTTTATGTATGCTGGTGGGGTTGCGAGGGCGACTTCGTTGTCTTTTTGCTTGGTTGGGGATTGGTGGTTGTGGTTGGGATGTTGAAAAGGAAAAAGGGAAAAAAAGAGGAAGCGAGAGAAGGAGGGGAGTTCGAGCAGTGCGGTCGAGGTCTGCAGTCCGTCGTCAGCCAAACAGCAAAAGCGCAATGGAAACTTTTTTTTGCTTCCCGTCACTTTTGCACTCCGGTTGCACCTCCCATTTGCTCCCGTTGTTCCCTCTGCTGCTGCCACTCCTGGAGCCAGTAAGACTGCTGTAATTGCTGTAACGGCAGGTAACGAACCGTACTGATTGGTTTTGTCTCTCTTTTTCTGGTCTCTGATTGGTTCAATTGGGTACCGTTGGGTTCCACTTGTTCCACCAGACCCAGATCGTGGGGCAGCTTCAGTGGATTCATGTCGTGCGTTCTCTCAAAAATGGGTACGGACCTTTTCTCCCTCGAATTGCAGTGGCACTTGTCGCGGCCCGGTTGGTTGGACCATTCCACGCCAATGTCGACACCAATTCGCCAGGGGCATTTGGCAGCTGGTCGAAGTGGAACAGACTAAAATTTCACGGAAGGTGACAAGCAAACTAGCAGACCCCACGTTGTCATCTCCTCTTTCCGACTTCACCTCTTGATTGATTCCGTTCTTGGTGCTGCAAATGGGAGATGGGGGAGAATGCACGTGAACATCGTCAGTCTTATCTGAGTCTCAGTCTTGATATCTGGAGTCTTGTCACCGCTCTTTTACATTGGCTGCCAGGCTGCAAAGTCTCGGGACGGGAAGAACAACTAGTGTAGTAGGGACGGGATGGAAGGAGGACAGAGCACATGTCAATCTCAGCTCACCACTACGGCCATGGGAGATTGGCAGGAGATGCAACTTTTCACCTTGGATATCTGGCACGAGACTTGTGACACTCGACACCTTTCTTCTCCAAGCTTCCCGAGACAACAAACGACATTATTGTCGCCGCAGCCGACCAGCGCTATTCTCGGCAGGGGAGAGCTGGGGGAGGAATTTGAGGCTCCGCGATCCGCGAATTGCGACACACCCTCGAACTCAAGTCAAGGTTCCCCGCATCCAAGACCAGAATTCATGACATTCTCCGTTTGCCCAAGGTTGCCTGCTTGCGTCTTTCCGCAGCTTTTCCATCGGCTGCCAGCTGGCGTACTTACTTTTGCAGCTCGAAGAGAACGATGGCGGGGCAGAAGGGCATCGGAGTACTCCGTGAGATCGAGGCAAAAATGAAGCTTTCTTTCTTCGCTTCGGTTGCTGTTCCGCCTTCCAGATATCGCAAGCGGCGAGTCTATCTTTCGGCCCTGTTAGTTCTTTACCGAAGGAGTCATCCCAGCTCCGACTTGTCCTTCCCACGGCCCTGTTTCAGCCAATACCATCACCTCCCCTAGTTACTCAGGTGTGGAATGCGGAACAAAATCTCACCCTCCTGAACGTTGATTGGTGATGCCAATTTTCACTTTGATACTATTCATGAGATGGCCTCTCGCCTTTTACCATGACGGACGTCGGCATGTCGACGACGCTTACAGTAAGGCCTCGTCTATCAAACAGACCGAGGCTGGCTCTATCAGTTGAAAGTTTGCAATGTCGAAAGATTGTCACAATGTTTCCTTGTCGTCATGACTCGAAATCTGTTGGGTAATTTCAGGTCCCGGCTACAGCGCCACGGCAAAGAGAGACGTACGGCAGTCGGCAGAGGCCCAGGGAGAAAGAAGTGCATGCATGAGACGCCAGGGCAGATTTTCTGGTCCACTGCATTTGAGGGTCCAGATAGTGGCGGATGTAAAATGTTAGCGTGGTTTTTGCGGGTGGCAAAGAACCTTAATTTTCACACAGAAAAGTAGCTGACCGGTCATAGGTAAGCCCCCTGTTTCTTGTTTGCATAAGGTACCGAGCTAACGTTTTACATCCAAGCAGAGGTGTACGAACTGAAGTCAAATATGACTATCGCCGACCTTGAAACCCATGGCCTTGGGTCTGGAAACAGATAGCGCTCCTTAGTCACAACCATGGTGCTCTGCTCCGGTTATGACCAGCGTTTTCACAAAGCTGCACGAACCTTGACGGCCCGACGTCCAAAAGGGAGTGGTGATCGGGAATGATGCCATGCGCAACCGACCAGCACTTCCCTTCACTTCCTAGTGTACACTACCTAGGCAGACCTTGGAACTGGGAATCTCATCATCCTACGTCCTATGTTGGAAGCACGCAAGCTCATCCCATAAAGCAACGCAAAGATGTCGTTCGCTGATCTTGCTGGCAGTGCACCCTCCCAGCTGCCTCCTTCGCTTCTGATATCTTCTGCACTTCTGGCACGTCTGGCTGCAGGCTTTTTGCGCCAGGGACCCAGGCAGTCTTTGCCATCGTCCAGTCTCCACCGTGACGTTGACCCTGTTCGTTGCCCGCTGTGATCGATCCCGGCGATGCCAGTCGATTGGACCATTCGAACTTCTCAAGTGGAGGCGTCGATTTGATATTGTGTAATATGTTCGTCCGGCATCGATCATCGTTCATACACTACTCTTCTTGTTCTGGCCAGAGCTGTTCCGGTTGGCGCTGGTTCAGACCCAAAATGAGAACAAAGATTTTGAAGAGATCCATCAATGCAAGCGATAGGAGACGATGTGGTCAGTGCGCTTAATGATGGTTTTCTTACCCCACACCGATGACCCCGTATATACGTAACGGAATGACTTGCAGGCTGGAGTTGCACCGGCAGGCAAGCGGTCCAGCCCTGACCAGCCTTATCTTATCGTGGTTGCTATGGGAACTTGGTTGTCTTCCAATTCCCCTCGTCAACACTTTTCCCAAAGCTGACTGGTTGGACGACAATTTGCTTCGCCGTGTCCGGGATGATGACTTGCAGTTGAGGCTCGCCAATCTGTTGACCACGCCCTTGTCAATCAATCAATATATCGGTCACGCCAGCCCACCAGAACGCGAGAACCAAGCGCGACTGCACTCAACACTGTGAAATACGGACGGTGAATCCAAGTCAACAACCCCTCCATCACACTTCGTCTCTCGAATGCGGCGCAACATCCCTTCCTATTACACAACCTAAACCCGCACATTCCACCGCGGACAACATGGACGCCCAACAAACGTCACACAGCCTTTTCGAGGTTTACCTTCGACTGCGCCCAACGAACACCGTATCGACCTCTGGCGATCGCTTCCTCGATGTTGATGCCCCAGAACCAGGCGAAAGCGCACCCAAGCACATCACTCTGAATCCGCCAGCCGATCGGCGTCGCGCAATCGAAAAGTTCGCTTTTACCCAGGTCTTTGAGGAGGATGCCACACAGCTTGATGTCTTTCACTGTACTGGAGTTGCCGGCCTGGTCGAGGGCGTGCTTGCTCCCTATGGCGATGGAACGGATGCCTTGTTGGCGACGCTGGGAGTGACGGGTTCTGGAAAGGTTCGTCCAGCACAGCGAGGCCCCAGACGAAGAGAAGAGATACTGACAAGAGGATATGACTGCAGACACACACCATGCTCGGAACACGATCCCAGCGCGGCCTCACCCAAATGTCACTCGACCTTATCTACCGTTCGCTCGGCCACCGCGTCCTTGATCCCTCTACATACCCAAACCTCGACCAGTCCCTCAATGCATCCGATCCGTCAGAAGCCAGCATACTTCCAGCCACGGCCTACCTCGAGTCGGTCTATAGCACAGATCCAACGACATCTTTCCTGCGCGGGAGCGGCAATGGCCGATCGACACCTCTACAAGTACGACCTTCCGCTTCTTTCTCCTCTCGACCGTTCGCTTCTATCTCTTCTCGAGTTCCAACCGACAAGCCCATTTGTCGGACCTCTTCTACTTCTTCTGTGGCGCACCAGTTTGGCGCAAGAACACCAGCTGGACCCTTTCAACAAGCCCAGCGGTCGGCCAGTATCCGACTAGTCGTCACCGAGGAACCAGAACAAGAAGAACAAGAAGAGTCAACTGTGTTCTTCACGCCTCCTAGTCGAGCTGGGACCGTAACTCCCACGCAGAAAACCACAAACAGGCTTCCGTGCCCAAGTCCGAGTGGACTTGTTCATAAGCCTAGCAACTCTCCTTCTCCCCAACGAGGCAGTCGACTTCCAACCTACCAACCCCAGCGGGTTGGGACTTCTCCTACTAAGCTACAGCAGCAACACCTCCGGCCTGTTGCCTCTGCTACACTTCCACGCTTCGCAGCTACCTCTTCCCTTCGTTTTGCGACTACCACAGCAGCAACTAGACCCTCTAACCTTGATCAACAGAACGATTCGTCCACTCCACGCCGCTTCCGCCATTCCGCCCTCCCGCAGAACCCGGACATCACCCATCTAACGGTCCCCTGCGACAAGTCAGCCGAGTACGCCATCGTCATCTCCATGTACGAAGTCTACAACGACCGCATCTTCGATCTCCTTTCTCCACCCGTAAAATCGGCCGCCACCAAAGAATACCGTCGCCGACCATTGCTGTTCAAACCCACCGAGCTCTCGCCGGACCGAAAAGTGGTAGCGGGACTACGAAAGGTGGTTTGCGGAAGCCTCGATCAGGCATTGATGGTCTTGGAAGCGGGTTTGCAGGAGCGAAGGGTGGCAGGGACGGAGAGTAATACGCAGAGTTCGCGGAGTCACGGGTTTTTCGTGGTGGAAGTGAAAAAGAGGTTTTCGCTTGGTGGGCAGCACACTGGGTGGTATGGAGGCGCAGGATGGGCGGGGAATTCGCTGACGATCGTGGATCTTGCGGGCAGTGAGAGGGCCAGAGAGGCAAAGACGGTCGGACAGACGTTGGCCGAGGCGGGCAAGATCAACGAGAGCTTGATGTATCTGGGGCAGTGTTTGCAGATGCAGGTGGCAGGTGGGAAGGAAAAGGCATGTCCTCGTCCGAAGAGCTTGATGGAAAGGGGTGCTAACAACAAACAGCCAAACCTAGGTCTAATTCGCCGGTGCAAACTGACTGAGCTGTTGTTCACCAACTCGTTCCCCACGGGCAACAACCAGCAGCAGCATCGAAACCCCCAGAAAGGCATAATGATCGTCACCGCTGATCCCCACGGCGATTTCAACGCGACCTCTCAAATTCTTCGCTACTCCGCCCTAGCGAAGGAGGTCACGGTCCCTCGCCAGCCGCCCTCGTTCCCTCCCTCCAACTCCTTCTCCAACTCCCTCCCACCCATCGGCAGCCCAAATCATCAATACCTCTCCTTCCAACAGACCCTCGAATCCGCCGCTCTCGAAATCTCTCGGCTACAAGAAGACCTTACCTACCTCCGGCATGCCCTCGACTCGGAACGCAGCCTACGCGAACAGGCCGAAGCGCATTTGTTGAGCATGGAAGACAAAATGGTTGAACTGGAGCAGGCGATACGCGAAGATTGCGCGGAAGAGTTCGAGAAGAGGTTAGAATTGGAGGTGAACAGGTGGAAGACGATTGTAGATGGGGAGAGGGAGAGGGGGGAAGAGTTTTGGAGGGGGAAGTGGGGTGTTTTTGAACGCATGGTTGAGGCCGATGGGGATGTCGACATGGATATGGACGTTGACAGTCCGAAGAAGCCAGAAGGGGGGATGATGGGGCATGAGGACACGACGCTGGTGGAAACGAGAACAGCGGAAGCAGCTGCGGAAACCAGAGAGGTCCGACGGCAGCTGGAAATCCTTGCCGACGAAAACGAGCGGTTAGAGAGGGAGAACGAATCGCTGAAACAGGCTCTAGCAGCTTGTATTGATCCCGCGAAGTCAACCAACAAGAACAAGTCGCCAAGTCGTAGGTCACCTAGTCGCAGTCGGAGGAAGAAGGCTCAGCTGAACTATGCGGAGGATGATGATGGCTTCTTCCAGGAGCTGAAGAGGGATCACAACAAGGAAGAGGATATGGCCATGGATGGGTTTGGGGAGGGGAATGCGATAAGCAGAAACCATGGGACGGGAAGCCCGACGAAGAAGAAGAGGATTAGAAGGCTGGGAGCGAAGAAATGGGGACAGGGACTGGATGATGATGATCCTTTCTAGACGGGTGAGGAAGCGAACAGCAGCTAAGCATCATGGTGGTTGGGCTGGACTGTCGAAGTAGGATCATGTCGGTTCATTGTACGATTACCGTACGTACAATGGTTTCAGGAAGCGTGTCGGATTAGCAAGGGAAAGGGGATTCCATGGGTGACATCTATTTATACCCCGTTGTTGTTTGTTAAAGTCATGTCAACAATCACATAGCATAAGGAAGACAATGGACTGACAGAGAGACCTTTATCAGTGTTGTTACCGTCAGGGACGTTCGTTGGCAGTTCATGCCCTTGCCTGGCCTTTCTAGGAATGCTTCCGCCCTTTCGTCTCTGTGTTCGTACACTGCTTCAGCCCTGTCGCTAGATCTACAAATAGGTATGAACAGGAGCACCACAAAACCTTCAAGACAACCCGGCTCCTCTCATGCTTACCCACAACACGTCACAATCGAATGTCCAGCCTTTGCCGGATGGAGCTCGCTGGTGCGACTACTACTGTCGTCGACCCTGTCCGCATGGCGAAGGACTGTATATATATAAAGGAAGACCTGAGAGTGCTTCGTATATACGGTGCGCGCAAACCATAGCCTTCCTCAACTCGTGCCGGGACGACGACATGAAGACCAAAACCAAACCCGAGCCGGAACGCCAGAACGATTCCGCTACCTCCACCGACAAGGAACTGGACACCAGGTCCATAACCCCTTTACTACGACTCCGACTCGGCTTTCGTCGCATCATCACTTCCCTAAAATACAACTCAATCATCCTATTATTCGTCTTGGTTGCGATCACAATCTTCATCTCCAACTGTCTCTCCAACAACAGAGGTGTCAACCCAAGACCAACACCCACAACCCCAAACCTCGACCCCCACTCTCGCTGCGGCCCCTACCGCCCCTTCAAACCCTATTACTCCGCAAGGTTGACCTCGATTCCCTGTACGCTGCGATAGGATGTAACCACGACGCGTCCAACTGTGAGGTAGAACGCGCTTGGTCTGCCGTAAAGGACATGCAGCCCAGAAACGAGAAGGAGAGGAGGGATTTAGAACAGGTGGAGGGCGTATGTTGTTGGTGCCGGGGAAGAGGGGGGTGTATGATACGTGGTTGGTGAGGAGGTTGGAGGTGGTGAGGGTGGTATGATATATGGCTTGAACGATGGTAGCTGGGGGGTGGGGAACGACGGGGGGTTGTGAGGAGTTGAGAAGTGGGAGGTAGATGTTGGGAAGCGTCGATGGGGGGCATCGTTTGTTGAGTGTGGTAGGGTTTAGGGATCTGTTTGGACATCCAGTCCGTCTCGAAGCCTATCTGGTCTTTTCGGTGTTCCTGTTACGGTCCATGTCAGGCGTTCAGGACACTCTGCGAAGACTTGCTGGAACGTCCGGTGCGCTGCTGGGACTCATAACCCGTACTTGGTGCTATCATTCCCTTGTGCATGTTTTGGCTGATCCTTTTACTGATGTTTCTCATAACCTCTACCTGCCTATCGGTGATCCCGCACAGATGTAATGCATTATAACGCTCCGGACTAGACGGGAGAGACGTGTCTCGGTCGTGGCAGTCCGCTCGTATCGAAATTACGTCTGGGGCAGAGTTCGTAACCCACCATTGTAGAGTTGTCCTAACGGGACTGGAAGGAGCGATGCTTGGTGGTACTTCTGCTTCTCATTTGCCCTCGCGGATCGCACAAATTCTTTTCCAAAACATGTTCGTCTCCCACCCGTGCAGTCAACGGGCATTGTCGAATCATCTACCCATGTCGGGATGTCGGCTCTCCGTCCTCTGCAGTTTTCATATGGATTCGGTGTCCGTCTGCATCTCCCGTCTCGATCCGGACTACCGAAATAATCGATAGTGCAATGGTGCAGCTATCGGACTTGATGCGAGCTGCGTCGGCGACTGTATGTTCCTGCACGAGAACCTCGGCCCGCTGGCCAAGGGGGGGGGGGGGGGCACAAAACGTATGTGCCCGCTCGGCTATACAAGGCAAAGCTGCAAGAAAGGGTTGTGCCCGGTCATGTCACGTAGATTCGGGGTTTGAGCCCGGTGAAAACGCAGCCCGTATTGGGGGAGCTCATCGTTCCTTCCTCCGTGGTAGTCCTTTCCGGCTACTGTCGTGAACTTGGTCATTTGAAATTTCTTCGCCCGCTTGTTTCATAAACCGCAGCTTTTTACCTTCCACGGCATTTGGCACCCTGACTGGACTTCATTCAAAAGCAAGACGTCGCGCAACACTACAGCTAGTACGCCGGACCCTTTTCAAGCTGGATTTCCCCCTTGTACTAACGTGTCTTTCCAAAACAGAACCATGGCAGAGCAAGGCGGAGGCTGAGCCCCGCAAGACCGCCACTCGGCGCCCGCACTCGAGAAAAAGAGGTCTCAGCGACGATGCCGCTTTATCTCGCACCGTTCACGAAACGGAGGAGCAGGCTCAAATCGAGCGGCTGACCATTCGAAGGGGGCTTGCTCAGCCAACAAGCCCACAGTCAAGTTTGCTTCAAGAACAACGGTCCAAACCATAAGGATCACCTCGAGCTCATCGGCCACGGCAACTCTGCGGTTAACTGGATTGCTCCAGAGAGGCAGATCAAGAAACCTGGGCTTCAGCTTGTGGCAAAGATTGCACGAGATGATGACAGCTTTGACGCTTTCAGAAAGACGATTCAAAGAGAGGCTCGCGGGGCCGGCGGAGTCTTGGCCAATATCTGGGTTCAGATCCACGAGCCGCCGACCAGCGAGGAAGAGACGCCCAATGTCGTCAACGAACAGTCAACTGCGGCCGATATTGCCAACAAAGAGTCGCCTGCGCCCGTTGTCACGGAGGGAATGCCGGTACAAGGCGGTTCTCGTCTGTCGAGTATTGGCCCTTCTGATCCGTTCCAATTCGGCTCGTTCACTGGCACTCCATCCCAGGTGCTGCAACACGTGGCGGCAGTCGGTGCTGCGGTCGCTAATGACCCCTTTTTCGAGCAGTGGGTTAACACGGGTATTCTTCCTCCCCGGAAGCGCAAGTTCAAGGCGGGAGGTCTTTTGGGCTTGCCAGTGCGCAAAGAGAACCCTGCTCTTCCAGAGCCACAGCCCAGCCCTGTGAGCTGCCTTCACTGCAAGCTCCATGCGCGTGAGGATGCCGACACTCACGAGCTTCGTGACCGTGGTTACGCTTCGCCCAACGGAGATATTCCCGGTTGCCCAGTGTGCAATACACTGAAGCACTTCTATGATGCCTGCAAGAAGAGAAAGGTATCTGGTGAAGACAGGCTCCATGAGGACTGGAAGTTTCTCATCAAGTACCGCTCTGGTCTCCCTCCTGTCCGCACTAAGACGGTGTGGCCTGATCTGGCAGTTGAGCATCGCTGGGAACCCCCGCGTGGTTTCCCTATCACTAAGGATCTGGCCATCGAGGTTAGAGATGATCATATTCATGGTAAAAAGTACCATGACCCTATGGCTAGGACGCTGGGTGACGTCCGGAAGAACTTGGAGCCTTTGAGGGCATCTGAGGTCTTCGCTGGCATGGGCAACCAGGTAGTTAATCGTCCTTCAGATGGCGCTGGCACTTCTGACAGCAACGCCATGGAGCTGAATAATGCTCCGGCCTCCGCCAATGCTCCAACTGCCTCGCCCGAGTCTGTCCAAGCTGTCCAGACTGTCGAGGCTTCCTTTGCTGCCCCGGCTCCGTCTTCTGCCCTGGCTGGCCCTGTTGCCCCAGCTGCCCCCGTTCAGTCAGAGGCGGTCACCGAGATGGCGGACACGGCAAATGCTGACGCCTTTGACTTTTCGCCTGTGCGTATTGAGATGGACATGGATGAGCACGACCAACGTGCCAGACTCGACAAGCTCAACGAGGATATCAGTCATTCGCAGCATTTACTGACCACCAGACGTTCCTACACAAGTCGGCTTGTTCCCCCCAAGAACAACCGTCGATGGGTACAGTGCGTGGATCAGTTGTTGGAACGGCTCGACAGGTTCCTCCTCGCAGACACACAAGACATAGAGGGTCCCCTCGATGCCATCTTCAATCAGTTCTGTTTGGTCATGTCCGATCCAGATGGTCGTGCCTCGGACAAACTCGACATCTTCAACATTGAGGCACCAGTGGGCCGCTGGTATTTGTTTCAAGCGGGTCCTCCACTCCTGGCCTACTACCGATGCTATCTCATACGATGGGCAATGTGATATGCATGATCAATGTTTGCAAGTCAAATGTGTTCCCCAAGGCCTTGTCCACGCTTTGGTGTTTCGACATTCACCTTAATGTAGAGGTAGTTTCAAATCATTTGTTTCTCTTTAATGCACTTCCATGTGAATGTTGTACTTTGAAATCCATGTTTCCTCTTTGTAAATCTCCAAGTCATTGTACTATGATGCTCCGATATGGATGTTGAGGAAAGTCGCAAGAGTAGATTTGGAGATAGGAAAGTCTAACGCGGGTAGTAGGTAGACACGAGGCATGTCCCGCTTGAAAGCGAGTGCAAACGTTTGCACCCGACTACCCACACCAAATATTCAACTTCAAACCAGCAGTCCAACGGCCAACAAGGCCCAAACTCCCACCCCGAGCAATGTCGTCCTACCCATCTTCGAACTCGCCGCGTTGTCCTTTACTTGCCCGCCACTAATAAAGTTCGAAATGTCACCCTTGTGCTTAACACAGTTTCTCATATCGGCAAGAACCGCATCCTTGTCGCCCTTCTTCCCATCTTTTCCCTTGAGGATGGAATCTGGAATTAAGCACCACAAGACGCATCCTTCAAACTCGTCCTCGCCACTGATGTGCACCTCGTTGGGCGTGCAGCATTCCGTCATGCCCACGAACGATTCGTTCCAGTTGGGAATAACAAAAACGCTGCGGTCCATGGGTAGACCGGGGATGCCTTGGAGGTCGGGGAGGGCATCGTGGGAGCAAGTGCGGTTGACGGACATTTTGAGTGGTTGTATCCGGTTGTAGGTAGCTGAAGGTCTTGTTCGTCTGATGGAAATCCTAGAGAACAGTCTGTTGAATATACCGGCTGGCCTTGCAGTGCTGAAAGATGGCAGCTTTTGCTCAAGAATCGTGATAGCAAACGTTGGTTGTGAGGTGGAAAGCAAAGGGATGAACGGTTGCAGGTTGGTCTGGGGAAGTGGGACCTATAAAAGGTATCTTGCCCTTGTCAAAGCCAAGACGCAAGGCGTATTAACACCGTTTGCGGCCGTGATACCGTGTGGTTGGATGCAGTGTTGACAATGTAACACACAGCCCCGGTATCTGCACGGATCTGGTCAAATAAAACGACCCAGCCGTCTGGAACCGAATAAGCACAGCACTTAGATCGACACCGTTGGCGCCAAACAAGCCCTTGGCTGAATGCTATAGGAGTTTCTTAACCAACTACCACGTCTGGAGCGATATCACCTCAAGGTCAACTGACCAAAGCACGGACAAAGAACGGACAAAGCCGGAGCATGAAGTAACGGGGCTGAATGTGAAGGTTGTGTGCATACGATTTTTGTGATGGTTAAGACCATACTGGGATTTGGGAAGATGCGGTTCGATATAATGCTCCGCTGTACGCGCAGTACACCTCTGCATGGATATAACTTGTTAGCGTGGTTTTTGGGGGTGGCAAAGAACCTTACACTAATTTTCCCACAAGAAATATCTGGCTTGTCCTTTATTTGGTCCCTGTTTCTTGTAGGATCAACGTACCAAGCTAACAAGTTATATCCAAGCAGAGGTGTACGCTTCAGCAGGAACACCCTTTCGCCTGCATGCCCTCGACAACGCCGAAGAAAGCTGACCATAGGTCTATTATGGGGTCCAAGATATGCTCGTGTTTGAACCTTCAGCTCTCCTCCTTGCCGCGTTCCAGTGGTGAGGTAACCAAGCCTCTGTAGAAGCCCAGTGTCAGTTGCATCCAAAGATCTGGGCCCGACGTCCCACTCTGAACCCATGTCGAGGCACGACTGATGATGCCCGTGGCTTGGTAGAGACCTGAGAGCTTGAACCCTCAGGTCTTGCACAGGCTCGTAGTATCTGGGGGCTCAAAGTTGCTCGAAGAGGAAACCGGAGATGTTGGATGACACTGTCCACCGGAGCCTTCTCGAACTCCTGATGAGAACAGAGATATAAAGACCCTTCAACCGGAATGCCATGATGACTCTTCTCATATTCAGAGCATCAGATAGCAAAACACAAAAAACCCCCTACATCGTCACAGCGAACAATATGAGACTCCTTTCTCTCGCCCTAGTCTGTCAGGACCGACGGACCCGTGCGCTGCAGGACGCCTGCCCCGCGCACCTCTCCATGGGGAAGTCACCAGTATAGATGTATCGAAGGCACACGCCAGTATGAGGAAGGAGGATGTCACGACAAGAAGGAGCACCAGGCTGTGGGAAGGCACACATAGACATAGAAGGAAGGAAGCCATTCACAGGTGGAAGGCCAGTACCTGACGGGACCTAACTGGAAGGAAGGTTGGCTACGGAAATCCCAGTACATAAACCCGGCTTCCCCAGGCCTTGGGAGCGGTCCTCTTCTCCCCATCTTCTACACTTTTCTCAATGAATTCAATTGGCCACACATCACACACCCTTTTCGCCTCACATAGTTTCTGTCCTCTTGCCGCCTCAACACGCTTGGGTGGCCGATACGTCAACAACACCCTGACCGAGAATGTCAACATTGACCTCCAAGTCAACAAAGTCACCGCAGCAACTCCGACATCTCCGGCAGGATCTCATACAACACCATCATCCGCTGCTTAGATCCCGCTCCAAGCGGGGTTGTTCGGTCGACCAAAGGCAGTCGTGTAACGATGCCGGACTGCTTCCCCAACGGTGGTAACTCCCCTGCCCCCCTTGCTTCCTCACTGCAAATGTCTAACCCCTTTTTGCAGTTTAAAGAAGCCTTAATCAGACAAGGAGTTGAAGGCGGTAAAAAGGCGGCATATGCTTTACGAAGCGCTATTCTTGAGCAATGCGGTGATGTTGCCGTCTGAAGCTTTCCGCAAGTGTTCATGCCAACATGATCACTGTCAAGCAGCCATTCCCGGGTGTCAATCATTGCCTCTTCCCGACCAAACCCTGTCCAGTTCTCCCCCAGTTCTCCCCCAACCCGCGATCCGACCAAATCCAGCAGCAGGGAGCAAAGCACCAGTGTTCTCAGAATTCCCATTCGCGAACATG
This sequence comes from Neurospora cerealis, assembly GCA_009806085.1. NCBI lineage: Eukaryota > Fungi > Ascomycota > Sordariomycetes > Sordariales > Sordariaceae > Neurospora > Neurospora cerealis. The sequence continues at coordinate 45,716 of RAOY01000036.1, read as the reverse complement.
AAGTTCCTTCGTCTCGCACTGGCCTCTACCCTTTTTCGTCTTGGGGCCTCAACATTGCATGGCGACAACATCACCAACACGAAGCGGCAGTACAACCCGTGTTCCATCTGGTCATCAACCACGATTTTGGAAGGCGACGGAGATCCACACTAGACTCCCCGACATGTTCAAGTCACCGTAAGTTCCCGTTTCTCCGCCCACTTTCTCCGCCCACTCTCCAGTTGCTGACCACTTCATTAGGATCCGATGGAGTGCGGGACCGCGACATGCTCCGTGACCTTCACGGGCAGCCACTCCATCAACGTGAACTTCACCGCCACCGCACAATTAAACGGCTGGATCGGTGGGGGAATCTCCGTGTAGGAAAGCGTGTCGATCGGAAACGAGTTCCAATGTATCGGAAAGGAACACGAGTGGGTCGCCGTTTGGAAAATCATTCCCCGAACGTCCTATCGAGTGCGGAACGCTCGCACCAACGCGTGCGACCAGGCCGCCGGTTTGAAGCCCAGACCATATGGTGATGTCATTGTGGTAACTTCCCCCAATTCCGACAACAACAAGCAGCATTTCTACTGCGTCACGGGAAAGAGTTCGTGAGGAACCTGGGAGATGGCTACAACATTGAGCCCGGCACTCCCGGCAAGCCTTGAGTGCCTTGGGGGTGAAAGAGGGTTGGTATATGTAGGCAATAGGTCTTAAACACAATGATTGGACTTCCAGGTCGTTCCGAGAGACCGAGAATGGGGACGGATCCTGATAGTTCTCAATCTTTGGTATTTGGAACGCACGTCTTAGACTCTCTCCTATTTCACCCATGGACGCATTCCGTACGTCGTTAACGGCGTTACGTCCCAGCCATATGACCAACTGTAAGGATGTTTAGAAATTAGGTCTCCAGGACAAAATCTTTTGTCAGGATGTGAACGGATGTATAAATGTTTCTAAAATCCCCCCACGTGTATTACGCGTCAAAGGCCGTCCCTATGTTTAGTGTGACTTGACTTCCAGGTGCAAACCAGGTATATTCTTTGATTCTGGGACGTCAAAGCACTGGACGGCAACGTTGCCGTGTTTGAACGCAGTGGAAAACATATACTTGCTATATGCACTCCCAGCACCCCACTCGATCCATCAATCTATACCAAATCCCGATCATACTCCTAGCTTATCATCCCCCATGTACATCATGTCCATCTGTTGAGTCGTCGCGTATGTTCTCGGCTGGGCAGCAATGTCCCTTTCGGATTCTTCTTCAAGCTTTTCGTCCACCGTTGGTAGGGTCGGCCTTTTCAAGATGGCAAACGTATCGGAGGATTCGGCATGTTGGTTAACCAGCGAGCACTCGTGAAGCTGTTGCGCAATTGTTTTCGACATTGAGATCGCTCAGTGTAAGGTTTCGGAGAACTGCCGGAAGCCCACGTGTGCTAGGGCTGGCGAGTAGATCGCTAAGCCTAGGGACGACATGATGTTTCGAACGGGTCACTGTTGTTGATGACTGGTCAAGACCTGAAACGAGCACAGAAGAGCCGACAAAAGGTGGAAAGATCGCTTTGGAGAACAGACCTACCTCAGAAGACTGGCATGTGAGCCAAACGGGACCATAGCCGTGGGTGCCTTGCATTCCCTCACCCCTCATTTCGACATCGTGCAATCGTGCATGCAAACCTCTCCCAGGACAGCCTTCGTGCATCTTGGACGGTGTTAGAACCGTGCCGACGGAAACACCTGGCGAGAGGTGAACCGTGATGGACGGTGTCCCACGTGGTGTGGTACCCGGGGGCACAGCAAACTGCGACGTTGATCAAGTCTTCGTGAACCAACTGCCAGTGGCCCCCAATTCTGCCACAACGGGAAAGGGACGAGGCTTGCCTATTATGTGCCGCCCTGGCGCAGAACACTGCATCGAGCTATCAATAGTCCATATGTCGTTAGCCGGTCGGTGGGATGCGGTCCAGGCTTTTGAGAGGTCGCCTTGTGTGTCTTGATTCGCGATCTCGGCGAGTGTGGGAGAGTCGGAGGGCGTTGGGGCGGGATGGTGTAACGTGGTGCCCACACGACGATAAGAGTGATCATTAACGCCGTTAATCGTCGGGTTGTCGAGGATATGGCGGGTTCTGCTGGTTAAGGGTTCGAGCCGTTGTCGGGAGACGACTGCGCGTTCGATCGTGATACTGGCTAGCGGAATCAGGGAGCCATACGAAGCTGTGATGGGAAGCAGTGGGGGAGGGGGGGGGGGGGGGGGGGGGGGGGAGAGACGGACTGACCGATGATGAATGATGGTTAATTGATTGAGCGAGCAAAAGATTGGGACAAATGGGTTACCTAGGATGCCCCGCGGGAATGTGGAAAGACGTTCTGGATGCCGGTCGGGGACGATTGACGCAAGGTAGTGCAGTGATGTCGGTCTATGGTGTCATGCACGGAAGGTGCAGAAGGCATGAACAGACAACTTTATGATGCAGGAACGACCAGCATTCGCAGATAGCACGGTGTAAGGAACAACGAATCAAGAAAACAGCAGACAGCTGAAAAAAAAAAAGAAATGCGCTGCATTATTTCATCATTATTCACAGGTCGTAACTCATCACCACCACTCACTCCTTACCCTCCTTCGAATCCTCCTTACACCTCATTCCCTTCCCCTTCACCGGCGCCTTGTCATGCTCAATGCCCGCACCGCCCTTCTTCTCAAGCTCATCCAACTCCCTTTGGATAGCCTCTCCCACCTCCTTATCAACCCTACTGAACATCTCGATTGTCTTCTTCTGCACCTCCGGCAACGCCTTGCCAACGTGCGCCGCCACATTTTTCGCAAACCGCTTGTCTTCTCCGGTCTCCTTGAAGATCTTCCACAGATCCCTCGGCTGCTCAAAATCGAGGTCGGTGACTTCTGAGGAGAACAAGGCGACCTTACCGGCCCACTCGTCGTGAGCGACGTCTGGAGGACCGAAACGCATGGGGCGGAAGGAAGACCGGACGTAATCCGGGTCGCTACCGTAGTTACCGTCTACCCGCATTGGGCCGTCACGCTGGTACGGGGAGTACACGTGCAAGGCGCGGTTGCAGGGGAGTTGTTGATAGTTGGGCCCGACGCGGTAGCGGGCGGCATCGGGGTAGGAGAACATCCTAGCTTGGAGCATGGGGTCCGCGCTAGGGCCAATACCAGGGACCATGGTGGAGGGGGAGAAGGCAGCTTGCTCGATATCCTGGAAGTGGTTTTCCGGATTCTTGTTAAGCCTGAGTTTGCCGATGGGACGGAGAGGATAATCCCGATGCGGCCAGGTCTGCGTAATGTCAAAGATGTTGTACCGGTAGGTTTCGGCGTCCTTGGGATCCATGATCTGGAAGTACATGGTCCAAGTGGGGTAGTCGCCGCGCTCGATGGCATTGTACATGTCTTTGACGTGGTAATCGGGTTCTTCGCCGGCCAGGCGGAGGGCTTCGTCGGACTCGAGGTTCTTGATGCCGGCGTCGGGCTTGAAGTGAATCTTGACGTACTTGAACGTGCCGTCCTCGGGCTTGCCAAACTTGTAGGTGTGGTTGCCGAAGCCGTTGACATTGCGGAGAGAGGCGGGGATGCCGCGGCCGCCAAAGAGCTGCATCAAGCAGTGGACGCCTTCTTGGTTGTTGTTGTGGAAATCCCAGAACATGGTCGAGTCTGGCACGTTGGTCTGGGGGTGACGCTTGTGGGAGCGGTTGAGACTGGGGAACTTGACGGGGTCGCGGATGAAGAAGACGGGCAGGTCATTTCCGACAAAGTCCCAGTTGCCCTCCTCGGTGAAGAACTTGAGAGCGAAACCCCGAATATCACGAACCGTATCCGAAGAGCCCTTCTCGCCTGCTACCGTGGAGATACGGGCCAGGACCTTGGTCTTCTTTCCGACCTTGTTGAGGAAGTCAACAGACGTAAAGTCGGAGACATCTTCCGTGCACTCAAACTCTCCCCAGGCACCGGCTGCCTTGGCGTGGACGACACGTTCGGGGATGCGTTCTCGGGGGAAGTGTGCGAGGGTTTCGATCAACTGGGTGTCTTCGAGTAACGAGAGGGCTCCTCCACGAGGCTTGGAACCCCTGAGGACAGTGGCAGCCGAAGGGTCCTGGACGGGGCGTCCCTCGGCGAGTGTGTAAACTGGTGCGTCGTCCTGTGATGTGTAGAGGTAAGTATGGGCGGATTCTGGAGGGCAAGGAAGGACATACTTACTGAAGACATAATTGTGATGATGGTAGAATCTGGTGTAGGATGAGATGGAGAGCGAGACAGCAAACATGCCTCCCAGACCACGACTGCTGTTTTATATCGGTTTCGATGTTGATATCGCCATGCTAGTCTCGATGGTGGTGACTGGTGGGTCTGCTATTGTGATTGGATACCATGACATCACCACTTCCTGAAATCCAACTTTCACACGCACAACGCCCGATCAGAGAGAGAATATACGCGACATCCATAGTCTCCGGGCCAAGGCAATTGGAGGAACGAGCCATGGTTGTGACCGTGGTGGGCTATCCTCTGAGCGCTAAGTACTGTCCATGATGCTGTTTGGTCCTTGATTCGAGTGCGATGTCTCCTTTTGTCAGCACCATTTCCGGGTCGCTGGCCCGTGTATAAAAGTTAGGGCCCTGGTTATCATCCAGTCGCGATTCATTGGTGATGGTTGAGAGCCACGTGGGATGTGTATCACGTTGTTGATCGCCTTCGATCGCCAATGTCATCGTGAGGAGACCGGTGCGCTGAACCCCTCAGATATCGTGCATCAAGGCCACTATGGTGGGCGGTTGCTACACATCACTTGAGTGTAGCCGGACTGGCAGTGTAAGGACTCAAGGCATGCTATGCTGTTGACACTCGTGTTAAGGTTGCAGTCACTTGGCTGGCGTCCACATGTGAATGGAATTGTAGCCAAGCATCCAAAGTCGCACGTCGTATTAACTCGCAATCTTTGATGTTTCGCCCGCTTCCAATCGGCTCTTCTGGATTGTCGAGACGATGGTGGCGACCCTTGGCGATGTTTCTCGTCGGCCGGTAGCGAAAAGCAAGGTGAGGTGGGTCCTCGGAAATCGCATCAGACCGAAACACATCAAGCCGTCCGCAACCCTGCCGACGTGGTCTGGCATTGGAAGACAAGAGTTGAGGCTCTTGATGAATTCAAGCGGCCAAGTCAGTGAACGGCGAAAGCTGGGCCACCAGCGGGCACACTGCGCGGCGCCGCGTTCGGGGATAGGCATTGTGGAATATCGTCGACATTGTTGCCGTCGGTGAAGAATGCGATATTTTCATGGGAAAAGATGCGCTGGCGACACAAGGTTCGAACGTTGTTTGATGATATATTATCAGAAGCCAGAGATGTTGAAGTTGTTATCATTCGCCAAGCAGATGTCATTTCCGAAGTGCATCCAGTCGAGAAGGTGTCGCTTCCAAACCGAGACAAGCGAGCGATCGGACGAGACAAAAGACGAACTGACCGGAATGGACGACGCCCCACCGGCACGATTAGCCGCCATTGACCAATCACAGCCCAAAGAAAACCTTTTGTCAGGGGAAAAAGGCGGGGATGGCTGTTTGGCTGCTGCCTTCCGCACGTGAAGACAGGCCTCCATGTTGTGCGCCCCTCGCATTACGTGATTGAACCCCGGAGGCTCTGAGATGTGTTGGTTCGCGGGGGAAAGGCCTTGCGCTTTTTCGAATTTCTGACAAGCTTCATTTGGTAATGAAGGCGGCCAAGACGGCCCTCCCGCATTCCGCTGTGGCCCGTCAGGCGATGAACAAGGGCCGGCATGGACTGTCAAGGACTGTCACGGACTGTCAAGTGTGGGGCCAAGCTGTCAAGGCAACCTCAGAACGCGGGCTGCAACCCAACAGGGTGGGTGTGCAGTGCGCTCGGACATGGTCGTAAGTGTCATCAACGAGACGCAATTGAGACGAACTCAACCACATCAAACCAGGGGCACACACACCAATTAATGTTCTCGACGTCGGCCCAATTTCCAGAATTCTGCCTTGTTGGTTCGGTTGGCCTTTCGTCTATGCATCGAGTATGCTGAAATCTTCCGATGTGTGGCTGCTGACCCGTGCCCCGTCGCATTGCTAACCCTAACCTCTCCGAAAAGACGGCATCGCCAATCCCATTCGAGAACACCGGTGAAACCGTAATGTCGGTCGCTGTTCCCACAACGGAAGCTCCAAGTTTTTGGCGCATTCTGACAACGACGCTATCATCAAAGATAACCCGTAACTCCGGCCTCAAGTCCACCATTCAGATGGCCTGGCCTCACCCGCCGATCCTGATAACACTCCCCTCGGGCTCCACCCGGCTAGAACCGGTATCACGCTTTGCCCAGAGCAGTCGGGTCTTGCCTCTCCAGAGTTACATCTCCGACACAGGCAGTGGAAAATGCTATACAACTGAGTCAATACCCCCAGACCCCTCTCATAATTTATCGTTTTTGCTGATCTCATACCTTCGCACTAGATGCACTCCAGCCACGTTCCTCGATTCCACTTCTCCTGCACAATCTCTGCCCCGGCCGAAACCTTAAAGACGCACTTTGTAGAAGGGTCCAACTCCAGCGCGTGGTCCTCGCCGTCTCTTCGTCACGACTCCAGACGAAAGCTTTCAATTCCCTCTCGTCCGATCTTTGGCTCCATCCTTTTTTCGACCGAACAAGAGGGAGAGAAGCGCAAAGACCACAACCGCACCGCCCGACGACGACCTCCCAACCCTCGGCCAAGCGAAAAGAGACACATATACACACACACATAAAGAGACATGGCGGCGCGAGAAAGTACGCCGCCGGCGCCAGCGAGTCCCGGCTCCTCCGCTGCCGGAACGCCACCCGGAAGCGCAAGAAAAAACGAGTTTGTCAAGGAACAGTCCGCCGTCGATGACGATGCGGCCTCCTTCGCCGAGCAGAACGCCGGCCCCGAGCTGAAGCGCAGGCTCAAGTCTCGCCATTTGCAAATGATTGCCATTGGTACGTGACCCGGGATGCAAAGAAGCCTTCAAATGACTGACAGCACAGGTGGTACTATTGGTACTGGTCTCTTCATCGGTTCCGGCAGCGCCCTCGCCAAGTCGGGCCCCGCCGGTGTCCTCATCGCCTACTGCTTCATCGCCTCTATCGTTTACAGCATCATGATGTCCCTCGGCGAAATGGCCACCTACATCCCCGTTACCGGCGGTTTCACCACGTACACGGCTCGCTTCGTTGACGGCTCTCTCGGTTTCTCCATGTCGTGGATCTACTGGTTCTCTTGGGCCATCACCTTTGCGCTCGAGCTGGTCGCTACTGGTCTGATCATTCAATACTGGGATGACTCTCTGTCTATCGGTATTTTCATCGCCATCTTCTGGGTCGTCATCTTCGTCATCAACTTGTTTCCCGTTTCCTTTTACGGCGAGGCCGAATTTTGGCTGTCCTCCGTCAAGGTCATTACCGTCATCGGCTTCCTGATCTTCGGCATCTGCATCAACGCCGGCGCCGGTCAGCAGGGCTACATTGGCTTCAAGTACTGGCGCGAACCGGGTGCTTTTGCTCCTTACATTGTTGAAGCTGGCCGCCCTGTCGCCAAGTTTGTTGGTTTCTGGTCCGTCTTGATCCAGGCCGGCTTCTCCTTCCAGGGAACCGAGCTTGTCGGCATCGCTGCTGGCGAGACCGAAGATCCACGCCGCAACGTCCCCCGTGCGATCCGCATGACCTTCTACCGTATCTTCCTCTTCTTCGTTATGACCGTCTTCTTCATCGGCATCCTCATCCCCTACGATAACAAGGACCTGACCAATGGCGGCTACACCGCGGCTGCCTCTCCCTTCGTCATTGCTGCCCAGCTCGCCGGTGTCAAGGTTCTACCCGACATCATTAACGCTGTTTTGCTTACTGTCGTTCTCTCTGCCGCCAACTCCAACGTCTACTCGGGCTCTCGCGTCCTCGTCTCCCTCGCCAACGACGGCATGGCCCCCAAGTGGTTCAAGATGACCACCAAGTCCGGCGTCCCCTGGGTTGCCGTCATTGTCACCTCCGTGTTCGGTTTCCTCGGCTTCCTCAACCTCTCTGAAAATGGCAGCCAGGCCTTCGACTGGCTCCTCAACATTTCGGGCGTCGCGGGCTTCATCGCCTGGTCCGGCATTCTCATCGCCCACATCCGCTTTATGAAGGGTCTTGAGGCGCACAACATCCCCCGCGCCAAGCTGCCCTATCGCGCCTCTTTCGCCCCTTACTACGCCTACTACGCCCTGTTCTTCTGCATCCTGATCACCCTGACTCAAGGCTTCACGTCGTTCATGCCCTGGAACACCGAAGACTTCTTCGTGGCGTACGTCTCGTTAATCCTCTTTGCAGTCATGTACCTGGGCCACAAGCTCTTCACACTCATTTTCCACGGCGCCGCGGCGTGTAAGCCGGTCGCCGCCAAGGATATGGATGTTACTACTGGATCTTTGGATCTGGATGCTGAGATCCCCGATGAGGTCGAGGAGCCTACGAGTATCTGGAAGAAGATCGGAACGGCTATCATGGGTTAAGGGGAAGAAGGATTGCGGGGGTACGGAGGTTTGTGATGATGTGATGGCGCGATACGGTATAATGGAAGGATTGATGTACGTTACGGGTTACGAACGATGGATGAGGAGTGGATGGGATATGATTGGAAAAGGGAATGATGGAACGGGCTGGGAAGGGGCATATATACGTAATTTCTTTTTACACAAGCGTTTTTCATTGGAATTTCGTTTTTGGATGGATGTATACCTAGTTAATGGCTCAAAAAGAAGACGGCGGTGTTATAGATTGATACCCCGGTGCAGCTCAACGCTGTTTAGACCAAATTTTTTTTTTTTTATTTACTGCATGATTCAAATGGCTATGTTTATTGACATATAAGAGGCACCTCATCCATGTCTGGATAGCATGGTTTCTCGGTTTACTTGAAACAAGCACCGCATGAAATCGAACCACAACTTGGGAGTCTGGATGCGCTCTCTGGTTGGACCTAGACCCGGCCCTTTACTGCACCTTCCTCCTCTGCCTCTCCTCCATAGCCTCATCAGCAACCTTGATCCTCCCTAGGATCCTCCTGGCCATGTCAACAGCCATAATGCTGGCTGTTTTTGTTCACTTGTCAGCATCTCTCCGATCCTCAACAGCGCTTCAGGAATGAAAGGGGTCAGGCTACTTACGAACCAAAAACCACGGCCCAAAGAACTGCAAAATCATCGTTCTCCTCAGCTCCACACTATAAACCGTCGGATCCCAATACCCCACATCATAAATACACACCAACGTAGTTAACGCCGTCTCCAGCGCATACACGAAGAAAAGCAGCTCATCCCGTCCTGTGGTGCCCTTTCTTTGCACAGCGAGCTTGAAGAATCCGTAAAGTACGACGGGTAAGGTGAAGCCGAATTCGAGATACAAGAACAGGCCGATCCAGGAGTCGTGAGAGCCCGGAACGGAGGTGGAGGGGGACCATTGTACTATGGGGTCGTTGTATTGGGCGATGTAGGATTGGCGGGCGAGGTGGAAGATGTGCAAGGGGCTGGAGGGGGAGGAGGACCAGGAGGATGGGTAGAAGTGGAGGGCGTCGATGACTGGGAGGGGGTTAGGTTAGTGACATTGGAGGGAAGAGGGAAGAGGGATTCGGAGATTTGGTTTGGTAGGTGTAGGGACGGATATGGTTCCTGTTGTTTCGGGGCATCTGAGAGGGGCCAGGACGTACAAAGAATGATGGGGATCGACAGCGCGAACCACGCCAGCCAAACGTAGTTGAGGCGGGATTCGTTGTAGACAGCCATGTTAAGTTGTTCGTTGATCGAATCCAGACGTCCTTGTTGGCTTGACGAATGGGCGGTGGTGGTTGTGAAGAGACAGAAAGTGATGCGCGTCAGAAAGATTGTTGACCCCAGATTCCCCAAATTGGAGGGCCGGGGAAAGCTGACAGTGATGCCCAATCGGTTGGCGTTAATGGCCAAGCTACCCCTGACCCCTGCAGACTAGGGGTGCACACCGAGGTGAACAAGGTCGCGAAATTCCACCACAGAGTACGCCTCTGACCCCCAAGATATCGTCCAGCTTGTCTTTCACACCCGTCAAGCGTCAAGGACCAAGAAACATTACATTATCGTATCGACATCTACCACATCAGTCCGCCCTCTTCCCAGGCTGATATCCCCAACCATTACCCACGCCCACACCGTATCCCAACGGGGTCGCTCCTCCCAAGCTCCTCCCCTTCAGTCTCTTCGGCAACACGCTTCCGAAGAACCAAACGCTACTCACACACACGCCCGCTCCAAACGACACCAGCGCGTAGAATACCGTGCTAGCGTAGATGTGTCCTCCCATGCCCTGCCACTCCACCTTTCCTTCCACCCTCGGTAGCTCGGGCGTCGGGAACCATCTGACAGAAAACTGCAGTGGTAAGGGGTCTCCAATCACCAGTCTCCTCGTAGAACTTCCCTCCATGTGCGTCAGGGGGGACGTAGAGTAAGCCGTAGCGCTATCCAACACCCCTGAATCCTTCTTGTGTAAATGATGTTTCGGCGTGGAATGCAAAAGCACGTTCATGTGCGTCGAGATGTGCATATGAGACAGTTGCAGCGTCCCGGCGAGCGCAAAGACCAGCGGGACGTATTCTGTGACATGTGGCTTCTCGCCTACGATCTCGACTTGTGGAGGAGGGCGCGCGGGAAGGCGGCAGGCTAGGGGAGCGTCGGAGTGTATGTAGAATTCGAGCAGGTGGAAGAAGGGGTCGTCGATCATGGGGATGGTGCAGTTCTGTTCGGTCTCGATGCCGTAGTTGAATTCGAGGGGGGCTTTGGTTTCTTCGCAGATGGGGAAGGGGATCCATTGGATTTCGTGGGCGGGGGTTTCAATGTGTTCGCCGGTTTCTCTGTGGCATTGGGGTATGGTTAGCAGAGGTCCTGCGTAAAGGATTGAAGGGTTGTGACGAGAACAGGGGAGATGGAAGGGGAAGCCCGTGGGTAGGAGGGATGCGATGGGACGGAGGGATGGAGAAAAGCATGTTAGGGCTAGATAGAAAGGGGCATAAAGCTTACGAGCTGCGGTTCATGCATTCAACGCGAATGGGCGCGCCATAGTGGTAGGACGGTAGCTCATGAGGAGCAATCTCAGCTGCGGCGACATTGGTTGCTAGAGAGGTAGTGATGGCGACGAGTGGGAGAAGCCATTGACGGCGCGGCCGCGAATTGGGGGTCGAGAACAACATTGTGGGGGGAATCGAATTACAGTTATACACTAGAAGGGATCATAAGGAATATGGTGCGCCAGGCAATTGATAAATGGCAAGAAGATTGGAAGCCGGTGTGGGCGACCCTGCGCTCCGGTCTGTCCGTGAATCGTGATGGCGGTTGGATGCTTTCGGCGTTGCAGCCAGGAGTTGGACCTCGAGGTGCCATGCACGGCTGGGCAATTGCAAGTTCTGGCATATGCATATAGGAATAAGCTAGTTCTGATGGTAAACACATAAAGGTGGTCTCGCTCTGCCCGATAAGGCTGATAGGACCGACAGCGATAAGATAAGAATGTCTCAGGGGCACAGCAAAAGCACGTGGACAGCACCACCCGTTCGTTCGATTCCTTTCCAAACCAACGGCGTCATGTTCCACTCCATTCTTTTCATGCTTCCACCATTGTTCCCTTGTCGTTCGTCAACGCCCAGAACGCCCGTCGGCATCGGCGATTTCTCAACTTTCCGCTTCGACGCCATGCCGCACATTACAAGTCCCGACTGCCAATCGCTTGACTACCGAATCAGGAGACGATCGCTGTCAACGACAGACTTTCTGGACTGTTCCGCATGTCGTCTTCAGGTCACCACATTTTCTCGTTACTTCTCGTTATCTCGTTATCCCACTTGTCGGAATCATCCCGACGGTGTTTGCTCCGACACTGGGAAGCATGTGAAAGCTGAAAGTCGCCCAATTTCCTTCGGGACGCGAGCTGGATGGGGCACGGCAAACCCTGTTGGTCATGGAAGAGCCTGACAAGCGTCGGGTTGATGCCGACGGATCATGATGCCAGTGGGCCAGATGGGGGTCTTGATGCCAGGGCTGTCAGCTACAAGTGTATTTGACCTCAATTTTTCTCGTCGGCTTGCCTTGCTTGCTGATTTGTTGTCTGGATTGTTGTCGTTGTGGGATTCCATGGTGTTTTGTTCATATATCCTTCAGTGAACGCCTTCGAATTTGTGTTACTGCAATGTCCACACTCTCACCATAATTCACCAATCCGAACTAAGCTTCAGCAGCAGCTACAACATCACAATGGCCGAGCCAAGTGCCCCGGCACCCCGGGACGCCGCATCACATCCTCAAAATGAGGTCCTTTCGAGTACCACAGCATCTTCCGACATTGACATCCAGAGTGCCGCCACAGCTCATGACCAGACTGGCCTTCACTCGTTCATGGAAGGGGCCGATACCGAAGAGCTCCAAAAGATTGCAACCACCCTATCCCGTCATCGATCAGTCACGCATCCCGCGGCCCACCATCACCTGGACCCCGTCCTCGACCCTGAAAGCGACCGTTTCGACTTGTCCAAGTGGGTAAAGGACTTCATCACCCATCTTCAGCCCGAGGACCACGCCAAATATGCCCACCCAGGTGTATCCTTCAGCAACCTCAGTGTCTTTGGTACCGGCTCCGAGCTTCAGTTGCAGGCCTCCGTCAGCGATGTCTTTATGTCACTCTTCCGTCCTGGCGAGATCTTTTCGTTCGGCAAGACCAAGCCCAAGCAGATTCTTCACGACTTCAATGGTCTTCTCAAGAGTGGTGAACTCCTCGTCGTTCTCGGCCGTCCTGGTTCCGGATGCAGTACCTTTTTGAAGAGCATCTGCGGAGAGCTTCACGGTCTTCATCTCGACGACAAGGCTTCTATCCACTACAACGGCATTCCCCAGCACCAAATGGCCAAGGAGTTCAAGGGCGAGGTCGTCTACAACCAGGAGGTCGACAAGCACTTTCCCCATCTCACCGTCGGCCAAACCCTCGAGTTCGCAGCAACCGTCCGCACCCCTGCCACCCGCATCGAGAACATGTCCAGGGCCGAGTACTGTCGCTACATGGCCAAGGTCGTCATGGCCATTTTTGGTCTCAGTCACACCAACCACACCAAGGTCGGTGATGACTTTATTCGGGGCGTCAGTGGTGGTGAACGCAAGCGTGTCAGTATCGCCGAAATGTTCCTTGCCGGAAGTCCTATCTGTGCCTGGGACAACAGCACCCGTGGCCTTGACTCGTCCAGCGCTCTCAAGTTCGTTCAAGCCCTGCGCATGTCGTCCAACATGGGTAACCACGCCCACGCTGTCGCCATTTACCAAGCCAGTCAAGCCATCTACGACGAATTCGACAAGGCTACCGTGTTGTACGAAGGTCGGCAGATTTACTTTGGTCCGGCATCCATGGCCAAGTCCTTCTTTGAACGTCAGGGCTGGTACTGCCCCCCTCGTCAGACCACCGGTGACTTCTTGACGGCCGTCACCAACCCTCACGAAAGACAGCCCCGTCAAGGCATGGAGCTCAAGGTCCCTCGTACTGCCGAAGAGTTTGAGCGGTACTGGCGCGAGTCTCCCGAATACAAGGCCTTGCAGGAAGAGATCGAGCATTATGAGGAAGAGTTCCGTGGGGAGCGCAAGACTGAAGCCATTGCCCAGCTTCGGGAGCAAAAGGAACGTCGGCAGGCCAAGCACGTCAGGCCCAAGTCGCCCTATACCATCTCGTATGCCTCCCTTCCTTTCCCTCTCATTCGTCCCTTACTAACCACATCTACACGACAGCATCGCCATGCAAATCAAAGCATGCACCGTCCGCTATTACCAACGTATCTGGGGCGACCGCACCGCTACCTTTACCATGATGTTCGCCAACCTCGTCCTTGCCGACAGCATCGCCATGCAAATCAAAGCATGCACCGTCCGCTATTACCAACGTATCTGGGGCGACCGCACCGCTACCTTTACCATGATGTTCGCCAACCTCGTCCTTGCCCTGATCATCGGATCCATCTTTTACGGCAATCCCGACGCTACCGCCGGTTTCGCTGGCAAGGGCTCGGTCCTTTTCATGGCCATCCTGCTCAATGCTTTGACCGCCATCACCGAGATTAACTCCCTTTATGCCCAGCGTCCAATGGTGGAAAAACACGCCTCTTTCGCCTTCTACCATCCCGCTTGCGAAGCCGCTGCCGGTATGGTCGCAGACATCCCGATCAAGTTTGCGACTGCCACCATCTTCAACATCCTGGTCTACTTCCTTGCTGGTCTCCGCCGTGAACCCGCTCAGTTCTTCCTGTACTTCATCGTCTCCTACCTGTCGACCTTCATCATGAGCGCCTTTTTCCGGACCATTGCTGCGAGCACGAAAACTGTTTCCCAAGCACTCGCGCTGGCCGGTGTACTGGTCCTCGCTCTGATCATCTACACGGGCTACATCGTCCCTGTGCCGGAGATGAAACCGTGGTTTGGCTGGATTCGGTGGATCAACCCCATCTACTACGGCTTCGAGATCCTCATTGCCAACGAGTTCCACGGGAGGGAGTTTACTTGCTCGAGTATCGTCCCGCCCTATCCGAATCGCATCGGGGATTCCTGGATCTGTGCTAGTACCGGTGCTGTGGCTGGTCGGGCGACTGTCTCTGGTGACACGTACATGAAGGTCACCTACGGATACACCTATGCCCACGTCTGGCGCAACTTTGGCATCCTCTGGGCTTTCCTGGTCGGCTTCATGTTCATCTACTTACTGGCTACGGAACTCAACTCATCCAACACCAGCACCGCCGAAGCCTTGGTCTTCCGGAGGGGCCACGTCCCCGCCCGCTTGCAGCAGAAGGCCAAGGACGCCGAAAAGTCTGGTGATGCTAGTCTGAAAGGCCAGCTAGAACAGGAAGCACCGCTGGATCCCAAGAGTTTGGTCGATCCGCAGACGGACATGTTTACCTGGAAGGATGTGGTGTATGACATTGACTACCAAGGCGGCCAGAGACGGTTGTTGGATCATGTTAATGGATGGGTCAAGCCTGGTACCTTGACGGCGCTGATGGGCGCTAGTGGTGCGGGAAAGACAACGCTTTTAAACGTGCTGGCGCAAAGAACGACGATGGGCGTGGTGACAGGTGATATGTTGGTTANTGATGGGCGCTAGTGGTGCGGGAAAGACAACGCTTTTAAACGTGCTGGCGCAAAGAACGACGATGGGCGTGGTGACAGGTGATATGTTGGTTAACGGGACGCCGTTTGGAGCGGATTTCCAGAGACAGACTGGTTATGTGCAGCAGCAGGGTGAGTCCTTTTGTCTCGAATGCTTTGAATCACGCTAACGACAACAGACCTCCACCTCGAGACGGCAACCGTCAGAGAAAGTCTTCGCTTCAGTGCCATGCTCCGTCGTCCCAAGACAGTCAGCAAGCAGGAAAAGTACGATTACGTGGAAAAGGTTATTAAGATGCTCGGCATGGAAGACTACGCTGATGCAGTCGTCGGTGTTCCCGGCGAAGGTCTCAACGTTGAACAACGCAAGTTACTCACCATTGGCGTCGAACTCGTAGCCAAGCCAAAGCTCCTACTGTTCCTCGATGAGCCCACCTCTGGTTTGGATTCCCAATCTGCCTGGACCATCTGCGTCTTCCTCCGCAAGCTTGCCAACGCCGGTCAAGCCATCCTTTGCACCATCCACCAGCCGAACGCCATCCTCTTTCAGCAATTCGACCGTCTCCTGTTCCTCGCTCCCGGTGGCAAGACCGTCTACTTTGGCCAGATCGGACAAAACTCCAAAACCCTCCTCGACTACTTTGAGTCCAACGGCGCGCGCCCCTGCAGTGACCAAGAGAACCCAGCCGAGTACATGCTCGAGATCGTGGCCGATGGTACCAACAACAAGGGAGAAGACTGGCCGTCGGTCTGGAAGGCCAGCTCGGAGTATCAACATGTTCTGACCGAATTGGACAACATCCACTCCTCTACCGCCGGCAAACCGCCCGCACAAACCGCCGACCCAGGCTACGTCGCCTCCGAATTCGCCATGCCCTTCACCTCCCAGCTCTGGGTCGTAACCGAGCGCATCTTCCAGCAATATTGGCGCATGCCCGCCTACATCATCGCCAAGCTCTTGCTGGGTGTCATGTCTGGCCTCTTCGTCGGCTTCACCTTCTTCAAGCCCCATGGCACGCAAGCAGGCATGCGCAACGTCGTCTTCTCCGTCTTCATGATTACCACGTTGTTCACCACCCTTGTGCAACAAATCCAGCCTCTCTTTGTCACCCAGCGCAGTCTCTACGAAGTCCGCGAACGTCCCTCCAAGACTTACTCCTGGAAAGCCTTCCTTTTTGCCAACATGTTTGTCGAGATGCCCTACCAGGTTTTATGCGGTGTCCTGACCTACGCATGCTTCTACTATCCCGTTGTAGGCGTGCAGGATTCGGACCGACAGGGTTTGGTCTTGCTGTACATGATCCAGCTCTTCGTGTACAGCTCTGCCTTTGCACACATGACCATCGCCGTCCTTCCCGACGCCCAGGCTGCTTCCGGTATTGTCATCTTGTTGACGATGATGTCCACCATCTTCTCGGGCGTCTTGCAGACCCGCATTGCCCTACCGGGATTCTGGACATTCATGTACCGCGTCTCGCCCTTTACGTACTGGATCGGCGGCATTGTCAGTACCATGCTGCACAACCGCTCCGTCACTTGCTCTGCCGAGGAGACTTTGACGTTCAACCCGCCACAGGGTATGTCCTGTGCACAGTATCTGGGTCCGATGATGCAGCAAGCTCAGGGTGTGCTGCAGAACCCCAATGCCACTGAGGCGTGTAGGTACTGTGCTTTTAGCGTGGCGGATCAGTACTTGGTTGGGGTGGATATCTTTTGGAATGAGAGGTGGAGGAATTGGGGATTGGTTTGGGCGTATATCGTTTTTGATATTGTGGTGGCGGTGGTGTTATATTATGTGTTTAGGGTGAGGGGAGTTGGGAGGAAGTGAGCTGTCGTTGAGTGAAGTTTGGATAAAGGGGGGAGGAGGCCATGAAAGGGGGAAAGATGGGAGGAACAAGCACTGTCCCATGTCCTGGGTGTGTCTTTTTGTCTGGTAATGTGGTAATGGTAATGGTAATGTCTGCTTGGCACAAACAGTATTGGGTTTAAATAATAGATGATAAATGGGAGGATAGAATACAAGGAAGATACTTTGATCAAGTGTCTACAATCCAATGCTGGTTTGTTTGTTAGCTCGAGACCTTAGGTCAAGTTCCCTGAGCATTTTTGTATTCTATTAATTCGTTTCGTTCTATAACTAAAGCGTAATTTCACTTTGAATATGATATTTCCGAATTTTAATATATTACATTGAATCTTGCTAATGCCTTTCCGTTCCGTACCTAGCCATTCATTTTGTCCTTATGATGTTTAGGACAATTCGGGGTAGATTTCGTCCAGTGTGCCAGGAGTACCAAGCTAACAAATATACCAGCATTAGATTATATATCAAAACGGCGAAGTTGGTGATGGGAAGGTGCCCGGATGATTCAAGCTGTTCCATCTCGTTGTCCCTGCCACGGACAGAGCGGCTTGATGCGGCAATCGGCACAAACTCATGTCTGAAGACCAATGATCAGCAGTCACCTCCTCCTTTCGGCGGGACGGGAACAAAACCGATTCGACCATTCGGATTCGGGACGGTAGCACCCGCTGCAATCCCCATCCGCGATCGGCTCTCGGGATTCGACCTCTGACTCCCAATGACTCTTTCTCATCTTTACCATCCTCACCTCAACCAGCAATCCGCAACACCAACGTCAACACAAATGCCAACCCCAAGATCAAATCGAACTTGACTGTCCCCGATCGAGTGGAATCCTCCAAGGCCAGCAACATCTCACGCCGGAGCTTACTTCCACCTCACGAATCCGACCTGGTGATCAATCCTCAACAGCCAGGCAACAATGGGCAAATTCCACACTACCCTCCCCCCCTCTCTCCTCCCCTGGATCCTCTCCCAACCCGTCTTCTTCGTCTCCACCGCTCCCCTTTCCCCGCAAGGCCACATCAACGTCTCCCCCAAAGGTACCTTTCCCACCATCAACTCCTTCGGCTACATCCCTTCTCCCGACTCCGAGGGGTCAGGAACCAAGCCCGCCCAATTCTGGTACCTCGACCTCTCCGGGTCCGGATCCGAAACGATTTCCCACCTTTACGAACCTGGTAACGGGCGGATCACGGTGATGTTTTGCGAATTCGGCAAAGCGGCGCCGAGGATTGTGAGGCTTTTGGGGAAAGGGAAGGTGTTGGAGAATGGGAGTAGGGAGTTTGAAGAGTGGACCAAGAAGGAAGGGGTGGAGGTCATACCTGGCGCGAGGAGCGTGGTGGTGGTGGAAGTAGAGTTGGTGGGTGACAGTTGTGGGTTTGCAGTGCCGGTGATGGAATTTAGGGAGAGGAGGGAGGTGTTGAATGAGCTGTGGCGGAAGAAGGTGGAGAGGTTTGAGAAGGGGATGAGTAAGGAAAATATGGAGAGGTACGCTAGGTTTCTATCAAGGCCAACTGGATTCTTTGGGAGATGGATGCTGACAAAAGACAGGTACTGGGCGTACAAGAATGCTTGGAGTTTGGATGGACTACCGGGCATGGAGGTGGCGAGGAAGACGGGTGAGAAGGAGGGGATTGCACCGATTGAGAAGATGGTTGGGCCTATGGCGAGTAACTTGCCGTATTCTCGAAGGAAGTGGTACAGTTCTGCTGGCATATGGGCGGTGATATTGCAGGTTCTCTTGACGGCAATCGTGGTTCTGGCAGGGGAGAGACTGTTGGGGTTCAGATGATGGAAGTCCATACAGCTGCGTCTCCCTCCTATTTCGATGTCAAGAGGTGTTAGTATTTCCATGGTTTAGCGAACAGCGCTTCTGTCATTCAGATCATGGATTGTATTCTAAGGCTCATGAAAAGGTCTTTCTCCATGTTCGTCCCTCATGCTTTTCTTCTGGCTGTGGTCACACCCCTTTCTTCTGTCCCAGGAGGCTTGTCTTCCCCAGACCAATATGAACCATCAGACCCCAAACCCCCCCTTCCCAAGACATCTACCAAGGCACCTGGTCGCCCGCATAATTAAAGAACTTGCCATTATCCTCCTCCTTCAGCCCCTGCAACACCTTCAACTGTCCACCCACACTCTCCTCCGGGCTCAGCACCGCTCCGTCACCACCCATATCCGTCTTCACCCACCCCGGACACATCATGATGACCACGGCGCCCTTCAACCCCGCCTTTCTGAGGTCAGCCGCCAGATGGGCACTCAACATATTCAACGCCGCCTTGCTAATCGAGTACCCCGCGGCCCGTCTTTCCTCGCCGTCCAGAGTTTTCTGCACGCTGCCCAGCGTAGAACTCATGTTCTGCACCCTCACGTTCTCGCTGAGCACGCCCTGCTGAAGGAGGAACTCAATCAACTTTGCGGGACCGAGGACGTTGGTCTTGATGGTCTCCAGCAAGTCATCGGGGGCCAGTTGCAAAGAGGAGTTCTGGGCGGAGAGGTTGATGCCGGCGTTGTTGATGACGTAGTCGATCTTGGTGTCTCCGAGAGTGGAGCGGGCGGTCTTGGCGAAGTCCCGGATGGAGGCGAGGGAGGAGGTGTCGCATTCGAGGATGTGGGTTTTCTCGCTGGCGAGGGATTTCAGGGAGGAGTGGTCCTTGGACAGGTCGCGGACGAGAGCGAGGATGGTGTTGTCCGGGGACTGGGTGAGCTGGCGGACGAATTCGAGGCCGATGCCGCGGTTGGAGCCGGTGATGACGTAGGTGGGCATTTTGAGTTGCTTGGGTGTTTTGTGGACGGCTGATGGTGGAAGAGTTGAAGGTTGTAGTTCGCAGAAGAGGTTGAAAAGTTGAATACCGGGAGAAACAGATGCTTTTATAAGCAACCTCAAGGACCCACGACCGGAGACCGGCAAGATGGGCCGGATCTACGGAGGGGTAGACTAGGAGTTGCTTATCGCCGCTTGCAAAACAGGGGTAAAGCGGTCCGTGCCAGCCCGGCACCAGCTATGGTTCTGTCCCAGCTGAATAATGCTTGTGATGGAATCTAGAATGATCCATGCTTTGGCTTCTATGTTCGGGTTGTTGTATGTACAGAGAAAAGTGATTAAAGAGTGTACTTGTTCCCCCACGCGCCTCAATGCAGTTGTTTTCCAGTGCCAGTGCCAGTGCCCCTATCCCCGTTTACCCCTTCGCCGTCCCCGGACTCCTGCCCGACTCCCACTCCCACTCTCACTCCCACTCTCACTCCCACTCCTATTCCCCAACTCCGTCTTCCCCCGTATCCCCATCTCACTCCTTCCCCTCCACAACTCCCCCGGGCACTCCTCGCACTGCTCCCCTCCCTGGCACAGTTCTTCTCATCTCCGGACTCCAGTCTGCCACCTGTTAGCCTATATCACTTCCCACTCCCTTTTCCGAACAAAAACTCACCAAATCAACGACTTAGTACTTCCAGGGGCAAGTAGCCTTGTAGGCCTTGATACCACCCTCGGGGCTCCAGCAGCCACCGGTGCCGCTGACGATACCGCTGTCAGAGCAGTTGTAGGTGGAGTAGACGGTGAGCTGGCACCTGGGGTCGAAGAACTCGACATCGATGGACTGGTAGACCGCGCCGGCGTAGAAGGTGCGGCAGTGGTTGCTCTCGGTGTTGGCAGGGAACTCGATGGCGGGGTACTTGATCTGGTCAATGGGGCACTGGCGCTCCAGGCCGAAGGTGACCTTGCCCATGACCTCGCTGTACTGGTTGCTGGTGGGGGCGGCGGTGACGGAGGTGACGGCCGCGGCGGCGAGGAGAGAGATGGTGGTGAGGAACTGCATTTTGGCGGGTGGTTGTTTTGGTAAAGGAGTGTGGTGAAGTTGGTTTGGCTTGTTTGTGTTGGTTGGTTGTTGTTGTTGCTTGTTGTGATGATGAGGAGGGAAGATGGACAGAGAAGGGAAGGATGGGCGTTCTTATAGATCTTTGCGATCGTCAAGATTGACAGATTCTCGATGCATCTTGCCTGTGTACCCCAGGTCTCAACACCCCTTTCCTCTGAACCACCATTCACATTTCGTATCTCAACGGGCCATTCCGCTTACGTTGTCGATCGTCGTTGAGGCTCAAAACGATTGTTCCTATTTTGGCCCCTGGGAATGCTCGGGAGGATCTGGTGATATGACGTGTGGGGTTGATGCTTGTTTCGCTTGGCTAGTGATAGGCATGAGCTAGAATCGCTAGGATCGCTAGAAGGTCAAGCGAACAACTGGCTCCAATGCACTGACCATTTGCCGCTGTGATGGATATAGCTTCTCGGAGTATCTTGTGGTGGTGCAATTACCTCCTTTGCACACCGCGTACACCGCCAGCTAAAAAACGGTGAACTTGGCAATAGGGGAGCTAAAAGGGGTGTCAACAACCGCCAAGACAGCAACCATGGATGCAAATTGGCAATCCCGTAGGAAAAGAGATCGGCAAACGAGGAATGACATGAATACCATGAACGCTCGCTAAATTGAGAGGATGCTATAACAAGAACGCTGGCAAATCACAATAGAAAGAAGATGACAACGATGTCTGGTATCTCAAAAATCAATAGATCTTGGTGATGGAAAACCGTGGCCGCTGATTTTCCGACCCTCGCTTCGGGCTCAATGTCGCTGTCGTCTTTATTGTTGTCTTCCCCGGCGTCGTTCTGGTGTCAGTCAACCCTGTCCCCGTACTGACGCCGGCCCCCGAAATCGTCGACGCATTGGAATCCTTCCTCCCCGTCACACCCCCTCTCAACACATCCCCCAGCCTGACAAACTCCCTCCCTTCTACCGCATCCACCCATTGTTCGATTCTCTTCAGGTAGAAGCCCTGGGCGCACTTGGCTACCGCGCCCAGAAAGTCAACCTTGAGCGCTGCCTCTTCGACTTCACCATCCCACCCGTGACCCATCAACTGGCCCATCCTGGCGCTGTACACCCTCCTCAGCTGCGTCTGCTCGTATTCCATTAGGTGTATCCAATACAGCTCCGTCTTTCCCTCGTTGTCCGGGACATCCTCTACTCCGTCGCCATCCTGCCCTTCCTCCGAGGCCTCCTCGTCACTGAACACGTCGGCATACCGGCTCCGGTGCGGCTCCTCTTCGCGCTCAACACCGCCTCGCAAAAACTCGGGGAACTGTGTGGATACCCACCGCGGCATAGTTGACACGCACTCCCAGTCCACGACACCCGTGATCCGGCCGTTGTCGTCGACGAGGATGTTATCGAGCGATAGGGAGTCGCCATGCCAGAGGACTGTGCGCTCTGGCGGGTGGACAAGCTGTGGGAAGAGTTTGTGCAGGAGGCGAGTTAATTTGCGGGCGACGCGAGTGACTCCCTCTGCGTATTCCCTTTTCTCGCCATCTGTATCATCGTCGGGGGGTTGCCGCGGCGGTTGAGACAAAGCAGCGCTGTGCTCCTTTATGATGACGTTGAGATAGGACCGAAGCCAGTCGTGGCTTGATTGGAACGGCCCTCTCGCCACCGGATAATGCCAACGCTCCCCCGTAAAGAACACTGGGGAGACCATGGGCCCAGGCTCCGGCATCATCAGGTCCACAAAGTCGCTCTCTCCCCTGGAAGTAGCTCCCAGGGTGCCGACCCCCCTGAACCCAGATTCTGTCATGTTTCCGCACCTCGACAGCTGCGCTTGGAACTCGGCCATCCTCCCCACCAACCTCTCCTTCTGTCGCATGTTCATCTTCCTCCATCGCAAATGCGCCGGCATACCTTCCAACAGCTCCATCAATATCCACTCGAACCCAATCTCGTTATCACTCGTATCGTCATAGGCCACCACGACGGGCACCGGGATGTCGGTCTTGCGCCGCACGAGCTGGAGCGTGGCAACCTCGCCTCGGGTCTTGTTGTGTGGGTCGACGGGGAGGATGACACGCATGAGGTAGCGGCCGTGGACCGGGGAGTGTATGTGGTAGAGCTTGTTGTAGGTGCCGGAGGAGTGGAAGGTAACGACGCATTGCGAGGGGGAGGTTATTCCGAGGTGCCGGCGCGCGACTTGGGCGACGGCGTCGATGTCGGGTTGCCGGGCCCAGCGGGGTTCGATGTCGAGACCGGCGGAATCCCAGAAGAGACCGGAGCGGCTTGTGTCTCGGATTGACGTTGGCGTTGACGTGGTGGTGGCCGTGGCTTCTTTTGGTATTGTCCTCGGATCTCTCGCGTTTGAAGCTGTGGACGTCGCACTCGAAGCATTGGAGACGACGGACGACTTTGCGCTCCCTGTGCGGAGGGTTATGAATTGCGGCTGCACCATCTGTGGCGGCATCCTGCCGAACTGATACCAGCCGTATCCGTAGTCGGCATCGGTGTACGTGGTCGTCGCGGTGCAGGTGTAGGTTCGGGCTTCACATCCTGAATGATGTTTTGTCGACGAGGACGGCAGAGCAAGACGACGAACTTGGTAGCGCATACGCCCAGCCATGGTGCGGGGTATCTCGGAGCCTAAAATTCAGGAGGGTGGACGGGCGCTTTCGAGGTACCTGCAATGGGTCACTGCAGAATCAGGGTGGGATGGCGTCGGGTATAAGAGGGAGATGCTGATTGGTGGATTGGCGTTACTTTGCAGGGAGGTGATCTTGACGCTACTAAGGCGGCGACTTTGTCGGACTTCGCTTGATGTCAACTTCGAATCGGCATGATGGTGATGATGCCCTTCAAGGCTCGTGGGCAGTTGAGAAAAGACAATCGTCTTGATATACCGTTTTTCCAGATACCAATCTTCACCCTGACTCGGGAATGAAGAGGCTGGGGAAAATCCTGGGGCAGATCAATTGGCACATGAGGCGTGGGGCATGTCCATCACTCGGCGCTCTCTCCGTCGCCAAATGGGGCCCTGAGGGGACTTGTCGATAGCTTCCTGCAAGTCAAGGACCTGCCAGCCTGCCACGTTGAGGACAGTGAGCGATAAAAAGGGCAGTCAGACCACTGGAGGTCTATAATGGGAAGTATTGACGGCATCGCAATTGGATAGGTGGAAGTCTATCCAATGACAACATGGTCCATCAGGAATGTAAACAAGAAAAAGTGAACAAAGCTGTCGTCGAGGTACAAGACAGCCATCCCATGTCATCATGTCGTGGCGGAATCTAGGTTCGGCCCGCAGCGGCTGGGATGGGGTTTGAGACATGCGATGAATGTCACAACCCACGTCCATGATTTGGATGTAACACTTGCAAAGTCATTCAATCTTCGGGATGGGATGTCTTGTCGACCTTCAATGACGTCAATTCATCACTGCGGATGTTCTCCGCCCGACGGGGCCTTTGCCTATGCAGCGCACTTTATAGCGGGGGGCCTTCTGTAAGTGCCCCTCCCAGGCCCCGCACGGGGAACAGCTCCGAGCGTCTCTACGGCTTAATCAACTCCTCCTTCTTCGGGAACTCGTTAACAACCTCAAACCAACAACGCCCGCGGCTCCGAGGCCAAAGCCCAGCAGGCCGAGAAAATGGAGCAATCCTCCTCATCCTTAAACCGGAAGGTGAACGAGATCGCGGCAACCGTGGCAGCGCTGGGCGTTCCCATCAAAGGCGGCGTCAACCCCGATGACATAGGCGCAACAATCCATGAAGCTTTTGATATCATGTTGAAACTGCATCAAGATCTTGTACAACAACTGGATCGTACCGTGAAGGCCTCGACCCCGAACGCCCAAACACTCCCCTCCATCGGCCCGCGTATCCCCACCGTCGGCCCCCGCGCTCGCGACCTCCACTACTCCATCCGCGACTTTCTCTCCGCCCACCCACTCCTCGAGCTCGGCGGCCAAGAACACTTCACCGTCGAGCGCCGACGCCACCAAGACGTGTTTGGCGTCCATGCCCTACCCAAGGACAAGATCCATCCGATCGCCGACGTTGAGTTTACCGCCATCCGAGGGTTAGGGTTAGGGTTAGTATATCCGGCAAGTGGGAAGGATAATCGAAACAAGGGAAGGGCTGGGGCGTTGATATACTTCCATGGAGGCGGGTATACGGTTGGGTCGGTGGATGAGTTTGAGAATGGATTGCGCTTGGTCGCGGAGGAATCAGGCTGTCAGGTCTACGCGGTGGAGTACAGACTGGCGCCGGAGTTCAAGTACCCGGTGCAACTGGACGAGTATTCGGCAGTGATTGATTGGGTGCAGGGCGAGGGAGGGAAGACGAGGGGAGTACATCCTGAGAAAGTGTTGGGTGGAGGGGATTCGGCGGGCGGGAATATGACGGCGGCGATTTGTTTGAGGAGGATGGATCAAGGACGGAAGCCACTGGGTGGGCGGGTGTTGCTATATCCCCAGGCGAGACTGCCGTTTGATACGCCGGCGGCGACGGAGAATAGTTCCAGTTTGTACCTGGAATGCAACGGGATTTTTAGCTTTGCGAGTAACTACCTGCCGTGGTCTGAAGGTAAGTCGTCTGTCTCTTCTTCTGACACCCATCTAACCCATTGTTCTGGCAGACGTCTCGCCCCCAGACCGCTACATCTCCCCCGGTATGCAATCCGTCGAAGACCTCCGTGATCAACCGCCCGCCGCCGTGTTCACCTCCGGCTACGACCCCTTACGAGACGTCGGCTGCGAATACGCAAACAAGCTGTCACAGGCTGGAGTACAGACTCGCTGGCGTCACTACGACAACCTCACCCATGGCTGGCTTCAGATGACGGCGTGGTCGGAAGTGGCAGAGTGAGCTGTAAAGGCTGTTGCGCAGGAGGTCAAGAGGCTGGTTTTTGCGGCCATTGATACACATATACTCAAAAGTCCTCAGGGCCAGCTACCAGTTTACGGGCTCAATATGCCTGACTTCACATTGGCCAATCCGCAGCACGGGCAGAGTGGTGATCAGCCCGAGCAGCCAACTACTACGAGCACACTCCAGCCGCAAAGGTAGCTAAGTCCGTTGGCACTCCTTGCGTTGCCACCCAGCTCAAGATTCCGAGGCCGAAGATGCCTCTTAGGAAGCCCGTGACTTCTGGCAAACCGAGCCAGGGCACCTGCACTTCTGGCGACCAGAGCCAAACGTGGAACAGTGGTGATATCAAGTTTGCAGGTTCGAGTTGATGGGACTGGGAAGCATGTCCTTTTATGCTTCTAGTTCATCTTGTTCCACCTCTCTCCCTTGCTTCACACAACACCGCTATCGAACTGTAGTGTATCTAGAGACCATCATCAGCGTAGCATCGGAGCTGTTAGTGCGCGGTACGGTTCTTGACAGGCCTTGGCAGGCGACCTTAATGATGACAGTCCGAAGATCCCGTATTCTACGACAGCTACGCCTCATCAAAACTTTCCATTGACCAATCGTTCTTGTAGTGTGATAGCGCGTTCAATCGGATCGGACCCGCGTGTCGTTCCACGTCAGCTTCGAGTTTCATCCAGGCAACAACCGTCCTTCCGTTGTCTATCATCCCCACTACAACCACTCAGAAGTCACCGTATCTTCAGGGGCTATTAGACAAACACGCTTCCCCGCAATCCCCAACCTCTTCCTCATCAGATCTTAAAAAAGGCAACTCACTTCATCCCTCTTCTCAACTTCAACTTCACCTCTGCTCATCTATACGGCCAAACCTCTCACCCATCAACGTCAAGATGGAACCCAACATGGACCACCCTCACCATCCTCCTCCCGGTCACGGCCACCCACCCACTCCTCACCACTCCGAAAAGACAACCGCCAAATTCTTCGACCATGCCTCCGCCCGGCGTATCGACACGCAATGCGTCATCGCCACCACCCTCAAACGACAATACCCCAACCTGGAACTAACCATCGCACCCATCTACTCCATCAACCTCCTCGGCTTCGCCGCCGCCGGCCACGCCACCATCACCCCGCTCACCGAAGACCTCAGCTCCTCCGACAACAAATACCCCACCACCCTGTCCACAACATCCTACATCCCGCCCGCCCGACGCATCGACAACTCCCCCGGCTTTCTGATCAAAGACATCATCTTCGCCAAGTACCTCCTCACCTGGCAATCCAAGGACTTCATCCTCTACATCGCCGACGGGCGCGACGGCGCCTCAGCCTACCCGCATCTGAAAAACAACTACGTCCTGGCTCCGTCGACGCACCTCTCCGAGTCGCTGTTGCTGGCGGCCGGTAAATGGTCTGACTCGCTGCTGAATGAGATCTGGGTGTTTGACCAGGGACGGTGGCAGAAGAGTCGGGAGCTGTGGGAGAGTATTCAGGGAGCGAGCTGGGAGAATGTGATTCTGGATGAAGGGATGAAGGAGGCCATTATCCAGGATCACTTGAATTTCTTTGGGAGTAGGGAGACGTATGGCAGACTCAAGGTGCCGTGGAAGAGGGGAGTCATCTATTGGGGACCGCCGGGGAATGGGAAGACGATTAGCATCAAGGCCATGATGAAGACGTTGTTGGATAGGGAGGATAGCGTGCCGAGTTTGTATGTGAGGAGTTTGGTTTCGGTAGGTTCCCCTCTTTCCTTGTGGTGTTTTCCCGGTCCCGTTTGTTTTGAAGGCGGAAGTGCTAACGAACGCAGTACGCCGGCCCCGAATACGCCCTCTCGCAAATCTTCCAAAAAGCGCGCCAATTCGCCCCGTGCTACCTCATCTTCGAAGACCTCGACTCGTTGGTCAGCGACAACGTGCGCTCCTACTTCCTCAACGAGGTCGACGGTCTCAAATCCAACGACGGCATCTTCATGATCGGATCCACCAACCACTTGGAACGGCTCGATCCAGGCATCTCCAAGCGTCCTTCGCGGTTCGATCGCAAGTACCTCTTCCCCAACCCGGACCTCAAGCAAAGAGTCATGTACTGCAAGTTCTGGCAGAACAAGCTGAAGGGAAGTGAGACGATTGAGTTCCCGGATGTGTTGACCAAGAAGATTGCCGAGATTACGGATGATTTCAGCTTTGCTTATCTCCAGGAGGCGTTTGTAGCGAGTTTGTTGGCTATCGCGAGGGATTCGAAGGAGAAGGAAGAGGTTTTGGCCAGGAGTGGGATTGAGGATGATTGGGAGAGGTTGACGTTGGATGAGTCTGATGGGGACGATGATGGAGATCTGGACAAGTATGTGCTTTGGGTGGAGATCAAGAAGCAGGTTGCTATCCTTAGGGAGGGGATTGAGCGTGGGGATTGAGGGATTGCGGTAACTGCCAAACATGCCTAATAGGTTTTTAAATGGAGTCAGGGGCTTTGAGACTCGTTTGTACGCTGAGCAATAGCCATATATTCCGCTAGATGACGGCATGGTACCAGAAGGGAAAAGGCAGAGCAGCTCCAGGCCCTAGTCGTCAGTTGTCCAATATAGATTACAGCTGAACAAGACATAACCTAGAGGTAAATTGCCAATTGCCCAGGAAAGTTGGCTAGTCGTCTCGCGCTCCCATCTCATTCCAGGGTGTTTTTTTTTTTTTTGATGAGCTCCACTGGCACTGCTGATATCGACGGTCATACGTTACATGTAGAAAGGGTACTAAGCTTGTTAGGGCTTTACTGCTAATGATGGTTCGGCTCAAGTGTGCAAAACTCAGATTACCCGCCATGCTGTGTTACGACACGTACCAGGAACGGAAGCAGGCTGGGGTTACCACAATCTTCGGTGGCTGAGCCTCTAGCCTCTTTCCATGGCGGTGAGTTGGGGAGCCGAGAATGGGCAATGTATGTGTGATTTAAGGTTGGCTGTTTCGCACATCCGAGTACATTGTAGGTCATGAACGTTAACAGTAACCACTTGATTCTTGCTTGAGCTTCGCAGCCTGTTTCCAAAGGGAGCCCCTATGTTCTTCCCACCAAGTCTGCTTCTTGTCTTTGCCGTTACTTCAAATTAAAGACCCATTAGCACAGCATCAACCCGAACGAACCCCTTTCGTTAAGAAGTCAGAACGAAGACTACCCATTCACATCAACGACATGTCCGATATACCAGTCAAGAACGAGAAGATGCCCAGTTCTTCATCGCAGTCAAGCCATTCTGCCCCCGAGCCATACAAAATAGAGGAGGATGAGCAAAATAAGGTCCCTATCTCTCCAATGGCCATGGCTCCTCCAAGCGTCCCCCATACGCCATTATTGCAGCAGGCCGTCTCTGCCTCTGAGTCGGGGCATGAACTCAGCGTCGAATCAGACACAGAACTCTCCAGTGATGGATGGCCATCTTCAAACACAGTCACCGACGAGGATACCTCTAATGAGTCGAATTATCTACGCAAAGAACAACGGCAGACTGCGATCAATCACATCATGCAGAAGCTTTGTGAGCATATTGATGTGAGATTGGCTGCTCTTCGAATCACTAGCTCGACTCTGCCCGATAAGGTTCCATTTGGCTTGAAGGACAAGAATGAACCAACACGATCTGGACGTATTGGAGGGAATTTCCGCCACACGCAGTGTACCCGACCGAATATCCCGCCACCATCAACCCCCTCGAACATAGAGGTACCCATACAAGACATACCATGCTCATGCGCTCCATCTCCCAAGCGAGGTGATTTACCCGAAATCGAAAACATCGATACCAGAGGCTATGGCTTTGTTTTGAATGGCTTTGAACCGGATTTACTCCCATACGCAGGTCCACCCTTTTCAACTATAACATCCTCTGGAGACTTCGAATACAATCCTGGAGACTTTCCTGCATATTACCCGCCTGAGTTTTGGCAGCCCACCATTCCGCCTGACCTCACCACCGGCGATATCCAGGGGGAACATCAGCACCAAGGACAAAATGAGCAGCAGCCATTTATAAACAGTCAGGTTCCAGGCCAGATCGACTTGGAGACTGTACCTGCTCCTTTGACGGACACATTCTTCAGGGACTTTCCCGACCCGCTCAGACCTTCGGAGCCCTTTAACACTGGAGATGCTCACCAACACTTGTCAGGGTCGGTCGATAACTTCAGCTTCGATCTTGAACCCTTTATCAACGGCACTTCCTCCATATCTCCGGCCAAACCCATAGTGCCTGATCAGGATCCCCTAGGGGCACCGAGCAGAGTCCCAAAGCACAGCGTAGACAACAATCATGAAAGCGATCATGACTGCAGACGTAAAAAGCACAGAAAAAACGAAGGAACCGCAAGCAAAAACAGCACCGGCCTCAAGTTCGCCTGTCCTTTCTTCAAGAGAAACCCGCGCAAATATGCCACATGTCCGGGGCCGGGCTGGGAGGAGTTTCACCGGGTGAAGGAGCATCTATACAGACGTCATCAACTTCCTATTCAAATGTCCGCGATGTTGGGACAGATTTGATGTATGACGATTTGCTCAATATGCACCTGCAAAGCGAACGGGCCTGTGATATGGTCCCACGCGAACAGGCTCCGTTGTACGAGGGTCTGACCAAGAAGCAAATGAAAAGACTGAGGTGTCGAAAGAAGACGGGAGCAGATAAAACTCCGGAGGATAAGTGGCGTGAGATGTACTTGATGTTGTTTCCGGACGATGACAAAAGTTCGATCCCGCTCCCATGTAAGTTCTCTCTCTCAACTCTTCTCTGCCAGTCAAACCGTTTGCCGACTGTAGTAATGACCAAAATGCCATTTGCATCACAGATTACGATGCCCCTCTTGATACGGCCCTTAGATCGTGTACTGATGATCATGAGGATTACGCAACATTGGTCCGTCGAGAAATGCCGACGCTTGTGCGTCGTGAGTTGGAGGTTTTATTCGACCAGGAATTCCAACATGTTGAGGAGGGCATCCGGCCGAGGGTCGCTGAGATCGTATTAGCCATGCAGTCACGTCTGCTGAAAGCGTATAAGCGAACAGTAAGGGTTTGCGAAAAGCCCAACCGGCAAACTGTGACACTCGGGGACTCTTGTTCGGAGAGATTGAGGACGGATAATGGTGGCGAGTCGAGTTCTGGTTCGGGCGGTATATCCTTGTGAGACCAGGAGCAGACTGTACCAGAGGAACCTTCATGTGGTGAAGCCGGGTTCCCATTCGATCTTGAGACCCTGTTGCAGATGGATTACGGTGGATTGGAGCAGAGCTTGAGTACTGTTGGCATGACTTCTCAGGTATTGTGACCTTTGTATCCTGTCAAAGCCACGGGTATCAGCAGTTGTAGGACATTATCCAGTTGTTGGAGAACTAAGCATCAGGATTCGCGGAGCGGGAATAATGTCAGACGAAAACTGCAGGAAAGCATAACTGGGTGGAGATCAAGAAGCAGGTTGCTATCCTTAGGGAGGGGATTGAGCATGAGGATTGAGGTGATGAGGTCGGGACTCGGTGTGCTGTAAGTAGCCTTATGGAAAGCAGGCATAGCTGCTCGTTAATGGTTTAGGATTAAGAACAGTGAGAGTATAAATGGTAGCCCCAATATCGAATTTGCCAACTCGGATTCTATCAACATGTTTTCAGTCTATATCTAGCTGGGAATTTCCAAGCGACCTTACGGGGTCTATGATGAGGTAAGTTTATTCGGATTCTAAGCTAACAAAAGAACCAGCGTTGGATTGTATAGTTGCAGCGGCCGAGTTCTGCTACAACCGGAACCTCCTCAAGAAATCTGAGCAATGACCGCTTAGAGAATTGTTAATTGTCAACGAACTCTCCATAATTGACCGTATCACCAGGTGGGACGCATCCATCCCGCCACCTTTGAAGCTCTTGGGAGTCCACCTCAAAGTATCGAGGTTCGGAGTCGAGGCTCAGGAGCGACTCGGCGAACCCATCAGCGTTGCCTACCGGATCCGAGGCCGGAGGTGGCGTAAGAGCTGTAAGAGTGGCTGACGCTGGTGGTGTTGTACCCGTTTCAATCCCGCTCGCCCTTGATTCCACCTCCGTGGATTGTGGCTGTTGTTCGTATACTGATGTTGGTGACTGTTGATATGCATCGAGTAATCTCGATTGCACATTTGATATAGTTTCCACCAGCCGGGACAGGGACAGTAACCGCTCTCGGTTTTGTGATCCGTCGTCAGGCAAGCTCTCAAACTCCCTGCGAGCAACTCGAGGCATTTCTTGCCGAAAGAACCTTGCATAACCCTCGAGCTCACTGCCGTCGGATTCTTCATAATCTGTCAATTGAGCACCGTTAGTGGTCTGCACTGTTGGTCAGTCACGCAAAAGGCGAAGACTTACAAGGCGACGGAATCGAGTCTTCGTCGTCATCCGGGAACAAGATCATATACATGTGACGCCATTTCTCCTCGTCTGTCATATTACTATGCTTCTTCTTGCGACTGAGCAGTTTTTCCTTTTGTTCCGGAGTAACACCATTGACTAGGCTCAAGTTTTGTTGTATCTCGCAGGGCGGATCCCTTTGGATATGGGCAGTGAGTGACTTGTTGTTCTTGTGGGTGGTCCAACAGCGAGGGCACTGGATGAGCTCGTGACGTCGGTATAAATGACTTCTAGCGTGCTGTTAGTCCAGTTTCTGGGAGAAGGCGTTGTCCGACTTTTGGGTTGCCGTACTTAACCCGGTGAACCTCATCCCAGCCAGGTCCCGGACAGGAAGTCCACTTGGAATACTTGCGTGGATTCCTCTTGTAAAAGGGACAAGCAAACTTCCGGTCACTGTTGACTTGTCCTCTCTGTTTCTTCCTTCTCTCATCGTTATCACCGTCATCCTCAGCCGCACGCTTTCTTATTCCATCATTTAGGTTGGCTTCATTGGCCGAGCTTCCAGTTTCACCTATCATGGTGTTGACAATCGGGTCGGGGGAACTCTCACTGGATTTAGTCGGAGATGGGGATTCATTGTTGATTCGAAAGGGGTTGAGATGCCATTGATAGCCGTATCTGCGTCTGGCGAGCGACGAAATTGGTAGGAGACTCGCCAAGTGCTTTGGGAAGCTGGACTTGAACGTAGAACTGGTCTTAGAGGTAGCATGAGTCCCAATCGTGACAGCTTGGATGGGCGATGAGGTCTTATCCTCATGACTGAGGACAGTTGCAGGAAGGACTATATCGACAGCCTGGGGACATGGCATTGTGCTACCGTCGTTGATAGTCGGTGCACTCGAGGAGGTCATGTTGACAACAATGCGATGATTGCGAAGCTAGCTAAAGGTATTGATGAGGATTGGAAAATTGAGTGTGGAAGAAGGGTTGGAAACTGCAGTCCCTTTATAAACGAAGTGGAAGTGGGAGGTCACAATGCCAAACTTGATGAAAGTTTCCCATGCCGCTCGCCTGATGAATCAAGCACCACTGCACAAGTGAGGCTATTGAGCTTTTTTGCAAAGTTAGCAAGGGGGGTTGCCCAACTGCGCAAAACCAATGCCGCTGCTATATAGAGGTATGCACGAGGCCTGCCTCTGGATTCTGAATCTGACGGAGTGTACCTTTTACCCCAGGCTTCACCGCTTCAGCTTCGCATCGAATTAAGCGTAAGGTTGTAGGGGAATCATTGGCTTTCAAAAGTACTAATGAGGAGTGACGTGCATGAACATATGCCCGGTCTTGTTAGATAACCAATAAACAGCTGGCTCAGTCCTTGAAGATGGGTGTAAGGCTGTGGGGGAGAGTGCCCGGGAAAGATACATGTATAAAGGCGCCCTCGACTGGGCAGTTTATTGGTCGCACTTGATGGCTGCTCGCAACTTCGAACATAGCCACTTACACTAGGTAGCTGATGCAAGGCATTTTCTTGTTGAAGGAATCGTTGGCGAGGTTCACGAGACGGGAAGATCATGGACATGTATCGATTGGAGGTATGTGTAATCCAGAGGAGAAACAGTATATGTGGAAGAAAAGGGAAGGGCCCCTGTGAGTACGAAGGGGCCAATGCCAGAGAATTGGGACACCTGGAATGAGCCCAACACGATATGATGATGGAAATAACTCACCAAAACTCAAACGGTCCCATACCATTCCGGCAGATCTTTTGCTGGTAGCAGCTTGTGGTATTCGCGTTGATGGGTCTTTCTTGCCTGCCACGAGCGTGACACCCATAGAGTGAGCATAGCAAAGAGTAACAAACACCCGAGAATGGCCTTTGTCGAGTCAATGTATCCAAAGCTGTTGTCCCGGTTGTCCCTGCATCTTCCATTTGGCTTGAAGAAGACCTCCTCTCGGTGACCCATCTTGATACGGTAGACGCGATTCTCTTTTCTCTGTTTGGTAGGCAGCCGTGCATGATACTTTTCCCAGCTGACTCCCCCGAACTCTGGACTGCCGCCATGTGTAGCATGTGGGAACAGAAAACTGAATCCACGAGGAATAAGAGACTCGGTCATCATGACCCAATCAGGATGGTTTGGCCTCGCCCCGGTGATGCCGTGGCCGCGGTCGATTACCCACGCGGGGTAGTAGAGCAGGGGCTCAAGATCACGGGCGCAGCCGTAGTTGGGATCAATGTAGATGCCACCGTAGTGCCGCATGAGAAAGTAGCGGAGAGTATTGACTCGTTGGACAGGACATGTGTAGCTGTCGTAGGTACTGAGGAACCATTCGTAGTGTGTCTCGATAAACTGGCGGGAGGAATTGACGGTCCATAGCCTGTACTCGAAGTCGGGGTTTATTGTTGTGCAGGCCTGGCGTCCGTCGTCCCAGTCGGCGGGAATGGTCTCGTTGCTCGGGTCTTCCCAGTTGTGGTAGATTTGGTGGATGACCTTGGGGATATACTGGTCTTTGCCTTCGCTTGCGGTATTGAATGTGCTGACAACATCGGCTGGTTGTCAGAGACGAACTGGAAAAGTAGTGGGCGATGTGGATCATGGCTCGAGTATTGGGTATGTTCAAAAGGATGACGGCTGACAGGGCGGCGAGGCCGAGAAACCTGACGGTTGTGGCAGGCATATCGGGCAAGAGCTTGTATAAAGCGAGAGCCGATCGAACGTGGTACTGGTGATGGACGACACATGTCAGTATGGGGGCTCCAAACGGCGTTCAGAAGGGATGGCAGATGGAGATGGAAAGGGATTGAAGACGGAAGCTGTGGCTCTTCGCTGAGCTATTGCAAAGCGGTCCGAGATCGAAGGTTGATCGACGAGGCTTGCGAAGAGAATATGCCGATGGAAAGAGATGGCTGGATTCGAAGGGAGGGAAGACAGCTCAATCAGTCAATGGAAGAACGTGCTGTGGGCGACAGAAAGTGGAAGTTTGCCGTGCCGCCGAAGACGGGCCTTCGTTCTATCCCCTCTCCCTTCCAGAATCAGACCATCCGCCGATGGCCGCATCTGAATGGGATATCCACGTGGGTAAGGGTTGTGCTGCGCGAGCAGAGTGTCTCTCCATCCGAGAATTGCGTCGCGACAAAGCTCCAGCGTTGCATGGGCCTTGGATCATGAGCGGGAGAGCGTAGTGGATTCAGATAGATTGCGGGGGGTGGATCGTCCGGCCGCTAACAGCCCCACTACGGACCGCTGTAAGACAGCTAACAATTAAGCTTATTCCCCCTAACGCACAGCCCTGCAATGCCTGGGCACTTCATCCCGTCGCGTCGCGTCTTCCGCCTTCAACTCTTCCTCAGCCTTCTCCCACCTTCACGACGCAACCCGACAAAGCCTCCCATTCTGACTCTTCAACCCATTTCGACTCTCAACCACCCACGCCTCGCTTGCCACCGTCGCCGGCGCCCAAAAGACCCCCCACGGATCCCACTCCCTCTTGACGCCGACCAGCTTCTTGTAGTTGCTCCCCCAAAACGCATGCTGCCAGTCCGGCTCCTCGAGATCCGCTTCATTCAGATACGATCCTCCGCCCGGCGTCGCCTTCCGAATCGCATCCATGTATCCTTGCAACCGCTTATGCGCCGTCGCCACTTCCTCCGCCGTCGATGTCGCTAGAATCGTTATACCGAACAAGTCCGCGTGCATCACCGTCTCGCGCCACACGGGGTTTACAGCCGAGGGATAGGAATAACCGCCTGCGCGCAGGGTTGGGGACAGGTTGAGGCCATGGAACAAGAAGCCTGCTTCGATGGCGGCGCGGACGGCGGACATGGTGGAAGAGAAGAGGGTGCTGTTGGTGAAGGAGGAACGGGGGAAGAGGCGGGACGCGAAGCGCATGTTGGAGAGAGGGCCTTCGGGTTCAGAGCGAGGGGCGCCATACACTATTGTCGTGACGGTGGCCGTTGATACAGGGATCCCGAGCGATTGAAGGTTTGCGAACAAGGGTTGGATGAAGGCTGTGGTTTCGGCTATCGTCGTGCCTGGCATCTGCACCTTGGCTTGCATCAGGAAGCTCCCGTTGCCCATGGAGAGGGCCTGGGTCCAAAGGTAGCCGCCTGCGTCGACGGTGGGGATGCCGAAGGCGTAGACGGCGTTTAATCCCTTCCAGAACACTTCGCTGTCGGTTATCGTTACGATCGGACCGGGGGTTGGTGTCGTCGAATTCCCCACGGCGAACGAAAAGTCGGCCACGGTCAGATTGATGGCTGGATGTGCTTTGACGACCACGGAGGTCACCACGCCGTAGGTACCTGCTCATCGTCAGCATCCGCCCTCCCATACACAGTCCCGGAGCAAAACTTACTACCCCCTCCTCCTCTCAAAGCCCAAAACAGCTCCCTCTCTCTCCCCTCCGACTCCGCGCTAACAACCCTATATCGCCCATCCGCCGTCACGACTCCCATCTCCAGCGCCTGATCGACTCCCAACCCATACATCGAGCTCAACTCCGAATGCCCTCCGCCCGCCAGCCATCCCCCGAACGAACCGACCGTAGCGCAACTCCCGCTCACAAGCGTGATATTATACTGCTCCGAAAACACCCTGCCATCTTTGATCTGTACCCCGGCTCCCACTCGCACAGCCGGGCCGGAGTATGGAGGATGGTGTCCGCGTTGGGCGTATTGGGGGAGGAGCTCGAAGGACTTGAGGTGGTGCGTCCAAATGGAGAGGGCCCCGGCACCGGTATTGCGGCCGACGAAGTCGTGGCCAGTGTTTCTGTTCCGTTCCCGTTAGCACTATTGCCTGCGTGCGAAACCCGGGCATGCCCACTTGATCACCAGCCTAAGGTTCTTGTTCCTCGCAAAGTTCACCGCCGCCTGGACATCCCTAACGCTAGTTGCGTTAACCACATACACCGGGAACCCGCCCTGCCTGCAAGTCAAGGTCGAGTTCCAGTTCCCCGTTGCGCTCAGGTTCTGAGCGGGCAAACAAGTGTTTCCGGTCGTCCATTGCTGGCCGGGACTGACGGGGTCGTCGAGGTAGTATGCTTTGGTGAAGAGGGTGGAGCAGTCAGAGGGGTTGTAGTTCGGCGAGGAAGGATAGCAGACAGACGCCGGTGGGAGAGGCTTGAGAAGGGCCCCGTTTAGTGTTCTGTTTAGGCGATCCCACTCTGCATCGCTGGGCCAGTCTGGGCCTTCGGGGAACGCTTTACACCGAGGCGATGGTGCGTTGGCAGATCTGGATGGGGATTCGAAGGCGATGGATGGGAAGTCAGAGACCTCCCTCGTGGTTAGTTGGGCATCGTGAGGGATGAAGGGGGAGGCTGATGCCAAGGGTATCACAACGAGAAGGAGAAATGAGCGCATGCCTGCTAGAGGTAGGTAAGCCGTTTGGCAGAGATTGCTTAGACCTGCCATACCTTCATCAAGACCGGAGAACCTCTATTCTATCTTATATCCCCAGCGACCACCTCCCTCTTCTACAAGAGAAGCCCCTCGGCAACTCAAACCTCGACGATGGAGGGCTAGCACTACGTAGCATGCAAGCTACGACTGATATTGCTTCTTTGGGTTGTAAGCTGACACGGTGACTCGTTCCCTGACCGTACCAACGTTCGAGTTATCAAGTCCGAGATTGGGAATATTGGCTCTTTGATCTCTACCCGATTCGTCAGTGAGCGCCATGGTTATCCCACCCGCATCATGGCTTTCTTTCCGCGCTGATCCAGTTGCTGAAATGATGACCGGGAAGATTACGTTGTGGCACCATACATCTCGGATTCCTCGCATTGCCGTACTTGTGTACTTGCGAGCTGCAAGTGGGCTGAACATCGGGGGTTTATCTATCACCGAGTGGTATAAGGGAGGTTCATTGGCGAACAACGACAACAACACCAAGAAAAGATCATGAATTCCAGCAACACAACACCAAACAGAACATTCATTACAAGACCTAAAACGCCAAGGACATCCGGA
Organism: Neurospora cerealis; assembly: GCA_009806085.1. Taxonomy (NCBI): domain Eukaryota; kingdom Fungi; phylum Ascomycota; class Sordariomycetes; order Sordariales; family Sordariaceae; genus Neurospora; species Neurospora cerealis. The sequence continues at coordinate 7,669 of RAOY01000036.1, read as the reverse complement.
AACGGACAAACGCCGATCATATACCCTATACCTGGCTATTATCCCAGCCCCAAGCGCGACAAGCGCCTTTACCCGCCGGCTATTTCTACCTCCCCGTGCCCAGCAGCCCGGAGATGGCCCTCCAAGCGAAACATCACTGTTACTTTGGTCAATGCAACGCTCTCTGTAACATGATGTGTGGCCACTTTGTCATTTTGAACATTGACTTTCATGATCCGAAGGTCGCACGAGATGCGATCAATTCCAATAACGACTTCCACGCCCTACGAATGTCTGAACGGCCAAGATGTTCTCCAGCGCAACAACCCGTTTGACGTGGGCGTCGTTTGTTGTCTCTCTACTCCTACTGGCTACCACAACGAGCACAGCAAACGCCGCCACAGACCTTGCGAATGACCTCTACCCTCCACTGCAATGCCCAAACCACACCCTCTTCCAAGGCCATGCGGCATCAACTGACACAGCAACTTGTCCCGTCCCCGGCCTTCTAGGAATCTTCCCCGACCTCAATCACGATATCAGCACGAATAACATCAACCTTCCCTGGTCCTTCCCGCCCAAATGCATAACTCTCGCGTCTTCATCGAAGAAATCCTCCCCTTCGTCATCTTTTCAGTCATCATCATCTGTGTCGTCCACTTCATCAGCCTCATCTGTTTCCTCTTCTTCATCTTCTTCCTTTTCTGCATCTGCCTCTCCTAAAAACGACGAATCCAGAGCAAAGGAGACACCATACTGCTTGTTTACCTCCCAGGAATTCCGCAACGGCCACGGAGCCAGCCTCATTTTGTCTCCTGAGACGGTGTCGCATTTATTTGGATCGGGTGTTTTTGACGATCAGCCAGCACCGTGGAGATGGGTTCCCCGACCTATTTCGCCTTCTCGTCGTAGCGATCAACAGCAACCCACGGACCTCGCCTATCGAATCATCGACGTCAAGGGAAAGGGCGTGGTTGCCACGAGACCCATCAAACAGGGAGAAATCATCATGGTCGACTATCCCTCGCTGCTGATTAGCGAGGAGTTCCTACGGGAAACGGGGAGAGATGGTAAAGGGCACTTGAGACGGAGAATGGTCAAACGCGCCATTGAACAGTTGCCGGAGATTACGAGAGAGAAGGTTTGGGGATTGACGAGAGGGCCGGGGAAGTATGAGGTTGATGCGATCTTGGGAGCCAATCTCAAGGGATTAGGAGGCGTTGGGTCTAGCGGGAACTCGGCATTGGCACTCTTGGAGGCGCCAAGGACGGAGGAGCATAGGGAGGGTTATGAGACGGAGGAGCTGATGGGGTTGTTTACTGAGGTTGCGGTACGTTTACCCTGTAGGAAGTCCGGGAATGAGAGAGCCGGAGATGCTGACTGGGTGACTAGCGGATCAACCACTCCTGCCGACCAAAGTGAGTCCATCACCACTATAAAGCCCTGGCTTACTAGAATGTTCCTAGGAAAGCTAACAGCTTGCTGCAGCGCGCGCCTCCGATTCTCTAAGAACCGACTTACCATGGAAGCCATATCCTACCGTCCCATCTCTCCAGGGGAAGAGATTCTCATAAGCTGTACGCTTCCTTCCTTTCCTTTCACCACCTTTTTCTGAGCCCCCCTCACCACCCATCCAGACCCGAAGCTGACACACCCAGACACCCCCCTAGCCGTCTCCCCCTCCGACCGCCACCACCACCTCCAGCAAAACTACCACTTCACCTGCCACTGCCCACTCTGCACCTCCCTCTTCGATGACCCCTCGGCCAATACCCTGGCCGCCGAATCCCACTCCCGCCGCACCCACCTCCAAGAACTCTTCAACACAATGCTCCACGCCAAGTCAGAAGGCTTCTACCAAGACGCCATCAACATCCTGAAGGATTGGCTCGACTTTGCAGAGGTGGAAGGGTTAATGCCATTGATGGGAGAGTATTATGGGATTTTGGCGGAGTTGTATCTCCTGCTGGCGGAAAGGGGTAGCCCTGGAGGTAAAGAGGTGGATAGACATGAAGCGCTGAGGAGGGCGTTGAGGGAGGCGAGGATGGCGGTTGATGCGTGGGTGAGGCTGGAGAGTGTTGATGGTGGGAAGACGGAGGATGCGAGGGCTTTTCTTGAGCAAGTGTTCAAGTTAAAGGAAAGAAGGGTAAAAGGAAGATGATGATTTTATGAAGAGGCTTGGGTTGGAGGAGTGATGAGAGAGTGTCCATGTCGAGGATGGACCAGGATGTGCCAAGCGATTAAGTGGTTGTGGGACGTGGGTCAGGTAACCTTGTCAGCGGTCCTTGACCTCATTGTTTCCCAACCCTTCAGTATCCATTCACGACTCCCCTCTTTCTGGAAAACTTCTCCAGTATCCAAAAATATCATTCCCAGCTTCCAAATCGGACGCAGGCACCGTCGATAACATCATCAATGATAAGCCCATTCTTCCGCTTGCAAATGTTCAGCACGTGTCTCCGCACCCACCAATCGCATTCCTCAATTGCGGCACGCATTGCTACGTTGCAAGGATTCGCTCAACACCACGACTCCAATGATGGGATAACCCGGAAAGCAACAACAACCCCACGTGCCGGAGATACACCGGACACTGGCTGCTTTGTCAATCTTCACTCTCATTGTCGTAAATCTTGAAGGCAATACGACTTGGTACTGTACCTGCAGCATGGTTGAACGTGGGGTTTGCTGATCCGGTAAAAGTTAGCCATGGTCAACTTTAGATGATCAAGGGAGATATAATCCGTTGACATCCCACTGCAACTCCAGGAGTCTCTTCCTTTGTCACCTCCATCCTTCACCTCTTCTCCCTTCGTCCTCCTCGTCTTCCCCCTCCAACCGGCACCATGCCCTCCACCTTCTCAACCCTCAGCTGGCTAGCCCTCGCAGCACCAGCCCTTGCCCTCCCCAGCCATGGCGGGCCAGGCAAAAACCAGACGGGCATCAAGCCCATCACGAGAATCCAACTCGGCCCCCGACCTTACTGGCTGATCGACCAAATGGAGGACTCACCCCTCAAAACCAAGCTCCAATCTTGTTCCGAAAAGGAGATGCGCCCAAGCCGTTGGAGCATCGGCCACCGTGGCGGCGGCACTTTGCAGTTTCCTGAGGAGACAGAGGCGAGTATCTTGGCTGGTGTAAGTCCCCTCTCGTCCTCCAGAACAGAAGAACAGTCAAGACTGACGTGGGGACGAAAACAGACTCGTATGGGCGCAGGAATCGAAGAATGCGACGTAACATTCACCTCCGACCAGCAGCTCATCTGCCGGCACTCGCAATGCGACTTGCACACCACCTCCAACATCCTCACGATCCCTTCGCTGGCGGCCAAGTGCACGGTGCCCTTCACTCCCTACAACGCCACGACCAAGGAATCGGCAACAGCCAAGTGCTGCACCAGTGATTTCACCCTCACCGAACTGACCCAAACCAAGGGGCTCTGTTCAAAGATGGACTCCTTCAACCCCCAGGCCACAACACCCGAGGAGTACCAGGGTAACGTACCCGGCTACCGGACCACGCTGTACTCCGGCCCAGGTACCTGCCACAAGCTGTTGACTGTGAAGGAATACATCGCGCTCGTCGATGCGCTGGGATTGAACTTTACGCCGGAGTTGAAAACGCCGGAGGTTAAAATGCCTTTTGGTTCGGCCAACTTTACACAAGAAGCGTTCGCTCAGCAGTTGATCGACGAGTTCAAGGCGGCGGGGATTAACCCCGAGCGCGTCTGGCTACAGAGCTTCTTGTATGACGACGTGTTGTACTGGCTGCGCGCCGAGCCTAAGTTCGCGAAGCAGGCTATTCTTCTCGACCAGTCGGGTGATGCTCCAAGCACCATCTCCGCTGCCACTGCTTCCCTGACGAAGTATGTCCAAGACGGCGTCCAGATCGTTGCTCCTCCCCTCCAGTATTTGGTGTCGACTGTCACCGACAAGGATGGGAAGGTCAAGGTTGTTGCGAGCGAGTATGCTAAGCAGGCGAAGAAGCTTGGGTTGAAGGTAATGAGCTGGAGTTTGGAACGGTCCGGTTGGCTTGCGGATAGCACTAAGGGCGGGTATTATTACTTAACGATTGCGAATACTACGGCGGCGAGGGGAGAGGGCGTGGTGTTTGAGTTGCTCGATGTTTTGGCGAGTAAGGAGGTCGGGGCGATTGGCGTTTTTAGTGACTGGAGCGCAACGGTTAGTTATTATGCGAACTGCTTTGGATTATTTCCTTAATTTCGAAGAAAGGTGTAACGAACGGTAGTTTAATTTGCCTAAATGAGTATTACGGGGCGAGGGGGCACCGTTAGGGGTGTAGTAAGATATACGTTATTGTACGAAGGAGAGGAAAGGAAGATGTGCGTAGAAGATTAATTATATAAGCGAGAGCTTAAATAGGCTAGTCCGTACGCGCGTACGTGTAGTGCGATAATATTATAAGCTAACCTTATAATATTATTCTTCTTTAAAAGAAGCTCGTAGAGTTAAAAATTTATATATATATAAAATAATCCCTTTATATTATAAATTCTAATTAAGCCCTTTCTTTTATTATTAATTCTTTAGGCGTAATATTAGAGTAGTTATAATAGTAGTAGTTTTGCGTTAAACAAGGCGAGCGGAGCGTTATAGTAGTAGTTTGGGAGCGGTAAGCGTTAGTAAAACAGCGGGCGCTAGAGAGCTTATTTTAATTAGTAAGTTTTAAACGTTTAGCGGAATAAGTTTATTAAAGTACTTATTATAAAAGCGTTAAAGTATTTCCTTGTAGTTAATAATATAATTTTTAAGTTTTTAAGTTAGTTAGTTATTTCCTTTTTATTTAACTTAATAATACTAATAATAGTTTTTACTTAATTAAACGTAGTTAATAAGCTTTTCGAAATTTTATTTTTCGCGTTCTTTATAATTATTTATTTTAATTATTATATAACCGTCGTTTACTTTTACGTTTAATACTATATTTTATTTAAATAGACTTTTATTAATTTATAATTATATTATAAGAATATTTATTTATATAAATTAAAAAATTTATTTATATAGATTCCTACTTTTTCTCCTATATATTTTTTTAACCCTAGCGAATTATAATATATTAAATATATTCTTTTATAAATTTCGTTTAAAAATTTAAAAATTTTAATATTTTACGTATTTACTTAAATTATTATACTTTACTTAAATATATACTTTTAAATAAATTATTTATAAAGTATTTTATAACGCACTTTATAAGGTACTTAGTAGTACGGTCGTATATACTTATTAGTTAAAAGGTTACTATATTAATTATTTATATTATAATTAGTAATAAAAACGTATGAAAAATAATAAATTATTTCCTATTATTAATAAATACGTATAAGTTATTTATTTAATAATATTTAATAATATATAATATAGTAAATTAAATTTAATAAGAGTAATAGTAATATATTTAGTAAAAAAAGTAATATAATAAAGTATATATTAAAATAATTATTAAGTTTAATTAGGTAGTTAATATAATACGAGAGTAGTTTATATAATTTTTAAATACGTATAATAATTTAAAATTTAGGAATTTAATAAGCGTAGTACGTATTAAATTAATACGAGTTAATTATTAAATATTAAAGTTAAAAATATATATAAGGAAAAAAATTAAAGGTTTATATAAATAGATTTTTCGGTCCGTATAAATAGAACTTTTTTATATTATAAAAACGTAAAATATTAATAAATACTTTATATTAATTAGTAGCGTAAAATATACTATATAGTTTTTTACTTATATAATACGAAAAGGGCTTTTTTATTATAAATAAAATTTTAAATATAAGCGGCTATTAATAAGGTTTATTATATTTAATAAAATTATATTATTAAAATAATATTATTACGAACTTAAGTAAGTATATAAGCTAACTAAGCTATTAAAATATAATAGCTCCGTTTATAATTAAATAATATATATTATAAGGCTAGTACTTAATATTAGTATTTAATATATTATAAGCTAAATAACTAACGTTAAAAACTTTTAATATTTTAATAACTATTATAATTATAGTTCGTTTAAATTAAATAACTACTTTAAGTAATTAAATATATATAAAATTATATATACACGTATAACCTTTTAAGGACGAGTAGCCGGGTCTACCTTATAAGCTTCTCTTTTTTTCTTTTTTTCTCTTTATAAAACTTTAACTAATTTTTATTAGTTAATACCTACGTATAATTCTACTATCCCCTTATATTAAATTTTACTTACTATTATAAGGAAGGACTATTTATAATTATTAGCGTAGTAATATATTAGTATTAAAATAGTATTTTTATTACTTATTAAAAACAAGGATTACTTATAATTATTAATATAGTAATATATTAGTATTAAAATAGAATTTTTTTTTATATTTACTAATAATAATACTAATATAAAAGAATTTTCTAACTTTTAACCTTTTTAAAGAGCTAAAAATACTACTAGCAACGGTAATAGCAACGGCGGAAGTACTTTTACTAATATTATTAACTTATTTAATATATTTTATAGTATTTTATAAACGAGTTCCGAGTTTAAAAATAAAGTTAAATTATTACTTCCTTTTTTTTCTTATTTTTAATTTACTTTAAAATTAAAGTTTTAATACCTTATTAAGTAAGCTACTACTAATATTTTAATAGTATTAACAACGGAGGAAGACTTAGTAATTTTAAAGTCTTTTAATTTTAAAGTTTTATATTAATAAAAGCTATTATAACTTCCCGAGTAGGATAATTAACTTATTGCTTTCCTTTTTTATTATAATAAGTTAATTAAAACGTATAATATTAACTTTCGAGTAGGATTTTATATTAATTTTAATATAATATAAATTAAAATCCTTAATACTTTACTAATCGACAAATAATAATAATTTAAAGGGTATTAAACTACTTAGACTTTTTCTAATAATAAAAACTCAACTAAGTTACTTAAATAAATTTTAAGTTTTTAGTACTTATTACACTTAAAACTACGCTTTTAACAACCTTGTTAAAATAAAGTAAAAAGATAGCGAGCTTTTTTTTATTTTCTTTATTAACTTTAATAATAAATTTTTTAAAATTAATAATTATAATTAAAATAGTCGAATTAAACTTAACTTTCTACACTAAACTATTAATAAGAAATTTAATAATTACTTTTTTATTATTAATTTTTCTAATAATTATTATACTTACGTAAATTAATTTTAAAATATTTTTTATAAGTATAAGAAAATTATTAAATTTTATAACTTTTATTAAAATTATTTAAGGAATTAAAATAATTTAAATTAAAACCGCCGTACTAGCTTATACTTTCCTATTATTATTAGCTTAAGCCATTTTAATACCTACTAGCCCGAAAGCTATTTTTAACTTTAATTTTTTAATATTTAATATAATACTAATAGTAATATAATTATAAACGTTACTAATATACGTAGTACCCGCGGTAAAGGCTCCTCTCCCTAATAAGGATTACGCGGCCGCGCGAAGTAAGTATTTTAAAAAGAGAAAAATAAACGTAAGGTAAAAGGACGTTATATTCATTATAGGGTTAGGGTTAGGGGTTGGGGTTAGGGTTAGGGTTAGGGTTAGGGTTAGGGTTAGGGTTAGGGTTAGGGTTAGGGTTAGGGTTAGGGTTAGGGTTAGGGTTAGGGTTAGGGTTAGGGTTAGGGTTAGGGTTAGGG